>CM060900.1:226498978-227098978 GCA_030762935.1 Hymenopus coronatus | reverse complement strand
TGTAATAAACAAATTGCGTGTATGAAAAAATTTCAGCTAAGCCAACGTTCAACAACGAATCAACATCTTGCAGCTAAAAAGAAACAAACTTCCTTGAAGCAAACGTTATTGACACAACAAAACCCTCTTAGTCTAATTTGAGAAACAAATTTTCCAATGATTTATGCTACGAGCTAATCGCAGCAAATATCCCATGAAATTCACTTAGCAATCCCACGTTCCGGAATTTCTTAGATAAATATTATAGTCATACCATTCCAAATGAATCAACCCTCAGAAAAACTATCTTGAAGACTGTTACTGAACAGTAATTAAAGAAATCCAAGATGATTTAAAAGATTGTCTTATATGGGGTGTGATGGATGAAACTCTGACTCCTGTGGGCGTCATGTGATGAATTTTCTGGTAGGTAAACTCAGTGAAGACAAGCCGGGAAAGCCATTTTTGATCGCTTCTAGGGTGTTAGAGAAAAGTAATAATTCTACCATTGCTCGCTTTGTCAATGATACTTGAAGAATATCATGGCCAGAAACAGGTAATGAATATAAATTTTGGGTTTTGCTTTCAGATGCTGCAGCCTACTTGTTGAGAGCGGCTTCAGGTCTGAAAATATTTTATCCCCGTTTAATCCATGTTACATGTATTGTGCATGGGCTTCAAAGGGTAGCAGAAGACATACAGGAGCAGTTTCCTGAAGTAACTTAATTTCTACTATGAAGAAACTGTTTGTAAAAGCCTCAGGCTGAGTAGTTGCTTATAGGGAACAACTCCCGGAACATCCTCTAACCCCTGAACCAATTCTTACTCGCTGGAGTATGTGGATAAACACTGCTCTCTTTTATGCTGACAATTTCAGTGCAGTTAAACAAGTTGTCTGCAGTCTAAATCCAAATGATGCTTTGGCAATTCAACGTTCACAGGATATTTTCAGAAATGAAACATTGCAGAGAGACTTGGCTATTATAAAGGCACATTTCAAAATTATACATAAGCTAGAAATGCATGGTTTGTCCCTTAGGGCGTCTATATCAATCTTTAAGGAAGTGAAGAGTGAACTTCAGTGTGCCCCTTCAAATTATGAGGAAATATTGAGTGCAAAACTGTGCAGTGTATTACAAAGAAATCCCGATTTTAATATTTTATGCTCTGTTAGCAAATGTCTCCAAGGTGACTGTGTGGAACTTCCAGGGGAAATTCCTTCAGAGCTTGTTAGTGCTTATAAATATTGTCCAATCATGTCTGTGGATGTTGAGAGGTTCTTCTCTGCATACAAACTCATATTATCTGATAAACATCATAAATTTACTCCTGAACATTTGGAAAAAATGACGATCGTGTACTGCAAATCAAATTATAGCCTCCAGGATGACCTAATAAGGAGAAGGTTCAATGTGAGTAGATGTATCAAATTATTTACCCCTCTCTCTCTCTCTCTCTCTCTCTCTCTCTCTCTATATATATATATATATGTAGTGTATATTAGCATTTTTAGAGCATATTCTAAAGATTCTTACAGCATAAATGTATGCATATTTTAAACGTTTTTAGTGCATATAATTCGGATGTCTAGTCATGATAGCATTCAGCAAAAAAAATTACCAACCAACAGATACTGGTGAATCATTTCAGAAGATACATATGAAAAAGGAATGCCAATGACTCTTCTAAGACCACAGAGACTACTGATTTAACTGATGACACTTTTAACCCTTGGCAACCCATTAAGATCTCGATTCCAGCATTTCAGTATTTTTGCTGAGAAGTCACATGTTGATACAAACATAGAGACAGATACACCATTGAAGATTTTCAAATGTATGGTCACTACAGAGGTTTTGGATTTGATTGTTGATGAGACTAACAGGAGAAGCTGATTCTGGGTCTGAAAAGTCCAGACATATTTCATGGAAGAACATGAATGTAGAAGAGATGTATAGCTTCTTTTTAGTTATCATTACAATGGGTTTGGTACATATGCCATTCTTACATTACTATTGGTGAAAAGATAAAATGTATAGATATGAATTTATTTCACTCATCATGCCAAGAGATTGATTCTTATCAATATTGAGAAACCACCAATGATGATGAAGCTGATAAAACAAATCACCTGTGCGAAATGAAGTTCTCAGTATGATTTTTGAAGAATTTTCAAAATAACATTCAACCTGGAAGAGACATTGTCATTGATGAGTACATGGCACCATTTAGGGGGAGGCTACTTTTTAAACAGTATATCGCAAATAAAACCCATAAATATGGCATCAAACTCTTTAAACTCAACTACTGAGGGTTACACTCTGAAGTTTATAGTATATACAGCAACAAATGAAAGGAATGACGAACACAACCATTTGGAAGCAATTGTACATCAACTCTTGCCATGCATGAATATAAAAGAGGGCAGACTGCTTTATGCAGATAATTTTTATTCCAGTTTACCACTTGCTATGGCTTTGCATAGCAAGAAGGTTATGCACTGTGGAGCCTTGAGGCAGAACTGGAAAGGTGTTCCTGCCAGCTCAAGAAGAAGATGAAGAAGGGAGAAGCATATTCTTGGTAGAATGGAGCACTGAAAATAATAAAGTGGATGGACAAACATGAAGTGCTCCTGATTTCCACAAACATAGCACATGCAGAAAATCTTAGACATTAAAAAAAAAATATCAGTACTAAAATCTCTGTGTGTGTTGGAATATAATACAGACAAAAATGGAGTGGACTTGAACAACCAGATGTCATCTTATTTTGTGCTTCAAAGAGGTCTAAAGTGATACAGAAAATTGATGTTTCAAATTATTTTTGGCACTGAAATTGTAAATTCTTGGCTCTTTTAAAATATGACAAATGAAAAGAAGAAGAATCCATTACAAACTTCATGAAAATCCATGTGCAGGAATTACATTCAAAGGTGCCTAAAATGCCACCTCAGTTTACGAAACGAGCTCATACCTTTATCAAACCAGAGAGAGAAGGGGAAAGAAGAGAAAGCAGTGTAGAGAATGCTATAAAATAATTAGATAAACCTTTGCAAGTGGAGGCAAACAACAAAGTGAAAGTCACAAGTTTTTGTGAAAATTGAGAGGGACAGCCTGGAATTTGTCTATCTTGTTTCAATAAATTTTTATAAAATGTAAAATAAAAGCAAATCAATATGAGGAGTTAAGGATTGGTGCACTTTTTGTTTTATTTAAAGAAAAATAATAATTATTACAAAATATGTACTATTTGTTGTTTCATTAGAAAAGACTGAATTAATACATATTATGAAGATTTGTTTACAAATATATTAGAATTCAATAAATATATTTATGAGTGCTGTCAGTGATGAATTGCTAGATAATTTAAAAACACTTATGCATGACTCTGGAGACTGACACCACTTCTGCAGCAGATGCCATCTATCTTGTAGGTTACACCAAGAACAAGAAACTGACACTATAATAAATCTACATTCAAATAGATGTCACTACATGGGATTAGCTGTGTTTGACTCCAGCGCCTGCTATCATAATAAATCATCAAGCATATCAGATGTTGGAGACCTATATGGTAAATGAGACATAACAACCCCAACAATAACCACAGTCAATGTGTTAAGATGAGGAACACATGTTAATTTAGTAATCAAATATAAGCCCTAGTAACTTAAGCTGGTTTCCAGTTTTTAGTTTCTCCTCATCAATGTATAAATCAGGAAGAATATTTGAGAATTTGGCTTTTTTGAAGTTGATGCACCTAGATTTTGATTTGGAGGATTTAAGGCCCGTTTGTTGGAGTCATTTTTCAGTTATACCTAGAGAAGCTTGCAGTAACTTATTATTTGGTGGTAGGTCACTTCCTTTGCATAGCAATATCAGATCATCTGCTAATAAACATCCTTTTACTAGAGAGGCTATATTATCCAAGATGCAATTAATTGCAATTAAAAATAGAGTTGCAGGTCACTTACCAGTTCTCGACAAATGGAATTTTTTTATTAGAGATTAGATGTGATTCACTTACTCACCTTTACTGTGTATTCTCAAAATGAAATCATAAGGAAGCAGAGCTGTTTATTATTGTAACCTAACTACTTGCTGATATGTTTATCAAGGGTAGGCCAGCTCTGTATCTTCGCTAAAAGTCATTCACCTAGAAGGAATGAGCAGGTTATACACTCGATATAGTTCCTTGAGGGATTCCATGTTCTGTTACAATATTATTCAGATTTTTAGTTCTTTGTTGCAAAAAATTATGGATAAAAGCTATCATTTTTCCTTGACTATTGTTAGGCATTAGTATTTGTATTACATTATTTTTCCAAATGGTTTCCTAATCTTTCTCTATATCAAGATTAACAACAGCTAGATTTTGCAAGTTAATAAAAGCATCCCATATTTCAGATTCTAACATGAGACTATCCATGGTGAAATGAAAAAAATGAAATCCACTTTGTATCTTGGAGAAAAAAACCCTGATTATCATTTACAATTCATTCCATTGACTTGTATAAAGTGCAACTTAAGGAAATTGGTTGATAACTTATGAGGGTTAGTACTGTCTCTGGTAGGTTTAGGTGTAGGGATGATAAGGCCTCTCCACCATTGATTATATAGGAACACCTTGTAGATCCAAATGTGGTTATATACGTGCAGGAGATAGTTTAAAACTCTTAACAGGTAGATGTTGAAGTAGCTCACATGTGAAACAATCAGGTACTGAGCTGTGACTTTTACCTCTATTTAATGCTTTATTAATTCTCCTATACTTAAAAGTTTATTGATACCTTGGTTTGTGTCTTCATTGTAAGTGATGTTTAGATCTGGTTTTTACTGCGTTTTAATTTTAATGAAATCATTTGTGTAGTTTGCATTACCTGAAGATTCTGAAAGCGTATTGGTCAGTAAATTAGCTACTTCATTCGGACTGGTTAGCGCTGCATTGTTCTTAGAATTTTTAAGTACTTAATTTCCATTTTATGATTAATTCCTCAGATTCACTGAATTTTGATTCCAAACCTTATTTGAAGTTGAGTGGTAACTTGAGGTAGAACAAAGAGTAGCCATGAAGTGTGCTTGCTTTGTTTAATCTGTCTCCTGGCTGCAGCTCTAATTTTTAAGAAATTAATTCTATATTAAAATAAGAACTATAGCTTTCCTGGCGACGTGTTAATTCAAAATCTTCTCGGGCTTCTAGCCAGGTAATAACTTGGCTTGACACCAACGTTTCGAAGAAGTGCATCTTCCTCGTCTTCAGGGTGAACTGATGGTTTGAGCTTGCGGAGACTGGTATTTATAAGAGCTGGGATGAAGCTAACATCTGATTGGTTTGCGAGATATTATGGCCTGGTAATTTAAGATGACTGAGACATGGGCACGGACTTCGTAGAAAACTATTTATAGCAGTTATTCGGCTAATGTTTTGTGTTTGAGCACGCACCTGCTAGAAAATAAGTCTTGGAAGACTGCAGGTACAGGATTAGGTGTTAAGGCTCTTTATCATCGGTGTCCATGCTGAACTTAATTGTAGGCCAGAATCGCGATTTAGATTATTTGTTTCAGATGAGATGGCTAAGGCTTCTTTTACTCTCCTTTCCCAGTAGTTCGAACACTTTGCCACTATCTTGGTGTTAGTAAAGTTAGCTCTGTGGCTCTGTTCTATACAGTGTTCAGCCAGTCCAGATTTTTCGGGTTGCATAAGCCTTATTGATCTTTGGTGTTCAGAAACGCGTGTGGCAATAGTGCGTCCTGTTTGGCCAATGTACGCTGCGCTGCATTCGCAAGGAATGTGGTATCTGGTGTCTACTACGACTCCCCAAAAGAGACACTGAGTACCTATATGGTAGTATGACAAATGCCTAATACTGCCAATAGATGTCTTAGATACCCTTGGCAGACACTAATATCACCATACACAATTGTTTCTTACTGAAGTGTTTGGTAATCAAATCTCGTACATCTCATTTCCATTTGCCTTCTCTCTACAACAACACTATGTTGAAACAGTTAAATTGGTTCTCGGGAGCATGGAGTTAAATTTCCTTTGCTGAACTCACTGATAAGCACCTTGTATATGGCAAAGCAGGATGTCGTTCTAAAATAGTTGTATGGCTTTACAGCAAAAGGTGTCACAATATATTACTTTCAAATTTGTAGATCGGCGTTTGTGAAAACATGATTCTGTGGTGCCGAATAAAGCAGATTGCAGTGCAAGATGTACCCATCACACTCCAGGGTTTGAAGAAAATGTATTGCATAGACTGGAAGACAAACCACCAACTAGTACCCATGCTATTGCAAGTGCAATGGGCACCAAACACACAAGTGTATGGCAAGTCTTGCACAAGGAGCAATTCTACCCCTTCCATCTGAAAAGGTGCAAGCATTAACCCTGGAGGATAGTAATTTATACCCGCAGTTTTGTGAATGGACCTTAAGGCAGCCACCAGAATTATTTTCATTGGTGGTGTTCACTGATGAGGCCAAGTGTACCAGAGATGAACTGATTCTTAATTACAAGAATAGTCACATATGGGTGCTACCCATCCCACTTTGTGTTACTGGTGGTGAATGCTCGCACTAACTCTTACATCATACACTGGACAGGTGCTATGGAAAATCAGTGTGCATTAAACGGGTATTCTAGTACAGTGGTATGTTAAACGAATGTCGCCATTACAGCAGCGTTGACATTACAGTAGGTGAATTATAATAAATCCAGTAACTATTCCTTATTTTCTACTGCTAATGAGATAAATGGAACGTCAACATAAATGCCCACTGTTTATAGCATTAAATGACGGACTGTGGCATGTGTGCAACTCCACACAACCCCTTAGTAGCCATCATTCATTAGACGACAGCAACACTAGCAACACCGCTGTTAGCGGTAGCCTGAACTGGAATGAACTATATATGAGCCACTGCTCAAAAGAGCCATCAGCAGCAGTTTATTGTAAACATATGCGCTGGCATTATTTCTGACCCCGTTGTTGGGCTATGTTCTTTTTTCTTGGCTGCGTGGTGATGCTTATAAAATGTTTCTGGGGTATGATCTGTCAGCCCTGTTGGAAGAAGTGCTGCTTGATGTTCAGGCTCAACTGCATTTCCAGTACAGTGGATCTCCTGCACTTCATGCAATAAATCCAGGAGCATCTAAATTGAGTCTTCCCAAATTGCTGGATCAAAAGAAGCAGTCCTACCATGCCTTGGCCACCTCATTTGCTGGATCCCAACCCCATGGACTTTTTTTTCTGGGTTCATCTTCAGACTGTGGTGTATTTATTACCAATTGATTCTGAGATGTTGGTTGCCCAGATTATTTCAGGCAATGATGAGAGCCACAATGTACCAGGAATGCTCAACAAGGTTCAAGAACCATTTCTGCATCAATGTTGCATATGCATTGATATTAGAGGTCGCCATTTTAAGCAATTCCTTTGAAACCTGTGCCTACTCCTAGTTTGTTTCCTTACTTTTGTTCAGCCTGTATCTGTCTATTGTACTACAATGTTAATATTAATACAACTTATTTTTGTAATAACTCAGTAACGTATAGTACATATAAATTAATTACATTTTGTAAGTTGTTAGTTGAGCTTGAACTAGTTCATTTAAGTATGTATTAAGTTTCCAAAATGTACCTACTATGTAGTTCATGAAAACACAAATGATAGTTAAAAGAATTTGAAATAAAATCTTAAACATTGGTTAAATGAAACATTACAGCACAACGCAATGTTTCCTGTAAATCACATCCAAATAAGCGAAGAAAGGAAGAAAAAATAAAATCTGTGGTCATGGGAATTTGAACCTGTTATTTTAATGCATGTGCACTTTTGCATTCTCTCACCATAGCCATTGCACTAAACATACATGCTCCAAAATCTTTCATGTTTTCTAAACATGCAATACAGTTTAAGTGGGCATGATTAGTGGTGTATATATGACCTAGTAATTTTAAGGCAAAACTCTGTAATTTGTATTTGTAGACCATAGGTTGCCTATCTCAAATTGATCATCTATAAACCGTCTATTACCAATAAAATTTGTGTGATGTTATTCATTTACACCCTGTATAAGTACCAGGCTAAGGAGTTTGCAAGTATTAAAGCCAGGATGAAAGGAAATTATATTGAACTGTAGCTCGATTTTACACTGCGATATCATAGATAACAACCTCTCCCTATCCCTGTTCCATCTTTTAGCATGCACAGACCAATCACAAGACCACATTTCACCTACTGTCAGTGACTTATGGTTGCTGTTGTGCATGATATATGTATTTATGTTTGACTGCAGCTGACAGGAAGGCATCTGCTTGATACTTTAAAGATTGAAAGGAATGTAGTTAAAAGGATACTAAGGGGGGCAAATAATGCAGCAATTGGTACACATTAAAATTTCAAAATCTAGTTACAGTTTGAAGTGAATGCAATGCACAATAATTCAGTCTTATATTGTGTTATGAGTTATCTAATTTTTGCTTTTATGTATGCAAAAAGCCAAGTTTGACCTTTTCTAAATCCAATACCAAAACTTAATGATATGTGCATCCAACTTCCAAGTTCTTATCAAGAATTATAACATAATACCAATCTATGCTGGGAACATTTGAGAGACAACTGGGGCAAAATTGCAGCATGCCAAGAGCCATGTTGTACATAAGCTTTATTCAAGTCACATAAGGAAGTGGGGATTATGAAATCTTCACAGACAGTTTTGAAATTGCATTGATCTATGAAACTATATCATTAACAAATTGTTGGAACAGAAACTGCATATTTGTATGATTCCAAATATTTTTTATAACAGTGACATAAGCTTGAATAAATTATGAAGCAAATGTGACTCTTCTAAGAGGAAGGGATGCCAATTCATAACTCCTAATTTTATTAGAGAAGTAAAAATGGTTTTCTAGGTGTAAAATCTAGGTTTTCTAGGTTTGGATTTTGGCAGCATCTCTCAGTTGAAATTATGCATTACATGATGACATGACTGTTTTATCATGGCCGACTTGAAACACAATGAAAATACTGTTTTTGTACAAGTCTGCATGTATCAGAAAAGAGCTGCAGTTTGCAATGCAGATTCAATGTTGACGAATTGGCTTTACTTTTTAAATGTCATTCTTCATCTGATTTTTTATGCTTTTCACTACCTGCAATATCTTATAATACTGTATTCACAATAATCTAGAACCAGATTTTTTGTTATGGAAGGGTATACTTATTATCCATGAAGTTATTCCTGTAATGTTGTGAATTTCTTAAACTGTCAAGATGAACACATTGCTGAAGCTTAGCCAAGAAAAATTCTAACATAATGTGTTACAAAAGAACAGAAGAGGTATTTGCAAATATCTGAAAATATTGCTCTAGTAGAAGATCATCTATATCTGCATTCTTTAAATGACCAGGATCATCGGAAAGTCTTTGATCATCAGCTTGATCTTTCTATTGCAGATGGCCATGAAAATAAGAGTAACCAAAAAAAAAGGAAAGAACAGAGCCAGCAAAGAACCACAATTTGATAACCTAGTTGAACCAGGGCCAAATCATAGAATAGAAAAGAAAAAAAGAAAAAAGATTATAAATAATAAGACAATAGAAAATGAATTGGTTCATTGTAAAGTTTCAGGAGAATAGTTACCATCATCAGCAGCAGCAGCAGCAACAGCAGCAGCAGCACCACCACTACCACTACCACCACCACCACCACCACCATCATCATCATCATCATCAATCATTATTATTTAATCAGTTTTAAGTTGTCATTTTTTCAACTTCAAGTAGCAGTTATAAGTTATAAGGTATTGTTGAGTCTTATCTAACCTGTAAAATAGATAGTTTCTGTGTGGAGGGTTTTCTTATGTATGCTATAGTGAAATGCATCCATGTAATAGCAGGTATGACAATATTTCATTAATGAAATATATTTTGTGTGGAGAATGTATCTAACAACTGTAATAACTGAAAAATTCAACAAAAACATCCAAAATCCCTTAAGGTATTTTATATTTCAAATTCCCTAATTTTGAAACCATTTTCCCCAAAATTGCTAATTTCAAAAATTTAAACTGTTGTACCATGATCAGTATTTTACTTAGAACAACAATTTTATTAAAAAAAAGTTATGGAATTTAATTCTGAAGTAGAATCAAAGAACATATTTCTAAGACCTTTTTATAGGCAGGATCAAAAATAAAGAATTATATTCCCCGCAATAGCATATAATAAATAAATTCAGAATTATATGATAATTAAATTTAAACCACAATTATCAGATTGCTGAATATTAAAGAATGAAAAGAGATACCAATGATTCAGTTATTTGCAAATGTTCAAATTCTCTTTTTTTATATGCATGACAATAAGGTGAAATGTAAGGAAATTGAGAGATATGCACACTTAAAAAGGAAAGTGGGTAATAGGTTTGTGAGCACACCTTACCTTTTCTGGTGAACTAGATATATTATTTTTGAATTTAGATAGCATAAGTTCAAATATGCACTTATATATTGTATACCTAATGGCAAAATCAATTTTTACCAAGTTAAATTAGGGCACATGCAATAATAAGATATTAAACAATGTTTGGCAGGTTTAGATTTAGGTCTAGGTTATGTGGAAGGTCAAATCAGTAGTAGTATTGCATTTTTGGAAAGAAAACTACAACCTGGACCGAAATCCAAAATTACTAAAAAGCATGACAGGCCACAATGAAGTCATGACATGGGAAAATATCTTAATATAGAATCACAAGGATTCCCTAATAAACTAAAAAATACCACCAGATGACAACTTGGTAAAGAAGTTAATCGTTCCATCACCAGAGGGGAGACTGTAGTCAGCTACAACCAGCAATGGTAGCCAGACTTCTGAGGTTGAATATGGAAGTAACAGCTCCTAACTAGTCCCTCAAAAATCAAAAGTGTAAGTGATATTGTTTAAAAAAAAAAAACTGAGCCCACAAATATAGTTGTAGAGCACCATTAACTATTTTTAATTTAAAATCATTTAAAACTGTTTGAAAACTTGATATATTTCAAGAGAAGTTTTATAAATGATAAAGTTTGAATCTGTGACTAACCAGTGCTATAATGAATGAAAGAAAAATACTATTTTCACAAATGTAAAACCTGTAAATATTATAATGTCTTAATGATGTAAGTTAAACCAGTACACGTTTATTCTTCCTGTAACTTAGCTTTGACTAACAAATGATGGTTCTGTCAGTTCCAGTGTACATTTTAAACTGTATGGTGTAATACAAAAGTGTACTATCAATTAAACTTAGCTGAAAAAAAATACATGATAAATACGGGCAATACTTTTATGTAAGTTGATAATGAGATTATTGTCTTTCTTTGTTTCTTGCCTCTACAGACATTTTGGGTAGCTCTCAACCATAAAATTTAAATTATGGAGCAATCAGCCCCACCATGAGTTATGTTAGATATTTCAACATACTTATTAGTTAACTTACAAAGCTAAGATCTTAAGTAAAAATACCATTGGTCTTAGATATCAAAAACCACTCCACAATACTTTCAGGTTTAAAACAATATGGATTACCTATTAACTGTAGTGATATAAAAGTAATTTTTAAAAAGGTAAAGCTTAATAATTAATGGGAGACTAATTTGAAATGTATTGAAAACCAGAAAAAATAAAATAATGGAAGGTATAAGATGAGTTTGCTGCTATTAATACTTATTAACTTATATTTAGTGATTTACTAAAATTGAGTTCACTGGAATAAGGACATATAAACCTATATCCTTTTTCCGATGATTGTATTTTAATAATAAGTAGGTTTCATAGCATGAGTTCACCAAAATTTATTTCATTCCCTCCATCATAGATATCTCCACAGGGCTGCAAAACATTGCTCTTATACGCCCTTATTCTGAAGATTAGGTTTACTCTTGCCTTTGCAGTAATCCTATTCAAATTTGGCAGGATTATATTATTATACATATATTGTTACTTAACAATGAATATTATTCCTTGTACTATGTTGTTGTTTCGGAATAAAAACAGCCATAGCTAGTGACACACCAAGTACAAGTAACATGGATAAAAATAAAGTTGTGAATTTGAATACCTGGAAATGCGAACAAAGAAAGGAAAAAAGGAATAGTGGTGAATCGCATACTCTAAAAAGGTTGAAGAGATCAAGGGTAAGCATTTCATTAAAATAAACAAATGCTGTTTAGAGAATTGCTGCAAAGAAGTATCTGCAGATACTGAGTTTTAAACAATTTTGGAGCATAGGTGTGAAAGCACAACAAGATCAGTATTTGATATCATGTATACAGAAGCAAGTTTGAAGAGGATGTCTGTTCAGGTATGTAAGGCACGTTTAAATACATGGAACTACTGCATTGAGTTAGGTAATGGCCAGAAGACTAGTACATGTCGATCTTTCCTATTAAATGTCTTACAGATATAAAAAAACAATTACGCACAGTTCAAAATCATCTTCTCTCAGGAAAATCCCTTCATGCAATGAAAAGTAAACATAAAAACCGTCCTCATAAAATAAAATCTAGCATCTGGGATCTAGTAAAGGAGCATTTGAATGCTATCCCATGTAAACAATCACATATTGCCATTCAAAGTCAAGTCTTGAGTACTTTGAAAATCCAACTGTAAAGGCTTTATTTCCATTGTTTCAAGAATTTTACATAAAAACAGGAGAAGAGTTCAAATTGACCTATAAAAGATATATTTTTTTAGGAAATGCTGTGAAATTTCTTTTCGTGCACCCCGAACTGATGTCTGTGATTATTGCACCAAATGCCAATTGCTGCTGAAAGTAAATGAAAAAGATGCTTGTAAACCCGATTTCATGTTACATAAATGGAGAGTTGAAGTACATCAAACATTTAAAAAGGAAGCTATAATAAAAAGTATGAGAGAAGATTCTCACACAATCTGCACAGAATTCAATTATGCACGGAACCTGCTACTTCCAAAACTGAACTGTACATCTGCATTTTACAAATGACTCTTGTGATTCTATGTTTACAACGTCCATGCTCATTGTAATGATTCACCTAGCTACTAGTACTGCTTTTTAGAAACTGAAGGGAAAAAAGCCCTGACTCTGCCATTTCTTTGGATATGCAACATTATTTGACATCATGAAAACTTGTGTAGTAAAAATGATTATTATGCTCTCTGATACTGCAGGTAGCCAGAATAAGAACTTCAAATTTATGCCATTTTGCTCATAGTTTGCTAAAGTACAGAATATGAAAATATTGCATATATTCCCAATAAGAGGCCACAGCTGCAGTCAATGTGACAGAAAGTTTGGATTATATACAATTCAACTGAAAAAATGGATAAAATTCAAACAGCAATGGAAAATTTAGAGGTCATCGTCCTTGTCATCAAAATCCACAACTTTTTAACGTCCTGTGGGACAAAACAATTTTGAAAGAATGATCCCAAGTTCTTCTACCACTTTTCCTTAAGACACCAACAGCAAAAGGAATCCCCTTTTAGATCTAAACCTATCATCAAATATCCCTCAATCCTTCAGGAGTTGTCGCAGCTTCTAAAACCTACTCATCTTTATCCAGTTTTATTCCATTCAATTTCTGGAAATCACAAACTGAAGCAAGAAAAGTGGCAAATATTGTGCCTTAAGTAATGAAAAATGTTCCTCTAAAGCCAGCTAGAGACATTAAGGACCTCCTTCCATACCTGGATGAAAATGCATGCTCCTGGTTTGAATTGATCCTACTTGATACCTCTGCATTGCTTTATTGTAAAATAAATTCCTTTATTCTTTCTGATTAACATTATGATGATAATAGTATTTGTCTTAATAATGTTGTAGCTGAAACCTCTTTTTATTTTAATGTTGATATTAACAAATAAACATTAATAACAACCTACCAGATTTTCTTAAATCCTTCACCTTGGGAAGTATTGCTGTAATATTTGGTAAGTAGAATAGAGAATTGATAACGAAACATGCATTATAAATTAGTTTATCTGAAAAAGGGCACATGCACGACTTTACATATTTACTCATATATTTTGGGAATGAGGTTTCTAGCCATGAACTGCATTGTTAAGGTGCTGTTCTTTAAATATTAATACTTATAAGTTGTCTGGTGTTTTTATCCTAAAAGCTAAAAGAACACTAACTTTATAATTGATTTTACTCAAAACAGCATATTTTCTGATACGCTCTTTTTCCCGTGAACTCCTCAGTTGGTAGTTCCTTGGTGATAAATTCTGAAATATCTTGAGGTCAACTATAAACTTGAGTATTGTAATTATAGTTGATCTTTATATAGTCACTTTTAAAATATTAAAATAAAATACTAATCATGACACTAATATTAATATTAACAAAAGAATAACTGCAGGTATAATAAAGAGAAATTGGGACGTAACCAAACTAATAGCACACAAGTGGGCCAAACAGTTAGTACACATGTTTATATTGTACACTTATGAGTGGCAATTCTTTAACACATCTGACACATACAGTTCTTGACTGACATCTTTTTGAGGTGAATGCCACACAACGTACTGTCATTTTTTTCCAGGTAACAACTTTATACCTCAGACCTGTATGTTGGCAGTTTTCTTGGCGATTAGAGTGGTTTAGATAATATTTCTTGTAGACAGCCATTCTTTAGTTATGGAATTGACAACAGAACAATAAAACTATAATTGCTCATTTTCTTTCCAATACTATTTTCCAGGTATAAGAAATATGATTGCACCATCTTCTCCAAGCAAGTTGATGAAATTGTTCATTTTTCGTAATGGAGGATCAGGGGGCATGTTGGGTATTATGACTATGTGATGTTGGGTATTATGACTATTATCACAATTACCATTTCTATCGAATATTAAATCATTGGCATTACCATTGTTTTATTTGAAATAATGCAACAGCTTCTTGTTGTCAACACCAGCTGTGAAAATTTCATGGGAAACTCTTGCTAGTTTATGAACAAGGTGCACAACATACAGTCATAAACTGAGAGGCTGTTTACTATTGTAAAACTCAGGCATACCATTATTAATCAACCAGTTAAAGGAGAAAAATAGAACTCTCCAAAGAAGACAATTCCAAGAGTATTGGTTGTCACAAAAATAGTTTTGCCATTAAGGTTTTTGTAGGCCAGCATGATCAGCTCTGACCCTCTTTGGGGTGGAATTTCAAAGCCGACACTTTAGAGGGTGGAGGCTGCTAAAGAGTACAGCGCTAAGAGGGTATTCTTATCAAGGTCTTCACAACATTTCATTGCCACTGCTTTAATTGTTTTAAAGGTATTATGTTTGGAAATGTTTTTGAGGAAGAAAATTTGATTAAGAAATTATATCATTAGGTCTTTTGCAACAATCAAGTTCAATACCTATCATATATGGGATCAAAGTTTGTTGTGTTATGTTCAGTTTGTAACACTATTGAATTATTAAAAATATATCATTCATATCTGCAATTTTATTGTTAGTGCCATGCCAGCATGTTGTTGTGGTTGCTCAGCAGTAGAGCAACCAGCTAGAGACTGGGAGATCCATGGTTCAGATCCCGGGTATGGCATTGGACAAATGGCTTTTGTGAAAAAATAAGTAAATCAAATGGAATTGACCATAATAGTTGGCTATACAAATGAATCCTGGGACTTGAGGTACTCACAACATTGTAGTCGCCATTGGGATATTTCATCTCCAAATAATTTGAGATCACCTTGTGGTTTACCCAGAAAAATGTGAAGTTTAGTGCCGTGCCAGTAAGTTGCCATGTTAGCTCAGTGGTAGAGCAACTGGCTAGAGAATGGGAGATCCGTGGTTCAAATCTCGGCTATGGTATTGCATTTTTCAGGCTGTCTCTACTACCGAACTCCTGTCCTACACATGGCTTGTATGAAATAAAAAAATGAAATCAACAAAACTTGAGTATAATAGTTGGCTATACTATGAATCCTGAGACTCAAGATGCTTATGGCATTTTAAGTCACCATTGGGGTATTTCATCTCCAAATAATTTGAGATAACCTTTTGGTATATTGGGAAACATAGAAGTCAGCTGAGAAGTTTAGTGACGTGCCGGTATGTTGCCATGGTAGCTCAGTGGTAGAGCAACTGAACTACCATGCCAACATACCGGCACGTCACTGGTAGAGCAACTGGCTAGAAACCGGGAGATCCGTGGTTAGAACCCCGCCTATGGGATTATATTTGTCAATCTGACTCTACTATCCAGCTCCTGTTCTACACACGGCTTGTGTGAAAAAAATCATTAAATCAACACTAATTGACCATAATAGTTGGCTATACAATGAATCCTGAGACTTGGGGTACTCACGACATTGTAAGTCGCCATTGGGTTATTTCATCTCCAAATAATTTGAGATCACCATGTGGTTTACAGGGAAACATACAAGTCAGCTGAGAGGTCAAAGCCAAGCCGGTATGTTTCCGTAGTAGTTATGTGGTAGGGCAACCGACTAGAGACAGGCTGAAGATCTGTGGTTGAAATTCCGGCTGTGGCATTTAATTTTTCAGTTTGACACTTTTATCCAACTCGTGCCCTACACACGGCTTATGTGAAAAACAATTAAAATAACCACAATAAACAATGATAACGATGATGATAATCTTCTATTACTAGCATGTAGGCGCTACAGAGAACGTTTCAATAGCAAGGTACTGGCCAAGAAGGTGCATTCTGCAATTTCATTTCTATATGACAGGCAAATAGAAAGAGACTTAGAGAAATAATACAATATCTGAAGCACAAAATACAACGGATCGCCAGAGGAACTGCCCAATGTAACAACGTTCAAAACATCCCTGCAGAGGTGCACCTACGAGGAAATGAACCTCAAACCCTGTTCAAAATTCCGAAGTATTGTGAACCTCACTAAAGGCAGCTAAGTTCGTTTAATTGTTTATCTGATACAGCGGGCATCTGATTAGCGAAGACCTTAAGTATGCGCAATGGTACCACGTGGTACCAAAAGGTTCATCAACTCAGAAGTTCGCTAGATTAGCTTACCATGCATCGTGAGATTTGATGACCACCGCTATACCGCCAATATGTTAGGACGGAGCGCTCTCCTTAACTGTATTTGGACTGAAATCAACTGAGCTGTTATCAGCGGCGTGCACACCCTGAAAGAACATGCAATCTTGCCAAAGTTGCGAGTCCAATAATTTTAAATATAGTACAGATTGTGTACCAATACTGCATTCATTCGACTACTGGCATATAAATAAGACATTGTGAATGAAAAAAAGGACACACGTGCTCACATTCTTTGAAGTTACGGCAATTGTTGTGCGATCCTGAAAACATGCTATAACTTTGACATTTGGCAAAAGGGACAATAGGTACCGTATATTTGGGACCCCTCTACAATATTGCTAATTTGTGTGGTTGAATTCTGGGACGCCTGGAATATATCGCATATTATTAGAGAACGCAAGAACTGGAGTTGTTTGACCTGAAGTATTAGTTTGTTGAGAGATTTATCAGCCAATTCTTCATTTACAGAGTTCCGATCACTGTTTTCTACGATATCCTGTACATCATCTTCCTCTGTCCCTTCAAAAAAGTCCCGAGTTTTCACTCGTATTCAAAACTCCCAATAGTAATTTACAAATCGTTTCCTCTTCTCTTGTGTGCTCATCCATCTATGATGCAAGAGAAAAAATGTATTGCTGCAAAGATACAACCTTATTTTGTTGAACCTAGGAATTATTCTTACCGCCGATGAAAGCCGGTAAGAATTACTACTCAACGGATGAAACAACACGGAATGTTGTAAAGAAAACTCAATGATGGAAGCTAAAAATGCAGCTAGACAAAGGAGGAACCAGGTCCGATTGTTGATAGACAACCTTTTTCCTGTTAAAATTCAAGTACAGAGCTTAAATCCGCGGGCGACTAAGGCAGGATTAAATACCAGTAGAGAAATCATAATTGACACACAGAGACGGTCAAAATAACCCAGAGAGGGTGTAACAAACAAGTACGTTACTCCTCGTGTTCGACAGCAGAATGTTAGGTCAATAAGGCACTTATCCTCCCTATGTTACTGGCTGTCGCTATACTTGCTATAAGTTAATGTGGCTAGAGCATAATTTAAATGTGAACCACTCCGAATTAAGAAGTGCCTGTGACGTAAGAGAAAGTGAAGATGAGCTTGCGACATTAATACACAGTGCAGTAAACATACTAATTCCTCACCATTATTTATTGCTAACACTTATTCTCAATTTTTTATAAAAGGTATTTTGTTTCATAGATTTCTCCAAACAGTACGGCCATATAACGTTAAAGTAAGCTAGTTGTTTGTTTGGTAGTATTTAACGCCCGCTTTAACTATTAATGGCACCGCAGGCGGTGACACTGATGATACATGAATGATGGAGCACCGGTGGAATGCGATGGCGGGGGAAACCGGAGTACCCGGAGAAAACCCACCCCAGCGCCGCTTTGTCCAACACAAATCTCACATGTGGTCGCTTGGGATCGAACCCCGGCCGTCTAGGTGAGAGGCTAGTGGTCTAACTACTCGGCCACGGCGCGGCCAAAGTAACCTAGTGAAACTCCTTTACATTAGTAACATATTACTATTGGAACGCATGCAGTATTTGAGCGCAAACTACAGTTGCCAGCAAAGATTAACACATAGATTTCTTTAAGTGGGATAAAGCAAAACTTACAACTAGTTTCAGAACACGTTAAATGGATATGCTTGTACATATTTTTTAGCGTAAGAAACTAAAACTTAGTGTCACTATAATTTGTTTATGCAGTTTGGAAAGTCAAGCGGTCCACTGTATACTTTTTATGCTTGTTGCCTAATTTTTTAATTTACATATTTTATATTAATAAACGCTTCTGTTCTACAATGCAGAAAAAATACTTTATCCTGCACCTCTGCAAACTCGTGTCTTAGCAAAACTATGTATGTTTAACACAGTTTTCGTTTTTTAAATTATTTTCCATTAAATGTACAAAACACTATTTTAAATTGAAGAATTGTTTCCATACACTTTAGACCTGGATATGTATGATCTTCTTTTGAAAATAATCGATATCTAGTTCTTAGTTGCTTCGCTCGGCACTGCGTAAGCTCCATTTGCGTCTTACAGATTTTATTTATTATTTTTCATATAAATGTTTACGTAAACGACTAAATATTGCAGAGCATCCTGGGTAACGTCCATAGCTTCTGCCGCTGGGCTATCCGTTCTTAGAAGCTATGCTGTTTCTTCTTCCTTCTTTGTGCCTCCTCCTGCTCCTCCTCACCCGAGGAATGTTTGTGGCTGGGGTTCCTGGTTCACAATTCTGTTGCACAATTAATTTGGTATAAGGTGTGCGAATTTTTCTTCTGTGTCGCATGGGTTCGTATCTACATTGGTATCTACATTGGAAATTGGTCCATTTCGAGTTTCAGTAAAATTGGTACGATTTTAATTTTAGGCACGTTTAAGTTTATGGTGTGCTATATGTTTTTGAAAATGTCTTAAGTGTAGAATATCGGTAAGTAGTTGGTATCTACATTGAAAATTATTGGTACATTTCAAGTTTGAGTAAAATTGGTACAATTGTAATTCTTTAGGCACGTTTAAGTTTATGGTGTGGTTTAATTTCCTGAAAATATCTGCAGTGTAGAATATTAGTATGTAGTTGGTATCTACATTGAAAATTAGTGGTGCATTTCGAGTTTGAGTAAAATTGGTACGATTTTAATTTTTTAGGAGCCTGTAAGTTAATGGTGTTGTATATGTTTCTGAAAATATATTAAGTTTAGTATCCGAGTATGTAGCTGGTATCTACATTGGAAATTAGTGTATATTTCGAGTTTGAGCAAAATTGGTATGATTTTAATTTTTAGGCACGTGTTAGTTTATGGTGTTGTATATGTTTCTGAAAATGTCTTAGGTGTAGAATATGAGTATGTAGTTCGTATCTACATTGAAAACTGGTGGTACGTTTCGAGTTTGAGTAACATTGGTACGATTTTAATTTTTTAGGATCGTGTAAGTTTAAGGTGTGGTATATGTTTCTGATAATATCTTAAGTGTAGAATATGAGTAAGTAGTTGGTATCTATATTGGAAATTAGTGGTTCATTTCGAGTTTGAATAAACTTGGTAGGATTTTAATTTTTTAGGTTCCTATGGAATGATCATGTACAATGTCATCGGAAAAGTAGGCCTTTTTGGTTGGAATTTGTCGCTTTTATCTCGGTCTTATGGGCTGTGTGAAAGTGACGGTTTTCTGTCAGTAATATTTCTTCATACAATACCTTGGGCTTGCAATGAAATATTGGGTCGACATCATGGCCTTATCTGAAGAGAGTCATTATACCTGTCTCTTTGCATTTCAGGCCAGAGTAGTTTTAGCGTTGGTCAGGAGCACACGTGTTGTAGGCCAATTTCCTGTTTAGATATATTGTACGCTCGTAATTGCTAATTCATTCTTGCCCTATTATATTAGTGAAAATTGTTGATATTGTATATTATTGATATTTTGACTAAATTGTGAAAGCCGATCTCGTAGTTTTGTTAATACTCCAGTGATAATCCTTTTTAAACTCGTGTTATTGAAATTCATGATCTTGTTTATGTTTGCGTGGTTGTTCAAATGCAAGAATAGTCGTGAAAAACATTATGTCTGTGTGTGCGTGTAACTGTGTATATGTGTGTATGAGTGTTGTGCGTGTGTGCGCGTGCGTGGAAAAGTGCATGTGTATGTATCTGTTAGATTGTGTCTGTGTGTGGGATTGTGTGTATTTATGTGTGAATGCTTGTAAGTGTATGGATGTGTGGGATTGTAAGCGTGTGCGTGCAAGTATGCATATGTGTGTGCATGTGTATGTATGAGGTTTGTGCTAGTTTATGTGTGAAAGCTTGCAAGTGTGTGCGTGTGTGTATGTGTGTTCGTGTAAGTGTGCGTGCAAGTATGCATTATGTTCGATGACCAGGGTTCGATTCCCTCTGGTGCGATGCTTGTTCATCGTAGCGCTATTGCATTTCATCTGGATTTTGTCATACTGATGACTCATGGACATTTCATTCTCAAAGTATTGGATGAATGCACACCCCCACAAACAATTCCATTTTCCGAGCTTATACTCAGCTCTGCAATGAAATAAATTAAATAAATAATTCCTGTTTTCCTTTTTCTCTGAGACATTTACTTCCCATATTAGTTATAAGTTGCATTACTTAACCTAAGGATTATATATTTGAAGGTCTGTTCTGCTTATATTTCTCATCATTTTGTGATTTCTGCGAATTTTTAAGCGTATTTTGCTAAATAAAACGCTGAAATTTGGTTTTGTATTACTAAGTGTTGTTATTAAATATTTCTAAACATTTTCATGTCCAAGCAGGTAAAGCGTGATGTCATCTTGTGATCGTGTACCTTGAAATGACTACTCATTCACCATTAAAATAATTATAGTAAATATTCAAAGCGGGTAGTTTATTAAGTTTTTATTGTGCAATGATAGGTTAAATACGATTGCATAATTAGAATCCACATTAAATTTCAATTGGAAATGCCCCCTTAAAGTCCCCTGTACCTCAATAATTAACGATTTTTTTCGCGAGGGGCGTGGCCCATGGGGGGCGCGGTCCGCGGACTCATTAATATGCATCAGTGATTGATAGATGTCTAATATGCAAATAAGTTGCTCTAATTATAATTCAAATTTTTATATGGAAAATTTTTATATGCATATGAATTAATTATGCAAATTATTTAATTATGCAAATGTGGGCCAGAGCATACCTTCTATATCTACTAATATTATTACGCAGCACACGTATAATATTATTAGCTGAATAAATAAAAACGTGAAAACATCGTGAAAAAAATATAAACAGGAGAGCACAAACGGTTACACTGTATCATTATCATTAATATGATTACAATATATCCTTATCAGATTTAATCAAAACATCAAAATATCGTAACGAAAAATATGCAAGCTCAAGAGCTCGTAATGTTTCATTGTATTGTTATCATTAATGCTATTATGCAGCATACGCATAGCAAAACATGAAAACGTCGTTAAGAAAAATACGCAAACACGACAGCACGCACTGTTTCACTGCATTAGTATCATTAATATTATTACATTTACCAGAATAAATAAAAACATAAAAATATCATAGCGAAGAGTACGTAATCGCGAGAGCACATAGTGTTTCATAGAGGATTTATGATAATATTATTACACAATACACAGGATAACATCCGAACAAAAAAAAAAACATGCAAACAGGAGAGCACGCAGTGTTTCACAGCATTATTTGCATTAATAGCTTTACGCAGTATACGCACAGCAGAATATATCACAACATGAAAATGTGGTAACGAAAGCCATGCATGTACGATAGCTGCCATTGCTTCACTGTATAATTATTATCATTAATACAGGATGATTTATATACAGCTGACACATTTCTTTCATTAATTGTTTCAAAACGTGTCATACAAGTGACAACTTATTATACCTAAATTGTAGAGGAATTATGGGAGATTATTCACCTCTATAACAAATGTTGAAAGTGTCCTCCATCCTGCATAAGACACAATTCAACACGTCGTTCCATGTTACTGGCCACTCGGAGGACTCTGTTGTCAATAGCTTTAATCTCCTTTGTGATGTGCTTCAGATCGTCCAATGTCTGAGGACATGTGGAGTAAACCCTGTCTTTTAAGTAACCCCATAGAAAGAAGTCTGGCGAAGTCAAATCCGGAGATCTCGGTGGCCACAGGTTCCTGGAAATTATCCGGTCTTCAAAGAAACTTGCAATTAGGTTCATGGATTCATTTGATGTATGGCATGTAGCGCCATCTTGCTGAAAATATCCTTGACTCAGCTCTACACCGTACTGCATTTTCACGTTGACTACAAGAAGAAAATGTTGAAACAGCTGCCAACAATGCTATTAGGAATAAAATATAAACATATGCGGATCTAGTGACAAGGAATCAAAACTCCAGAACATTCTATTTAATTTGGTGCTAAAATTGGGTCATTGAATGAATTTTCAACGGAATAATTAAAGAAAGAAATGTGTCAGTTCTACGTAACTTACTCTGTATTATTACGCAGTATGCGCTTAATAGAATAAATCAGAACATGAAAACATCATAACAGGAACATACAAATACGAGAGGAGGTAATGTTTCACTACTTTACTGTCATTAATACAGTTACGCAGTATACGCTTAGTAAAATAGATCAAAACATGAGAATATCGTAACGAAAAACATACAAACACAAGGGTTTGTAGCGTTTTATTGTATTGCCAACGATATTATTAAGCAGTATACGCTCAGCAGAATAAAACAAATCATGAAACATGTAACAAAAAACGTGCAAACACGAGAGTTTGTGGTACTTCACTGTATCATTATCATCATGAATATTATTACGCTTAGCAGAATAAATAAAAAAATGAAAACATCGTAACAAAAAATACACAAAAAAGAGAGCATGTGCTTTATTGTATTATTATTAATATTATTACGCTCAGCAAGCTAAATCTAAATATGCAAACATCGTAACGAAAAATAAACAAACACGAGAGTACGTAGTGTTTTACTGTACTACTATCATTAATATTATTACGCAATATGCTCTTAACAGAATAAATCAAAACATGGATAGACCGTAAGGAATAATACGCCAACATGAGGGCGCGAGTGTTGAGCTATATTCCTATCATTAATGTTATTGCGCTTAGCAGAGTTAATCAAATCATAAAAAACATCATAACGAAAGTATGCAAACACGAGATCACATAGTACAGTAACATTTTATCTCCTTTCGTGTTTTCATGTTTTTCGTTACGAAGTTTTCATGTAGTTTATAATACGTAAAATAATGATAATAATGGTGTCGTTTTTCTAGATTCTTCGTTACAGCGCTTTATGTTTTGGGTTTACTCTGCTAATAATAATAATAATAATAATAATAATAATAATAATAATAATAATAATGGTGATTATTAATAATGATAATAATGGTGATTAATAATAACCACAGCAATAATAATAATAATAATAATAATAATAATAATAATAATGTGAAACATTACGTGCTCTCATGTGGTTTTTGTTACGGGATCTTAACGTTTTGATGGAACTAATCTCTAATGTTAAATAAGAACAGCTTATACACAATTAAAACTAGCAATTGCTGGATACTGATAGATTAATTTATTCCCTCAGAAACAAAAACTCTGTAACTGAAGTGGAAAACAGCTATCTACGTTTACAGTCTGTTTACACTGTTCTTGTATATCGTTATGGACTTAAGTGTAAGTCTGGAAACCGCCGCTCGATGAGCGCGATTCTCTAATCGTTTTCGCTGATATGTAAGAGGTGTACAACGATGGTCACTCGCGGTATTTGGTAACACCACCACTGACTGGAGTTTGCTTCAAATTTCCCCGTTGAATCCTGGAACATCGGACACATGATATACGGCGCGGTTGAGTCACCTGGTGTATGGATCGTTTTATTGTAACTTCATATGTTCATAAACTTGACAGCCATACATTTGTAACCGCGCTCTTGATAAAAGTATAAGATCGTTTTACAACAACATAAAATGGGATAATCTAGCATAATAGAATTACAAAACGTTTATAAATGCCAAAAATCTAGCTATAGTTATAAACATATTACCAGAAATTCTAGTTTTCTAATGTTTTTGTTACGTCTTCGTAATAGGAATCGCGTCAGTGATGTTAAAAAAATCAGTGTGAATTAATATTTACTGTCATTCTTTCAAATTGGAGTATTCTGACTAGATAGTATATGTACCTGTCTACTCTTTGATGTAGGAGGTTGAACAAAAAAGTCAGGCGACTGGCCTTTAACGGAGTTGTAGTTTCGAATTGCGACCTAGGAAATCGGGACAAAAATCCAACAAAGCCACAAATTGTTTGCCTCTTTATTTAACCAAAGCCCCATGAAGAGAGCTGCTGTTTATTATTTGTGCACTGAATTCGTTTTTCATTAAAGTCCTGATATAACACTGTTCACTTCACTTCATTGATTTGAGCCATTTTTTTCCTCAGAAATGTGTACCAGATCGCTGCCCTATTCATACTGCACGCTGATAGCTGTATCATTTTAGAATACTTAGTCTTATTTCAACCTGAGTGAAAACAAGTAACAGACTATTGTACACAATTTTGTGAAATTACACTTAGAATTGTTAATGGAGAGACGGCTTCATTCCACATTGTAAGTGCTCTGTCCTAACACCTGGAAATGCTACTTTCAAGCCAGTCGAGATAGAAGGGAATGTAACTGTATAATCCTGGATAGTCATTCATACCGCAGCCTACGCCAAAGGATACAATTCCTGAAAGGAAAAAAAATCAAACAATAATACAAAGTTTTATAAGCTGAGAGACGTTATCATTATCATCATCGTTATCATAAGTGATTTCCGTATTTACTGTAATCCTTCAACCGCCACAGTTTTATTGATTAACATAGCATTTCAACTCTTTTCTGAAGCACAATCTTTAACAGTTCTAAATATTCATTAAGATATGTTATTCACAAGGGAAAACTTATTTTATATTCAAGAAAACCATTCCAGTCTGAGTTGAATGTAGTCATGTTTCGATGATCAAAATATGAATTTCAGTTCTAAAGGTTTTAATGATAGATTCTAACTTTAAAAGCCTTAAGATTTCCAAAGTATAACAGCATTCACTAGATAAGTTTAATAAGGAAAACATAATAACCACAGTTGGGGAAAAAAATTAAATTACCGAAGGCCATTTTTGGTGAGGTAGCCGCCATTCGAAATGTGCTGGTAAAAAAGCGGAGTTAATTGATAGAAGATGAACCGATAAAGCTAGCAGTTGTTTTGGTACACGAGTGGTGTAAGAAGGTTGCTATAAGTAATTAAGTAGGATAGAATAAGGATGAATGTTCCATAGTGATTATATCGCCCCAGCCGCACGGACACTGCACACACAGCGCAGCACCGTGAAAACAAAACTTCAAACTAGTTTCACAAGACCAATAAAAAAAATTGAAAAAGTAAACTATCTGAGAAAAAGGGAAGGCAACCAGATGACAAGGTATAGCTTAAGAAAAACTACCAGTCGCTGGAACCCCACAAAATTTATTTCATATGGAGGAAAATTTCACTCTGGCTGGAGAACAAAATCCAAAATTGGCTACAAAATAATATATTTTATCAACCCTAATGCCTGCCGTCTATACATAATGCTCAAGCCAGGAAATAATAATTATTAATAATGGCACTCCCCAGAATCCAATAAGAGATAATAAAACTTAATATATATTACAACTGCTTTTAGCTCTCTGACAAATACCCAAATTTGTATTGGCTTATATATATGTTTGATTCAATTTCGCTCACAATTAATTTTTAGAATCACAGGAGAAAATATAGCCCCATATCATGAGTGAACTCTATACCAAACTTTGCTCAAATCATTAAGCTCAGAATTTGTCACAACCTCTATATGCAATACCCTTCAAACTCAAACAAATGTCATAAGTAGGCACATAACTATTATTTTCTGCTCAAACTAGATTTACTTAGTATTATTTGCAAAATTTATTCAGGTATGTTTGTAACAAAACAACATAAATAGAACAATTACCCCTTTACCAAGATCCAAAAATAATTAAATTATAATAAAAGTTCTATAAATAGAACCATAAACTATCAATGAAAAATAATAAATCCCACATTAAGCCAAGACCAAAACAAAGAAATCAGAACGATAAATATAAAAAGCCGTTAAATGAAAAAAAAAAAAACACACACACACACACACAAGCAGAACCCAGAAGAAAAAAATATAATTGTAACAAGAATATGAATTCAAACTCGATCACAAACAAGGAAATAATCCCCACCCAGGAATTTATAAATACCCACAAAAAATGACAAAATAAGAGCAAGTTAAACCCCATAATAGAACACTAAATCGCCAGGAATAAAGAAACATTTATAAAAAAAGGAAATTCTCAAGTTAAATTACCTTTATCACTTTATAACTTGGCAGAAAGCCATGTCTCACGAGGAAATTTTAATTATGGCATATAGAGTAAAAAGGCTTTCAATAAAGAGAATAATAAATTACCAGTAGGAAAACACTTTCTCGACGAGACACCTTTATGTATATTTGGAAACTAATTCTTATAATCTGCACCCTAAAGATCTACAATGATGTAAACTCAGTGCATAATCGCGCATAAGGAGAAACAGGTACATAAGCCACAAGAAATCAAAAAAATAGCTGTCCCTACAAGCGTAAATTTCACCTGAAATGCAGCATTTCACCTTCAGAGTTAAAACGATAGTTTTGTTCGTAACTTTACCTTTTAATATCTGTCCACTAAGTTCCAACAAAAGGAAAGACTACGGCTAAAGAGAATCTAATCGAAAGTGCCTTCCTTATTACTATAGAAGCTTTTAGCTGCAATCCTCTTATCCTCATATTCATTTAAACTGTGGAATACATGCACATCTAATGCCCACAAATCCCTGTCTGAATAACAACACAAATAATAGTTTCATTATGCCCATTAAATAGCCCTTAAACATCTCATATAACAAAAATAACCCCCACCCATTAATACCCTACAATTGACAACTCCTAAAAACCATGAAATTGCTACAATTCTTAAAATTGATCAAACTCAATCGCATTGCTAAAAAAAAAAAAAAAAAATACATAAACCCACACTCATAAATAACCTTAAAAGAAACCCCTTGGCCATCGAGCTCACAGCCCTAACTCTGCCCCATTAAACCCCTCAAGTATACGATGTCTGTCAACCAGAATTAAGGGATCAACTACACTGAAAATAGATTAACCCCATGAACAATAAAATTTAGTTAAAACTCTCCAATGCTCTGTAAAGATCACCCGACGAAACTTCTGCATTCCATGTGAAATTATTCACACCTACTTATATGCCAGATAAGAAAGAAGGAAAAAGGATTCCAAATAAAAGCCCACACTACATATTACCAACATCTTCTAGATTCCAAGGTTAAATTTCCTAACTTGTGCAATGTCAAAAAAGTTATCCCGGCCCTGGACAAGCACACGCAATTCCCACTAGTCTCGTCTGCCCCGCAAGTCAACACACACTTCTACTATACCGTGACTCCAGGAGGCCGAAAAAACAATTTAGCCGGCAGCAAGGCCAACAGCCAATCAGCACACGGCACCTAGCCTGGAAGATTTGGAGGCATCCGTCTAAACACGAAGATAGACGAACGTCGTGACATGAGCATTGGAGACTTAAAAAAGGAAAATAATAAAAAAAATGTTACATGTAATAATGCTGAATCTAAACAGAGAAAGCAGAGGGTTGGCATAAGATGAAGATCAATGTGCGAGATTGTGAATTTGGTAGAGATAGATGTGCAAGAACAAAATTAGTGTTTACTTTTAAGTTCAGATGCACAAAATTAGGCTCATGAGATGGATAGACGGTTCAATTATGTATGACAAAGTGAGAAATGATAACACACGCTGCCCAGCTCTACAGCCCTGAGGTGGAGTACTCGTCCGTACTCCAGCTGCTTCACAATGAAGTCCCAGCGCTTACATAACGCAGCATAAGGGCAGGCGTGAGGGTAACCATTTACAATGCAGTTGTAAGCGTAATGCAAGAGATTGGCATGGGTTTCTAGGTTAGCAAATGACATGTGGAATCTTCCAAGCGCATAGTAAATTTCAAATTGAATAACACAATCGTCAATATTATATAAATAAATTCAGTCAATCCTTTATAAACAAATTAGGTTATAAAAATTAGACACGCAGTTACCGCTACAGTTCGATGGCAACAATAATGCATTTAAAAACGTGGTGCGGCACGGCCAAATACAAAGCTTATATATATATATATATATATATATATATATATATATATATATATATATATATATATATATATATATATATGTGTGTGTGTGTGTGTGTGTGTGTGTGTGAATATGTATATATGTAAACGCTGTAAAGTCTTGCATTGCTGTTGAACCGTATGCAAGGCATAGAAGAATGCAGAATTCTTCCTCTATGTCCGCAACACAAGCATGAAGTTTGCATTGCGCAGCAATTTGCGTGAGTCTGTGTCCATTGAATAACATTGGTGCAAAGAACTTGCATCTCATTGTGAATGTAGCTTTAACCACGAACCTAAAATTCCGGTACAGGGGACATTTCAACTCTTGATTCAATTTTTTGGTAGTGTTTAACGCCCACTTTTTCTACTTTTGGCACTACAAACGACGACGCAGGTGATGCACGGAATGAATATGCTGGAATGGGATGGCAGGGGAAACCGGTGAACCCGGAGAAAATCCGCCCCTGCGCCGCTTTGTCCATTACAAATCTCACATGCGGATGCTTGGGACCGAACCCGGGCCATCAAGGTGAGAGGCGAATCGTCTAACCACTCGGCCACGGCGCGGCCTACACTTGATTCAACCGTGACAATAGGTTGTCCTCAATGACGAGTTTTATTGCATGCTGCAGACATATTTCTACGAGTAATTCGCCACTCTTTGGTGCACAGTCAAGTTGAAACAGCCTGCTTTAAAAGGTATAACTAGTAATGAACATCACAGCTTATTCGTAATACCCGTGTTAGAGCGATGATGTAAGAAAGCTTCTGTGTTGATGTATGTCTGGATGGAGAAAAATAATTCGCAATAGTGTAATCTAAGGGAATGCAGTACAAACTCTTGTGTATGTTGAAGTTATGCACAGACTGTCATCTTCTTAGGGCATGCACCCGGGGGCTAAGACGTGCATCTACTCTTTCAAAGGAAATATAAGAAAAATGAATGTAGAAAGAATGATCTTAACTACATCTTACATACTGACATCTTACATCTCACAGCTTCTGTGCCTGAGATAAGAGTAAAATACACTATGGTCTTTTCCACAGACATATGCCGTGGTGTTTTATGCAACACGACCCTGTGCTCAACTTACATGCTGCATAGTGCTCAATGCGCCACGATTTCCCGGCCCCTGGCAGAGTTGGATACATTACTGTCTCCTCAATTGAAATGTGACATGGTGTATTATGTGCCACGACTTCGCATCCAGATATAAAGGTATGTAGTCTCAACTAGCATGTGGCAAGGAGCTTTATGCGCCTCTACTTTTTGTCCAGATATAGAGATAGATACTTTGCAATCTCTACAGCTGACATCTGACGGTGCTTTAGGCACTACTAATATACGTCCAAAGATACAGGACTAGGGTCTTCTCAGTGACATAGTGTTTTATGCTCCACGACTTTACGGCCAGAGATAGAGCTAAGTATACTACGCTCTCCTTAATTGCTTTATACGGCATGGCTTCTGACCCGGTATTCAGCCAGATGCACTGTGGCCTTGTGAGCTAAAATACAGAGTGTACAAAAATGAATATCGGTGTTTTAACTCTTTATAATATGTATTACATTCAACTTACAGTTATAAATGATATGTCAAATGAAAAAGCAACTCAAACAGTTTTGTTTGTTGGCACAAGTGCGCATGTGTGTGCAATGTTTCTGCCGCAATTCGCTAGACAGCGGTAGTAGCAAAGATGGCGACTAGTTAACAGAAAGCGTTTTGTGTTTTGCAGTTCGCAAAGACCGAATCTGTAGTTACTGTGCAACGTGCGTTCCGTAGTAAGTTCGGTTGTGATCCTCCTAGTGATAAAAACATTCGTAGATGGTATAATCAGTTTGAAGATACCGGCTGCCTTTGTAAAGGGAGTAAGTGAAGAGACTGTTGAGCGAGTGAGAGAGAGAGAGTCGTTCACTCGTAGCCCAAAGAAATCAGTCCGGAAGGCTAGTCGTGAATTACAAGTTCCTGTGTCGACTGTTTGGAAAGTTGTAAGAAAACGCTTACAGCTACGTCCTTACCGTTTACAGTTATTACAGGCTCTAAAGTCGACAGACCACGGATTACGTGCCAAATTCGCAAACGACATGTTGTTTCATGACGATTTTATGGATCGTATTGTCTTCAGTGATTAATCGACCTTTCAACTTAGTGGACATATTAACACCCATAATGTGCGCATATGGGGCTCAGAAAATCCTCACGAGATGGTACAAATGCAACGAGATTCCCCTAAAGTGAATGTATCTCGGCGAAAAGCTTATGGGCCTTTCGTTTTTGGTGAACCTACTATAACTGGCAGTTCTTACCTTGATACACTAGAGCAATGGCTCTTCCCTCAGTTGGAAGAAAATGAGCCAGAGAACTTCCTTTTCCAGCAGGATGGTGCGCAACCTCACTGCCATAACGAAGTACGCGATTGGTTGAACGTCACTGTACCCGAGCGCTGGATAGGCCGCAAGGGCCCCAATGACAGGGCCTCCACGTTCTCCGGACCTAACGCCATACGATTTTTACCTTTGGGGCTTCATCCAGGATCATGTGTACGTGCCTCCGCTACCAGCTGACCTCCCTGAATTAAGAAACCGGAGTGAAGCAGCTTTTGCTACAATTACTGAATACACACTTATCAACGTTTGGGAAGAACTCGGCTATAGACTTGATGTGTGCCGTGTGACAAAGGGTAGTCACATTGAACATTTATAAGCTTCTTGGTAAAACTGTTTGAGTTGCTTTTTCATTTGACATATCATTCATAACTATAAGTTGAAAGTAATAAATATTATAAAGAGTTAAACCCCGATATTCATTTATATAAATCCTGTATATTAGTAACTTATGCTTCACTTAAGAATCAGTCAGACGCATTCTGGTCATCTCGATTGGCATTTCACCGTACTTTATGCGCCACGAACTCCGATAACCCAAAATTCCCGAAGTTGCTCTATCGTATTGTGCTTTATGCACCACAACTTCTGGAAGAAGATTCTACAGTGAAGATAATCCGAACTCAACCGAGTCTCCGGAAATAAGAAGCAGCTACCTTAATATACTACAAGGTATACGCATATTAATATACAGATTTACCAATATCCTAAGCACTAGATCTGAGTTATCACTTAAAATGGAAGTTTAAAGTATATTTGTTGCCAAAAAGTAATCATTAAATGCAATTATTGAAGAAAACACTTTACGGTATATTCATTCGCTCTCTCTTTCTTCTTCCTAATGTTACTTGTATTACTATGTAAACTTAAATAATCTGTTTCCCCAATGACTATTATTTTGATATAAGAAAAGACATTTGCTTGGTTTATGCTAATTTTCATTCAGAATAATACATTTTCAGAGTGTTGTAGCTTTAAAGAGTGCTTGTACTAGTCGCAGTGATCCAGAATAATCTTCTCAATGGACAGTGGGCTAGACACCCTGAAAAGCTGGCCAAAACCTGAAAATAAAACTTGGTTAAACCTGGTTACCAGGTGCACGATCCAAAATACAATGAACTGGAGCATTTCCTCCAGGTTAGCCTTAGTATTTCGATCGCTGGGTCCAACAGCGATGTCGGAAGTTAACTCTGGCTAGGGCACTGCGAGTATTTGTGCGTTTCTGGTTAACAATACTCATTCGAGTATTAACTCTGTTGTTTATATACTCTGATTATTGTAATTTCAGTTTACTGTTCTGCAATTTGAAATGATTACATACAAGTAGCCTATAGTAAAGACCTTCATGCGGTTTGAATTTAAGTTCTAATAGGGTTGTAATATTTCTGCTACTTAATGTCACTGAGAATGTCCCGCTATTGTTAAATTCCTTCTTCTTTATAATCGATAAACCAAATGTTCTCATTTTTCCTCTTTCGAAAACATATTGCTTCAACTGCAAGACACAAATACGTATAAAGGAATGCCGAAAACGTCTTTTACGAAAATGTTCATGTCAGGATTTTAAGACGCAATAGCAAGGATATCTACTCTGTGACGTCATTCCGCCGACCAGTATTCGCTTTTCTGCGCAGACTTGCTTCCAAAGGCACCGAGAGTGGCGGTTGGACACAAACCTTCCACTGAACGGTGGTGACCTTTGCACTCGCACATGATTGCGTTTGAGTTGGTGAAACAGTAGCCCAGTAAGGGTTCTTTTACCGTTATTGGGAAACTTAAAATTACTCAATTAATGCCAACTGAGTCTTCTGCTATCCGAAACACAAAAGTCAAGCCAACATAATTATACACAATATATTATAACGTACCAAAAGCTTATTTAAAGCGTACAATAAACATAATATAGTCGCTTCTTTCTAGGACTCTTAGTAATATAAACTCAACATTGCGCCTCTCACTGTGCTAATGGCTCAACACTCAGTACTTATGTTTGGGCATATTGTTAAAAAAATAATATAGATTCTAATTCATCAAAAGTTAGTATTTCATATTGCAATCTAAAAAATCTAGGATTAGATTACTTTTAGTAACCAAATAATCGAATTTTATAAATAGGTTTAATTCATTAATTTGCAGGTAGATATAACAAACCAAGGTTTATAGAATTTCTCCTTTCAATAGTAAATAACAACTGAAGTACTGTGAATAAAACATAATACAAATAAGGTTTTCATAAGTGCATATCATCACATGCAGTATACACCATAAGCAAAGCTTTCACCCAATAAGGAAACCGTTGATACAATGAAATAATCACAACACGACCCGCCGCGACACTGCACGTTCTTAATGCTGCTTGATGTGCATTGCGCGTGACTACTTTTGACAAAGTTCCCCAATGACGTTCGCCTTCTCCGACGTCACAAGTCCAGCATTTGCCGGCCGTTGTTATAAGACATGTTTCTCTGGTGGCTCGCTTCAAGTGACCCATATATTTGCAGTTTCAGAGACCCAGAAACATAACAGAAAGGAATTATCTCGTTGTGTGCTTGGTGTTCCGGTAGTAGTACGGGCGCCTCAACTGGATAAGGATATGCTGAATAAATGCAGTATAAACAGCACTTCATTGTGTAGTGATATTTTATTATTTTTGTTTTCAGGAATTGTGTACCTCAGGTGATTTAGGTTGTATTACCCTCGGCTGCCCAACCTCTGCTCCTATGAGCTAATGCCGTCACCTCCTCCTTCGTTTTGTGCATGGCCAGGCAGGAAGCATTTCCCCTTGATTAATTCAGTGGCGTTTAACTGGGCTCATTTGGCGACACGATGGCATGTTTCAAGCGAACCATACATATCGTATTCCAGAAAGAATGGGAGGAAAAATATTTTTTGTTAACGGTACAGTACCTTGAAATGTACGTTGTTGCACGCATAATTTATCTTGGGGTTCCCGACATAATTTTAAACGACACTTTGAAGAATACCATCGTACTGATTCTGGCAAACGTGATTTATCAGGTAAGCAATCAGTAACACCACTTGAATATAATATATCAGCTAAATTGTAAATTGATTGTGTATTTAAATCAATGCAGCTTCAGGTTAAATAATACAGCATTAATAATACAGAAATTAAAAGATATTAACGCACCAACTGACAATATTGATAGAGCGTCCTATAGAATTGCGAACAAATTGCAAAGAAAATGAAGTATTTAAATGAAGGGGAGTTCATTCAAGATTGTTTAATTATAGCCACCGAGGAAGTGTGTCCAAATGTAATACATAGTTTTAAATCGTGACCAGGAGCTGGAAGAATTGGGGTGTAATATAGAGAAACAGTAAAATGAAAAAAATAAGATCATTAATTTATTTTCCTCTGGCATTGGATGGCAGCACGGACCTAACTGACGAAGCTCAATTTGCTGTATTTTTGAGGGGGTTGATACTGAGTTCAATGTCACTGAAAAGCTTCTAAACGTAGTTTTTCTTAAAACGCATAGTTGTGAAGATATTTTTAATACTGTTGTATATAATTGTAGCAGATTATAACTTCCTTGGGCTAAACTGGTTAGGTAATGGGGCCCCATAGATGATAAGGGGTAAAGAGGGTTTTATTGGTAGACTAAGAAATATTTAAGGAATACGGATATGCTCTCTGGTTTTTTGTCCATACACTGCATAATTCATAGGGAGGCTTTGTGTGCCTAATTAATTACGTTAAATAATGTTTTGTCGGTAGTTGCGAATGGTGTGAACCATATTAAATCTGGCTCCCTTCGCCATAGGCAATTTAAAGCGTTTCTAGAAGAGCTGGATCTCTTTATGACAACCCGCCATATTGTTCTCATGTAAAGTGGCTCAGTCCGGGTGCCCTGTTGAGGAGCTTCTTCCAGCTATGGTGTGAAATAAATAACTTAATGAACAAAGAAGTAAGCATACAAATGTATATTACTCATATTTGGTATCATCATAAGCCACTCATATAAAAACTTCCTTTTCCTAATTCCTAGTACTTATTATTTGTAACGGCATCACGTTCCAGAACTAACTGATGAAGAATGCTGTGTGACCTTGCTTATTCGACCGATTTGTTCCATCATCTTGATATTCTAAATATGAGCATACAGGGGGAAAATAAGAACTTAATTACGTTAGGTGACGCAGTGAATATTAACACTATGGCAATCTCAATTTGAAATTGGTGACATCACTTTTCATTCCTTGCAATCAATTTTTCCATAATTTTCAATCTAATAGAGAAATAACAACTTTGAAAGAACTGTGTCACACCTTCGAGTCCAGTTTCCAAGACTTGAAAGCAAAAGAGGGAAAACTCGGTCTTCTTCACATTCCTTTTAATTTTGCCTGCAAAGACGCCTCTCATCTTCAAATGTAACTAGTTGTATTGCAGAATTCAACAGCCATGAATATTCTCAGGAAAAATATTGGGATTTATTTAAATCTCTCCCCCAGTTAAAATTTCCCAAATTGCGAAATTTTCCTGCAGGGTTAATATCAATATTTGGTTCTACCTATATTTGTGAACAGATGTTCTCGAAAATGAACTAACTAAGAAGCAAATATCGTAGTAGGGCAGGACTGGATCATTTGGTCTGTCTTTTAAAACTCATCCCTGTCGGAAAACATTGATACACTGTTACCAGTAAACAGTTCCAGCCAAGTTACTAACAAAGTACGGCGTTCAAGAAGTTTTTTTTTTTTTTTCTTTTTTAAGTATTTGTACCATCCCATATAGTATTAACATTGCTGAAGCTACCGCCACTAATAGCAAGTGACGTCATAGAGGCTTTTTGTCTACCGCTACCAAGCAAATAGATGGAAGTAAATCTGCCCTGCCCTCTTCCGCTGTATGGTGGGCACCACTGGTATTACACGTCCCACCTCATGTTACCGGTGGCGAACGCTCGCACTAACTATACCCCCGCACTGAATCCTTGCACTTGACATTTGGGAGTTAAGTTGGTACCCCAGCAAAAAAAAAAAAAAAAAAAAAAATTGAAAAGCTTTACCCGTTTGACTTTCTGAACCAATCACAACGCAGAATTTCAGTCGGTCGGTCTGACAACGAGATGCCGCACCGTTGCAATATCTGGCCATTTCCAACCACGTGCTCAGTTTGTGAACTCCTGACATTATGCGTTAAGCTGTTCTATACAAGCTACGTATTATTCGTTATGTATATTTGTTATTATTGTTGATAGTATTATTGGTGTTTGTACGTGAGGGAACATAACAAGACTTTCAAAATTATAGAAGTGGATAGATTTTTGCGGGAGGGTGTGGCGATGGTGGACGCGGCTTCATGGAGGAGAAAGTGAATCATGTGCACAAAATAATACGAAAATCACAGGAATTAGACGGAATCATCAGTGAATGTGAACCACTAATGAAATGTCTTGGTGACGGCGATGTTGATGGTAATGACGATAATGCTTCCGAGAATGACGACGGAGGCTTGGATGGAATTGAGCCACTAAAATTCTAAAACGGTGAAAATCACTTTGTTATCTCTTTCTCTCATTGTAACAAGCTATTTTACATTAATTTGTTCTATATTGGCATAAATACGTAATTTATGCTTCATACGTTATAGTATCACTGTTATTTTCAATTAATATCAATAATAACGAATTAGTTTCATTATTCATCGGCATTCATTTACTATGTATACTGTTTACACATGATAGAGACATTTGTTATCAGCTGGTGTTGTTTACTAGTTACTAGTTACTCTGGCATAGCCAACCTAACGCGAAACCACCCGAACTGTCAAGTGCAAGGATTCACTGAACAGGCGTTGTGGAAAATCAGTCTGCATTACACTAGCTACACGGCCATCAGTGGTAGCCTGAACTGGAACGGGCTATATTAGTGAAAGAGCTTTTGGAAAGGATTTCAGGGTCGCTAGATAACTGTGGAATAAAACTTGCAGATGGCCAGCTATTTGTGTACTTGAATGCATAGTTAGACCAAATGGAAGAAGCAACTTCTGAAAAAAAAAAAATCACTTTAGCAATGGCTGCATTGTGGTTTAATTTTGTCATTTTTTGTAGGTCATCACCTAACTTAAGGAATGGAGTTCCGTTAGAATAACAAGTGCTTGGGCTACTTTGTGATTATAAGCAAAAATGAAATGTATGTGTATAAGTGAATTTACATACAAGGATATATGTGATAAGCTATTGGCTCTAAGGGAACATCGTAAAACTGTTATGTGTTGTACCACAAAACATACCTGCCAGGACAAATCTTCCATCGTCCACCACCTGTAAAGGACCGCCGCTGTCGCCCTGTAATCACAATTCAAATTATATCTTCAAACAGCTGGAGTATCTGGAGTGTTTTAGTTAACATACGCAAACAACAGCAGGTCATTGTAAGCATTTTGGGACAAATAGATCATTACTTCGGAGTACTGGTGAAGAAATCTAGCTTAAAGAAACTACCTAAAATTTGGTAAGGAAGTTGACGACTCAATTAAACAAATGAAGCTAACTGCCACATTGTAAATCTTCAGACAAATGCGCATCAACTACATAGACAAACGAACATTTCTCGGCAACTGCAAGCGATAACAGCTCATAATTGTGAGGGACACTTAAGTCATGGGTACAAACAATATGCAAAAAATATCCCTGATGACATTTGGCTGAATTGTGGCACAATTGGAAATACAAAGTAGATAATGCATCATGAACAGTGGATTAATGGAGTAGTTGAAGATGTGTAGACCCTGTACATAGGTGCCTGTAGGGAGGTCAATGAAGTTACTGATATCCTTGGCCATCTTTTCTTCAACTCCTGCAATAATTTTCTCTGCTTGAAGCTGTGCTCACAGTTTATGCAATATAAAAGGTTCGAATTAATTGTTTATAAAAAGTATTCCCCTTTAATTAAAGTAACTTAATTCTAAATTTTTACCAACAGTATTAGATAATTATTTTACCTCCGCATTGTGATAGTATATTGCAATACAAGTGGGGTAGATGAATTACTTGAGAACCAGGAGGAGTTTTTGTTTCCAAATTCTCTAGTGAACTAAATGCACGTGTACTGCATAAATGTTTTCCTTCATAATAGTGGATAAGCAAAATTAAAATGAATTACTAACAACCGTTGAACTTAATAGTTGCACTAGTAAGGTCACCAAAATCTTCATTGGAGGCAAATCAATTATCTACACCAGGATGTTGAGCTTAAAAATCAATTACTTACAACTCTAGCTTAGCAGCCATAGAAATTAAGTCGTAAGAAAGTATTAATAAATAAAACTTAAGTGAAGACCAAGGTGAAATTTAAATGGTAATATGAGAATATCAATATTATTATATTAAATATCTGTAATTCTGCAATAATAAATATATACACAATTATGGACTTTGTTAACGTTATGTTCATACGTGGAACAAAACAGAGAAAAAGACTAGGTAGGCTAAGTTACCAACTGTGAATGCGGGACATAATTTTCACAGTAAGAATTTGAACGGAAAGTGAATCAAAGCATTTGTTTTTGCATTTTGTTTTGTTTTTTGTGCACTAAATTATAGTTGACAAACTAGTAAGTATATTTAGGTTTAAACCAAGAACTCCATGCCAGCTACATTAGAAAAGCTTTATTAATTGTTGCTGCTTTAAAGGCTGCCTGACGATTACATGCGACACCGCACGAATGCAAGCGTTAATTACCAGTATCCAAAAAATATTTTTACTACCTGATAGCATTCCTTCAAACATTGAATGGTCTAGCTTGCATATTAGACAACAAAGATCTCGTTTCATTATTCGAATTCCATACACATCAGTTTGAGCACTGCTATGTTCTGTATTTTATCCTAATTTGTTGCTCTTAACATTGTTATACAGTGGGCACCAGATCTTTAACTAAGCCTAAGTTGAGATCCGTGTTTTCGATGGTCGGATAAAATTGAACATTAACTAGGAATATCGGGATCAATAAGGACATTTCATCACTTTAAATCTATAACTGGTAATGTCATGTGCTATCACGTGAGGTACGAATACGTGGAACACAAATACAATTGCTTGGATGAAATCATACGAACTTATGCCTTCTTTATTTCAGGCAGTGGGAAACGCCTCTCAACGCATTACATGGATGATTCTGTAAATACTGTTACATCGCTAAGGGGGTTTATAAAGCAGATTGTGAACCAGAAAAAGCTTAGGATAATAAAAATTATATTCATTGAAAAACAAAAAACAAACAAAAAAAACATACATTTAAACTGCAGTGATTGACTATTTATACTTGATCCTTAATGCTAAAAGGCCCGCCTGGGTAGTGTGGTGGTACCGTGTCTGCCTCATATTCAACAGGTCGAGTCTCGCTTAAACTGAGTTACACGGATAAGTATTTTTTCGGGGTGTTCCCTTATCCTGAGGAGACGAATGTCGAGTAACGTTAAGCTCCCTGAACCCCGAGATCACTTGAGCATAATTTCACCAATTTCATTCATCATCCGATATGACCAATAAGGTTAAAGGACGTTAATCTACAAAATAAATAAATATATATAAAAGGACGATTATTTTGTAATTTCGTATGGTTTAACCCAGTCGTTCACAGAGACATGCTTATTGGCTTTATTTATCATTAGTCTAACAGCATCAATGTCTTTGTAATATATAAACTTACATCTTTGTGGTATTCTGAGGCAGTAGTTAAATAAAATAGTTTGTCAGACATTATGGAAATTAAGTTGGAAAGTTATATTACACCAGATAATCTCTGACCATAGCAGTAATAAAATAGGAAATAGGCTCAAAGGTTCTGCCAACAGTTGTGAAAGCATATTTGATTTACATGTCGATGTCACTTGCAAGAAAATAATAAAAAATGGAAAAATTAGTCAAATATTCACTATTTTTTATTTAAACTTAGATTTTCATAGTGAAAGAGGTATGAATTGAAGCTCAAATAGCTTCTTTGGGTATTTAATGCTTGTGACTGCATTTCCAATACATGCACATCTTATTTTAAGGTGCAAATAAGTTTTACTACTTTCGGCTAGGCTAGTGACTCCTGCCTGGGCCAGCATCATGCACTGAAGTGTGAACACGTGAAACCAAAACAGATAGTCTATACTGACACCCGCTGTCCATTTCTGCGGCGCAGCTACGACCTGTGAAGTGAATTGAGTTTTTGTGGAAAAAAGAAAAAAAACAAAAAAACTGTTAGGTAAAGAGAAATAACTGCTCACTGAAGCAGATGCATTTTAAGGTACCAATTGTAAGTTACATCGTTTGCCTCACATGTTGTTATGCATTTAAATCTAACACTTTATACCATTATTGGTTTACAATAAGTTCTTAGGCATTGCCCTATTGTTTAACCTTCAATGCCAGTTCACTCTAATTATCTGTGAGGCTAGTTTAGATGCTGGCATCACCATTTTATTAATCTTAACCGCAAGTGTCAGTATTTCACAATATCATTGCTCAGATTACAAATATACTATACTTATTACTATGTATCTTATCTAATGAGTTATGCCATAATGATCTGAAACTCTAGTCATCTTAATGAGGTTCTCCCAACACTAACTAACACCCCAAGTTTTCAGAGAAAATGAATACGTCTTATGGTTTGTGGGTGCGATACCTACTCTGAGTTACTAACCTACCTAAAAACATACTACGGCAATCCTTAAAATTATTATTCTAGAAATGAAGCACTCGCCTTTCACCTAACGATCCGGGTTTGATCCCAGCGATCGCATGTAAGATTTGTAGTGGACAAAGCGGCGCAGGGGTGGGTTTTCTCCGGGTTCTCCGGTTTCCCGCGCCATCGCATTCCACCAGTGCTCCATCTTCATTCATATATCAGTGGCATCGCCTGCGGTGCCACAAATAGTTAAGATGGGCGTTAAACACTATAAAAAACACTGATATAATTTTCATGACACTGTCCTGAATCACTAATAGAACTATCTGCAGTTATAGTCCTAACAACCCATATACACCTACATGTATATGTGTATAAATACATAAGTACCAACATACATAAACAAACACAAATATAAGGAACCGGGTGTTAAGTTGGTAAGGTTTTAGCATAGCAGCTCCTCCCAGGCTCGTGGCTCCACCTGGTTCTACCTAGACAGATTATTGCCTCGTGATGGCGGATGTACAACATGTATTACGGCCCATTGCAGTTTTAGATTTGTTGTGATAACATTACCAATTTAGTTTTATTGATTGTTCTTCCGTAAGCTGGAAAAGTAGAATCAGAATAGCAGGAATGTAAGCTGCAACACCGTATGCTATTGCAAGAGAAGTTGAGAAGGTTTTACGTGTTACTGGTGAAATTCTAGTACATGGAAAATTGCCTGCTCTGTAGCATTGATTTAGTAGCTCAGGTGGAAGAGTGGTGTCTTGGAAAAGTGAATGTTGGTGGTTCGGTTATTACGGAATTGTAATAATATTTATCATGGGATTTGGCAACAAAATAGGTGCAAAGGTTGCCAATAATTTTCAAGTAATGCGAAATTGCGACGTTATGCATTTTTTGTTTTGTTTTTTGTTTTACGTGTTTCATATGTGAAAAACTCCTTCATTAGAACCCTTTTATGTTTCTGTTTGTAATACCAAACTTGTAGATAGTCTCGTTTGCGGTTCTTCTTCCACCAGTTGGGCCCTGTACTTGGAAATTCTCATTATATCTCCACAGGTAAAAAGAGTATTACATTTTTGGTTTCTTATGATGTCCTTTGTTCTTTTCAAATAATATATGCAATGGCAATGATATAACCAAGAGTAATGTTCACATCATTGTTTATAGTTTGAATGCCAGACTTCTATTTACTACCCATAGCAGACATGTATAAGGTGGTTCACCTGTCCCTTATTCTCTGGTTTTATGCAACCCGCAGATTATGGCCTAACCTGAAAACATCGCCCCCGAGACCCATCTGTGGCACATTAACATAACCGACTTTGGCGCTACAAGCTATAGCTAAACAGTAGCGTATTTGATTAACGCGCGCTCTTAGCACGAGTTCCAAGTTGTTCGATTCAGGTTCGAATTTTACCTAAACATTGACAATCCCCTCCACCCGCTTTATTTTTACTCTAACTTTATCAGTCCAGTTACAGGAAATACAAATGAAAATGAACATTCTTAGGCATACTCATTCAGTTTCCTCTAAATATGCAGGTATTATTATACCTTTTAAAATTAACATAAGTATTTCAGATAATACTACAGAACCAGATCCATTTTCAGGATACCTCTAAAACGAAAAATACAGAAAATACCTAGGATGACAATCACAAACTGTGCTAAATACAAAGGTATTCACCAATACTTTCAGTTGAAAAGAAAATTAGGTTTAATCCCCATAAATTAACAAACTTCTCAATATCCATACCTACATATTTACTTCGTGCATTTGTATCTAATGGGACATGTCTAGGCCTAAAGTGTCCTCTGGTAGTATTCGCTAACCGCTGCCAAAATTTTGTAGAGAACATTCTCTAACTATGAAGAACAATCGATTACGTGTTAGGTGTTCTAGTATTTTGAAATTGTTTTTATTAACTTTATACGTTTTGAAAATTTCCTTTATTATTTAAAGTCTTGGTGAAATTTCTTTTTCAAAATAATTACAAAAAAATTAAGGATCGAATACTGAAGAATACGTAAAATGAACTGTTGTTTGTTCTTCATTCGTATACCTTTTTTTTACTCCTAAAATTATAGAGTGACAGACACTTAACTAACTGTGCACATCTATCGATAATAAATAAAGAAGAAAAATAGTTCACTTAGACTATGGGACTCGCACCGCTGACACGCTGGAGGTGATGAAGTAACATGAAATTAACCAGTTGAGCTACAATCGTTGCTCCCACTTACTGCGTTAAAACTTGTGGGTATAGTGTCACACATGTCTCCCTCTCCGCTTCTGATGTATTTATAAGTGTTTTGTGACTTCTTTTTATAGCTTAAATCGTTCATTTACCCTTAATCCATTATAATTTACGTTGCGGAACGTATGGCAGCCGTCTTATTGATATAATATGTACTGTAACAGGAGCTATTAAGTGCATGTTTTTGGAATGGACGTAACTATTGCTGCTAAGGTCTATTTTCTGATGAAGAGGAGACTAGATTTGCATGGTTACCAAATGGCCGACAAGCACGGTAATTTCAACCTTATTACTTTCAGAGTATGAAGTGTTGCCTATCTCCAAAAATAATAAGGAACAAGTGAACCACCTTGTATAATTAGCGAACTTATTCCAGCCACTTTAGAGAAACTGATTCCGTTTTCTATCCGTTTCGTGCGCACTTTGTTTAGCTAAATTAAAGCCCAGGTAGGTGTGGAATACAACTAATATGGGGATAAGAAGATCCAGTACGATGTACGATGAAGAGGAGGAAAGAGCCCCCCATATAATCTTTAAATACAAAGCTCTGGGCATAAAAGGGTATAAATTCCTGCGCTTAATAAACCCAGGAAATTATCTTCCTACAGAAAATTTAGTTAATAGCCTCTCATTAGAGATACAAAGTTCGTTAACTAAAACTATAACAATGGAAGGTAATACAATAAACCTATAGAATTCAGTGTTATGGCAAGGAACCCCACTCCGTGTTTATGAACATTAAAATCAAGACATGTGGATTCTGCTAACATTAAAGAAAGACATTATAGAAAACCAAATGTAGCGTGCGTTCTTTTTTCCTATGCTTTCGACGGAACAAGTATGCTGATTTTGGTATGGCATCGGCCTGTCGGGTCTGCAGATCTATATCTGACAACACCTTTTGTTTCTGTTGACATGCAGTTGTCTCTTTTTCGAGTTTTAGCGCTTCTGAAAAGTTAAGGAAAATACTATAAAAAGCGAAGCTTTATCATATTAAGCTAAAAAAGAGGAAAAAGAAGAAAATGAAAAATAAAAGAAATGTCATAACAATGATATTGATCTCACCTGGCAGCTGTCTACACCTCCACCTAAAACACCAGCACAGATAAAATGACCAGACATTTCTTCTGGTAGTATGGAGTTCCCACAATCTCCAGTAGGAAAGATTTCTACAAGAGCTTTTTGTAATTTGCACGGAAGCGAGGGATCTTGCTGTTTTAGTCGACCATAACCCAGGATTTCTCCGATACGATTTGTAAAGTTAGATTGCTCTGGAAATACATAATATAAACAGTCAGAACTGAACCTTATAATAGCATCCTTCTTAATCTATGCCAGACATAAAGGCAAATAAAGAAGACGATAAGAAAAGCATTAAAAAGGAAATAAAAGGAACATAAATTGAGTCACATAAAACAACGATGAAATTTAAAGCTAGATACTTTCTTTAATATCTTATTCATACATAAGAGAGTTACAGTTCAAGTTATCCTTATTTGGATATTATATTTTAATATCATACATTAATATCATTATGTATACAGGCGATGAAATTACTGATGATTAATCAGCACTCAAACTCGGAGTCCAAATATTGAACTATATCATAGGACTGGTCAATCTGTCTACAATCTGCTAATGCTTGTCCAGTTTAATTTGTAGCTCCATTGGAAGATGCAAATCGAGAATTAGTGCCACCAGAAAATTTATGATATTGCTACTACCTCTGCTCAATGGTCTTCCGACACCATCTTTTTGAGTGCTGCCGACTCTAGTGATTGTGGAAGACCAATCCTTCTATTTGTAATCATTATTTTTCAAAAATCACGGTCGAACATGGCTTTAATGTCAGTATCGCTTTCAATTTGATTAAAATGTATAGTTGGGGAAAGGCTTAAAGCCCAAATATTGAAGTATATTTAACTGCACAACATCACGAAAAAGTAGGTCCCCGGATCATGGCAAATCCATGTTTGCCTATAGTGGTAAAGTTAATCGCTTTCAGGTTTTAAATGCTCGTGGCTGGAAGATAAACTTGAGGATGGCAAGAATTGCTTCATCAGCCTAGAATAGAATCCAGCATATTTTGTATTTATGAACCTTCTTTATAATTCTTGTTGACGGCTTTGTGCAATAAAGTAAACAGCAGGAAGTATACATCAAATAACTGAGAAGTAACTTCGAAAAACAGAATTAAAGTTGCATTGTGCTCTCTGTGATGCTTACATCTCGTTTGTAAAACACTTTAAAATGCAGGTATGCGATATTCAAGTTCAATGATAATGTTTACTTTAGTTTTTTTCAGTTGTGGGATGAAATTCCGTCTAGTCAATGAAGTGATTTTAATGAACTCCCAACAGGACATTTAAGGTCTAATCCCTATGCATAGATGCTGACGATCATAAATAACATATTGTCACAATTAGTTCCAACTCAGGTATCCTTATGACGTAATTATAGCTGTTTTAAATTTCACTGTTTTCCCATTACAGCCTATGTATTGCGCGCGACCTTGTGCGTCTTATGCCCGCCACTCGAGATCTTCAATTCTCGACACTTGTACCGGTCTGCGTAGCCAGGCGTGTCGGGGCTTGAACATCACAAACGATACCAGGAATGTGATTTTTTTGAGCAATCTGCTGAAAGCTCACGTGAGGTGAAGATAGCGACAAAGTGCATAAATAAATGCGGTATTGTTGGGGTTTAGCTTCGTTGATCATTGCACTTTACTATTAGGTCATTTCCACAATCTTCTCAGCCCTTATGACTTTTATTTTTAAGCAGTAGTTCTTTTTTAAATCGCAATAAAACAGATGTTAGATTCCTTTTCCCATTTCACTATTAGATATCATTTGCCTCCACTTGACATTTCTGAGCAGCCTTGCCAACTGTACGTTCCGGCTTGCAACTATAGACGGCTCCTTTACATTACAAAATCTACATACTGGGAATGAAAATAAATGGTTTGCCAACCTTATCCCACTTCTAAATGGAAGGAGTGGGATAAATATGCCTATTATGAATGATAAACTACTCAGAGATATAAGGGAGTGGAGCGTTGGAAAAGAAGATAGTGCTCTGACAACAAGATAATATCGTTTATAATAGGAAATGCTATCCACACCCAGACACGCATGCTAAAAGGAATCTATTATAAAACTAACCCAGAAAATTACAAAGCATTAGAAAATATACCGTGAGGTTGCTGAACCCAATGGACATCGATCAGGACATCCAGCCCGAGATGGATTTCGGAAAGTGCAAAGTAGCTACGAATATATTTATGGGTAACATATCCGACAATCCAGCACCTGGAGCCCCGGCTGGAATCCAGGTTGAAATACTCTCTGAAGAGGGCGGACGATCATTTTACTGCTTCATAACTGAATAGATTTTGGCATCTCCTCAGCCAATACCAATCTGTCATAACCGAATGGATCGGCGACTTTGCCTGTACTAGCCGCGTACTACATAATATCGACACTGGAGAAACCCGATCTATTCTGCAACCACCAAAACGTGTCACCCTGGCGAAGCCAGCACAGATATGGGACTTGCTCTAGGACATGAAATCTAGAGGAATCGAAGAGTTGGGTCCCTTAGTGCTGCCCGGTAGTCTTGGTGAAAAAGAAGAACAAGAGGAAGATGAAGGACGGAAAGCTTCTCTGTGGACTATATGGAGATTAATGCCATCACCATAAAAGAACTGTTTTCTCTTACCCAGGATTGAAAACAACCTGGATACACTTGCTGGTGCCCAGTGTTTCTCGGCTTTGGGTTTGAAATTGGAATACTGGCAAGTGACCTTAGATCCCAGTAGCAAACCGAAGACCGCATTCTCAATGGTCGAGGGCTTTGAAAATGTAGGGTTATGCCGTTTGGCCTCTTCATTGCGCTAGCCACCTTCCAGCTTCTCATGACATCTATGAAGAGAGGGTTGACTTACGACTCCTACCTTCTATATCTGGATGATCATCGTTGTTAGCAATAATTTCGAAGCTTATCTCGATTATCTGACCAAGATCACGCAAAGGCTGCAGGCAGCTAACTTGATGCCGAACGCAAAGAAATGCCAAATCTTTTGCCAGGAGCTAACCACTTGAGTCACTTAGTCTCACCATCTGTGGTGGCGACAGTCCCGTAAAAGGCTCGGGCAGTGAGAAATTGCTTTCACCCCAAACCCAAAAGAGAACTTCGATTTTTTCTGGACCTATGCACCTACTACCAACGTCAGAGGTTTTTCCAACATAGCGAACCCCGTCACTCTTCTGACGGAAGAGCATCGGCCCTACATATGACCAGAAGAGGCGCTTAAGTCAGCATTCAGCAGTGCTCGTATTTTTGGATTTCCACAGCCTAATGGTGACTTTATTGTGGCCACTGATGCTAGGGACACCGATATTGGCGGTATTCTATCACAACTCTAGGATAGCCAGGAGCCGGTATTAGCTTATTACAGGCAAACGCTTTCTAAAGCAGATAAGAATTTCAGCGTTACCCGTCAAGAGCTCCTGGCAGTAGTAAAGGCGCTGGATCACTTCCAGTATCTGTATGACCTACCACTCCACTTGCGGGCTGACCACTCCACCCTTACCTGGCTGTTAAGTTTCAATAAACTGGAGGGTCAGACAGCATGTTTGGACCAAATGCTACAGGAGTATAAGTTTACATCACAGCATTAGAAAGGAAGAAGCTACTACAATGCGGATACACGTCATGACGGCATTTTCCAAACAGTACGGTCACTGCACTAGGGCGAGGAGAAGGAGCGTGCAACAGCTCTTCGTTTTGTTTGGTCGGTGTCTGCAGGTGAATAGGATAGCGCAGATCTGAAGCGGGAGCAGCTGGCGGACACTGACATGGCTCACTCCTGGCAGCATTGAAGCAGGAGCTAGACTGAGCTGGGAGGATATCGCACACAGGAGTTGTGTGTACAAGTTCTACTGGGTCTAATGAAAGACACTGAATATTAAGGAAGGAGTACTGTTCATATTATGGCGCCACTTAATGGGAATACTCAGAGAGAATATTCCGAATACTAAGGTCGACATAAAGACAGGAGTTAAGAAGATGGAACAAATGACTGAAGTTATACATAGTCGTATGAATGAACGGGAAATGTATCTCCAGAAACGTAAAATGCGCAATCTTGCTGTGCAGGCTTGTGAGGAAGATTTATTGAGTAGTAAAGTACTGACGAACTCCAGTATTCAGGTGGATTTGAAAGGAGAGTTAGATTTCAATGAGGCTCTGTTGAAGGCCAGCGGTTTTGAGGCTTTTGCCCCATTGTTAGACACGGAGGGGCCAGAAAGTTTTTATGAATCTACCCTTTTAATATATGGGAATCCAATTTCTGAAAAAGCAGAGGATATGGCGATCGTGGTGAATGTTGCTGACCCAGGGCAACAAGGACTTTTAAGGACGTTGAAGGTCCTTCATCCAGAGCTATACGACCGAATGTTAGGGAAGCTGGATGTGGGAAATGTGGAATACTTGAGGAATATCACAGATATATTCCAGTAAAGGTACTAACAGTGAAATTTCTCGTTATATATATACACATACATACCTGTTACCCTGGGTGGTGGACTCGATAAGTATCAATGACATGGAACAGCTGTGTGCAACCTTACAGCAATGGGAACAGCTAACGGAGGAACACGGAAGGATATGTATAACCTGTGCTACAGGTGGTGGCCTAGATAGAGACTATACTAGGAAGCTCCTGGAGTGGGTCTTCAGAAATAGTGACATTAATGTTGGATATTTGTTACCAGCCCGTGAACAAAACACAGCGATCAATACAGTTGGTGGTCAACATAAATTGAGTCAAAGGAAAACTGAGGAACCTCGGGAAACGGTCAAAACTAGAGCAAATGGGAAAACGATTGTGGATATACTGAAGACTGTGAAGAAAGAAGTTGATATTGGGAAAATTGGAGTGAAATACAAAATATATGGAAAAGTGGCGATGAAGATGTGGTTTTTACTGTGGAAGGGGAAGGTAAAGCCAACGTCCTGAAACAGGAGATACATAGAAATATCAAAGAACTTGAGGTGAATACGAGAAGAAAGGATGCTACTATACTGCTATGTCGGTGGACCCGACAACTAGCGAGGAAACTCTGAAGGCCACTATAGGTAATGAGATTGGTATTCCCGATTCTGAAGTAATGGTAAGCGCTCTGAGACTCGGAAGGTTTGGAAATTTAAAAGTGACTATATTTATACATTTGGAGTTATCTTGACAGTTGATAAAGAAACGGAAAGTACAGATAGAGTGGACTGAATGTCTTGTCCGAGAATAGGGTTACTATTTGGAGTTGTTATAAGTGCTTTGAGTTAGGACATAGAGGCTGTCATTGTAGGAAGTATGTTAACAGAAAAGAGGACTGTCTTAACTGTGGTGGACAAGGACACCATGCTAAGGACCTACGAAAGGTCCATTCTGTATTAAATGTCAGGAGAAGGGACATAGATTTGACCATAGGAAGTGCCCGAACTTTAGAAAGTTGGTATTCAACGCCAGGGAGAAGTAGTTATACTTCTCAGGATGCATACACAAACAATCCGCTTACTACAGACCAATTTTATGAGATCGAATTTGAGTCATGACATGACAGAGGCTACGGCTATTGAGAGAGGTGTGGATATTATAGTTGCCTGCGAACCGAAAAAGAAGCGGGTGTTGTACACTAGTTGGGTCAGAGATAAGCGGGGTGATATAGCCGTCTAATTTCTGAATAAGTGACTCGACGTGTTAAAGTTCCGAGCCTAAGAAGGTTACATCTGTGAATATTTGAAACACTGTTTCTTTTTCTGTTGTTATACTTCGCCTAATATTTCATTCGATGTGTTTACGACGGATATCGATCGCCTAATGAAGGATAGCATAGATACTGGAGGTGAATGCATTCTTCTTGGTGATATAAATATCAAATCGCAAAATGGAGTTCCCCGATAGCTGATCGTAGAGGCGCATACTGGACGGACTGGATGGCGACGTCAGACCTCGTGATGCATAATACGGGGATGGTACCAATCTTTGCTAGAGGTACCTGTGAGTCACACGCGCTCAACGCAGAATATCGCTTCACAGATTGTTTGTTGGTAGGTATTGGAGGCGGCAACTCTTAGCGAGCATGGCTTTATTTATTTTGAGATCATGGGTGCAAAGTACCGCAACATGACAAAACCCGGGGAAAAAAGAGAAATGGAATATGAATGCGAGGTACTGGCATCTATTCTTGAATGGCGCTTAAAAGCTGTTGACGATAACACAATAGAGAGCACTCCTGCATATTTGACTAAGATCCTACAAGAGGCATGCGCGATGAGCCGGATAAAGCACTCAGAAACCTCTAAAGTCGGGTACTATACTGGTGGACCAGTGAAATATGCGAGCTAAGGAGCAAATGCATTCATATGCGTAGAATTATGACTAGACTTCGCAAAAGTAACTCTAGTACTGACGATATGGGAGTAGCAATCAATGGATACAAACGGAGTAGAAAAGCATTGTCTAGACTGATATATCATCTAAATGTGATACTTGGAAACATATTTGCGATGAGTTGGAGAACGACATATGGGGTGCCGGATATAAAATAGTTACTGGCCGATTGACATATCGCTCACCTATCGATCTGAGTACTACTAGAAAAAAGGAAATAACAAAGGTGTTATTTCCTCTTTGAGACGATATCTTGCGAGTAGAATCTACAGCATCTAATGTGGAGCTTTCACTATTGCGGAGTTGCATGAGGTGGCCAATCGTTTGAAGAAGGGTAAGGCTCCCGGAATTGATGGTATAAACCCGGCAGAGGTTCAAACTGCTGTTACAGTTGCACGAGCTTTGATTTGAGGAACATTCTATGGTTTGTTAATTTAGCAGGAGTTCCCAGATAATTCTAAGGTAGTATTAATTTTGAAAGGGGGCAAATCGATATTAGAGCCGTCAGCATATCGACCATTGTGCCTATTTACTACGCTCAGTAAGCTGTACGAAGGACTGAAGAAGCTGTGATTGGAAAGGGAAATCATAGAGAATGGAGGATTCTCCGATGCGCGGTATGGATTTCAGCAAGGCAAATCTACGTTACAAGCTATCGCTGCTGTGCTTCGAATGAAGGATGAAACAAGCGGGAAGTGGGCTGCATTAATCACGTTAGATATGAAAAATGCGCTTAACACTGCTACGTGGAGTACAATACTAGATTCTTTGCGCCAAAGGAACATCTCGACGTATGTAATTAATGTGCTCATTTGCTACTTTCAAGGTAGGAAAATGGGGATCGACAAAGAAGAGATGAAAATTATGGCGGGAGTTCCGCAGGGCTCCACACTTAGGCCAAACTTATGGAATGTTCTATATGATGGGGCTCTGCATTTGAAACTAACGGAAGGTGTATTGCAAATTGCCTTCGCGGACGATATTGCCGTTTTTGTTAGTACCGATGATGAATAAGAGCTGACTTATAAGGCTATTGAATCTTTACGACGTATTGACAGATGGATAGTACAACAAGTTGGAGTTGGCAGCGCAGAAAACTGAGCCAGTTCATCTGAAGGACTCTAGGAAGCGCAAGAATATCTATTTTATGTTGAGGAATGCCCAGATTATTCCAAACTGGCCAACGCATACTTAGGAGTAATAATCGAGGAAAACAATCGTTTTGGAGAGCATATCATGACTGTGTCAAAAAAAGGCGAACGTAAAGGCATGCCAACTGTCTAAGTTAATGCCGAATATTAGTGGCCCCTTCCCTGACACGACGGTTGTTGTGTGGGGTAGTTTATTCCATCCTGTTATATGCTGCACCGATATGGTACCCGCTATGGGCATAAAGAAATATGCCAAAGTGTTGGAGAAAGTGTACCGGAAAGTACTGTTGCGATATATTTGTGCTTATCGAACAGTTTCAAATAGGGCACTCCAAGTATTAGTGGGATCCGTCCCCATTGATTTATTGGTGAAAGAAAGGCAGCTGCTTAGTGATATCAATGTCTATAATTCTTAGATAGACAACAGATTACATATCAAATCATTCATGAATGGCAAGCAAGGTGGAATTACACCACCATAGTAGGACAATGGGCGGAGAGAATAATCCCGGAGGTGAAGGTTTGGTTGCAGTGTAAACACTGACACATTGATTAGTTCCTGGCCCAAGTATTGACTGGACATGGACGATTCAACACTTATGCACAAAAGATGGGAAAACTAACACCACAAGTTGTCCCTATTGTAATGAGGAGGATACGGTCAAGCATACTTTCTTTCCATGTCGGCGCTGGTGTAGAATTAGAGCAGCAGCAAACACGGAACTAGGTGTAGTTTTGTCTGTAAATAACCTGCTTCCCACCCCGATAGAGAGCGTCAGGGCTTGGAATATTGTTAAACAATTAGCGTGGAATATTCTGGAAACCAAGAAGCTTGACACAAGAATGGCCTAAATGATATTGTTACAGAAGGGTTATACTGATAGAGCTACCATTCTGAGGTGATGCTTTATTAGCAGTTCCACATGGTATGCTGTGAGAATAAAGTTCTTTTTTTTAGTTAGTGGAAATCCAACTTGTCACGGAAAGTGACGTCTTTGAAAGAATTTTTCCCTTACACAAAAAAAAAAACTACTACTACTACTAACACTACCACCACCACTACCACCACCACTACCACTACCACCACCACTACCACCACCACTACCACCACCACTACCACTACCACCACCACTACCACCACCACTACTACTATTCCTGCTACTACTCCTACTACTACTACTACTACTACTTCTACTACTACTACTACTAACACTACTACTACTACTTCTACTACTACTACTACTACTAACACTACTACTACTATTACTACTACTACTACTACTACTACTACTACTACTACTACTACTACTACTACTACTACTACTACTACTACTTCTAATACTACTACCACGACCACCGTGACCACCACCAGCGCCACGGCCACCGCCACCATCACCATTAAAACCACTACCACCACCACCACCACCACCACCACCACTACTACTACTACTACTATTTCTACTACTACTACTACTACTACTACTACTACTACTACTACTAGTAGTACTATTACCTCTACTACTACCACTACTACTACTACTACTACTACTACTACTACTACTACTACTACTACTACTACTACTACTACTACTACTACTACTACTACTAGTAGTAGTACTATTACCTCTACTACTACTACTACTACTAGTACTGTTTGTTACCTCTACTACTACCACTACTACTACCACTACTACTACTACTACTACTACTACTAGTACTATTACCTCTACTACTACCACTACTACTACTACTACTAGTACTATTACCTCTACTACTACCACTACTACTACTACTACTACTAGTACTATTACCTCTACTACTACCACTACTACTGCTACCACTACCACTACTACTTCTCTACTACTACTACTACTACTACTACTACTACTACTACTTCTCTACTACTACTACTACTACTACTACTACTACTACTACTACCACTACTACTTCTCTACTACTACTACTACTACTACTACTACTACTACTACTACTACTACTACTACTACTACTGCTGCTGCTGCTACTACTACTACTACTATTACTACTACTACTACTACTACAACCGCTACTACCACTACTACTACTACTACTACTACTACTACTACTTTTCGATAATGTAAATAATTAATATTAGGTATGTAAATAAGTAAATTGTAACCTAGAATTTATGTTAACAATAAACTATGATTTATTCAATATATGAAAAGTGTGACTTTATTAATCAACTTGATTGAATATAAGGACGTTTTAATTCTCTAATGGAGCATAATTAAAACAGCAAAGCTATGTATTAGTGACACCAACTGTAGTGGCTATCCGGAATTTAAGTTCCAGATATTGCTGCTATTTTGAAGTGGACAGAAGTGATTAAGAAGCTTTGAGCTACCAGCTCCACCCAATGGCAGAGCTGCTTGATACCCCCCAGTAAGCAATGGAATCACTCGGCTACGATTTCTGCTAAGGTCTGCAGTACCAAGCTAATTACTCAATGCCTGATTTTTCTTTTAGGACAAAGCTACGAAATTTTTAAACTTACATTTTCATTGTTACGCTGTTATGAATATTCCAACGATAATTTAGTGTGAATGTAAAATAAAATATAAGACAGGTCTTAAATTAAGCCTAACATTAGTATGCAATGGATAGATTTTATGTATTGTTTCAATTTTTTTTTGATACATCAACTATTATACATTTATGTAGTTCAAATAATTGAATGCACCTACGTAGTTTTGATTTTCACTGACAACATAAAGTTGCAATGACAATTTTTCAAACACAGTTGGGCTCTTTAGCCGCCATCACACCCGAGAAGGCTCTTGAGCTGGAAGCTCTACCAGCTGATTATGGACAACAAAAGCAAGATGCGGTACGGTGTAGAGTCTTGTTAGAGTCAGAAATATTACGCACTCCAGGAAACCATCCTTGCTAATAGATATCGAATTAGATTGTCATCTATTTACATACGGCATCAAGTAGTTCACAGGTGATTCTGATAATAGAATATTGTTACATGATAGCGGTAGCACGTTTAGCTGAATAAAGCACATGATTTATTTGAACTTGAATGAATGAACTGTAAAACCTTTAGAGGCAGTTGTCAAATTGGCTAATGGCTAACGGAGCAGTTGGAATGAATATTTTAGAAATATTGCAATAGCCTAGAATATAGGTAAATGAAAACGTTTTAGATGGACATTAAGCTCCTAAGCTGCTTCCAAATTTGAATGATTAATAAAAGAGGACTTTGGTACACTCATCTTAAAACACGTTTGTAAAGCAAATTAAAATAAGTACACTGACTATTCAATACCAGGTGGACCCGATGTCGTATTTAATGTGTTGAAAGAGTTGTAGAACTCAACAGGGTTATGTCAAGTTAAACCGCCAGTTCCATGCAGATAGATTCAAACTTCAAATGACCCCGCTGAGTTCTTCAATTCTTTTAACGCATGAAGGGATATCTGCACACATCAAACACGAGTTGTGCCACTTAGTTGGTCTGGGTGGCTACTTGGTTATGCGCTGACTTTCTGTTCTCAAGGTTGCGGGTTCACACCCGGCCCAGATCCATGATTTTTAAGCGTACTTTAAAGAGATCATTAGATATGTAAAAGAACTGCTGCGTGACGAACTTCCGGCACACCGGCGGTGCTGATATGATCGTGGCTGTTGACAGCGACGTTAAAATAATAATAATAATAATAATAATAATAATAATAATAATAATAATAATAATCACCATATGGAACATCTGGCATCAATAGGTAAATAAGTGCAGCATCATGTCCTGAGTTTCCCATTATTATTATTATTATTATTATTATTATTATTATTATTATTATTATTGTTACTGTTGTTGTTGCTGTTATTGCTGTCCATTGTTTTTAGTGAAGCTGCGTTATATTTCATTAAATGCAGTATCTACATCTCTGAAACGGAAGAAGGTTAGCAAAAGTTATGGTTTTTTCCTATCTATATATCCGAATATAATTACTTTTACTCCTTAAAATTTCACGCTTAGCCATTCCAACTGATACTGCTTTCTAGAGCTTCAAGGTATAGCTCAAGGCCAATGTTTTCTTTTTTATGGATTTGTTTTGCAAAAAAGCTCAGTAGCTATGACATCAAATCGTGGCGTGGTTTGCTTTTGAAGGACTTACCGAGAGTAGGTAAACATATAGGAATGTAAGAGGCCGACTCATTGAGCTGTACAATGGCAATGTCGTTATCGTAGGTTTCTGCAGAAAATCTGGGATGCAAGATAACATTTTTCACAAAGAATGTGCGCTGCATTCGTTGTTCCTTGCATCTGTCGTATGAGCCCAAAGTGATTCTGTATTCGTCCGTGATGTTCTTGGTGATTCTGCACATAAGAATTGTATTGTAAGTACCTTCTTCGAGGATGACTCCTTCATATTTTATTTAATGGGGAACACCTTATAAAAACAGCATTTCACAGAATTCATGAAGATGATTTTATTCTATCGCACTTAAATAAGCAGCCCCACCAAAAAGAACAGACACTTTCACTTAATCGAAAACTGTCCAAATAATTTACATGCTGGTATTCAATTTTATTGACGTAATATATTCATTATACCTCACGCAGTTGCTAAAATAAATAATTCATCTTTATTTAAGTTTCCTAAGCATTTTGTATCTTTGTTAAAGTTTTCGATAAGTGCTCTCACTCAGAAGCTACATGCAATAATTAATGCCAACAATAGATATAAATACTTAGGATGCTACTGTCCGTGAAGCTACTGTGTATTTGGGAGAGGGTTCTACAGACCATTCCAGTAATTGCTAAATGTAACGTTAAAGCATGCAATAAACTATAACCCATCTACATATAGGTGAAATCCATTCTGGATGTTTCTTTCACTAAAAATTTAGGTTTACTCTTACGACAATGTTCTGCTATAGACGTAATGCTACTTAAGAATAAGTTAGTTATGATGTAACAATTTCTTAAAGTTTGCGATTTCTAACAGTCATTGGTGCAAAAGGGAAAATCGCTGCAGTTGTCCCACTAGGCAAATTAAGCTCATCGATGCAAATATGCGAGGAAACTCACAATGTGCTGTGCCCTTCGTGAACTCTTCCTGCGAAACTAAAGCACTCTGCCCTAATACGTGTAGACTGAAGGAGAATGTGCATTGGTCCCTTATTATACACTCACCAAGTTCTGTGTTCCCATAAGAACTACGCAGATATTATATAAGAGTATGTACTCTTTTGAGTAAGTTACCGCTTCTTTCTCATTAGCTCAGTCAAAACAGCTTTTAATATTGCATTCGTTTCGTTATTCACGACAGTGTGATAGTGTAAAAAAAAACAGCACTTTGAAATGAACACATCGTTTTGGATAGTATTACATTAGATATTATGCAACAAATGGAAGGTAGAATTCTGTACATCGTGAAGAGTGAAAGAATATGTGAGACATCTACTACTCAAATTCATAATACTTGATATGACTTATTTGAACTTCTTTAATTAATGTAAAATCCCTCTAAATAGTGCAACGTAGGTTCTGGTTAGGAAAATGTGGTTAGATTAATCAAGAATATACAGTACAACCAGAATAAATGAAGTCAGAGTCATAGAAGAGCTTCTGGAGACCGAAATTTCATTTTCTGGTTAAAAACTTTCCATAAAGTTCTACCTAATGTAGAGATTTCGTACCAACAACTTCAAAAGAAGAGCTAAGATAGTGTTACGTTAAAAATGACTGTATTTAAGAAATAAATGGAAAAGGAAAATTTGAATACTGATGAAGTACCTACACAAACAGTTATGTGAAGATTTTCCGCAACCGCTAAAGAAAAGAAAAAGTATTAAATGTGCAAGGGTAGGAGATGCCAAGCAAGGGTGGGACGTCATCACAGCTATTGCTACAGATAACTGTGTTTATAATGGGCATCTAAAAGGTGAATCTTTACTTTGTAACGAGTTATTTATGCACTTCTGTGGAGCTTTCCCTTTGCACACGAATAGTGCAATCCTGGCCCTTGGCCGCGCCGTGGCTGAGTGGTCAGACCATTTGCCTCTCACCTAGACGGCCCAGGTTCGATCCCAAGCGACCGCATGTGAGATTTTTGGTGGACAAAGTGGCGCAGGGGCGGGTTTTCTCCGGGTTCTCCGGTTTCCCACGCCATCTCATTCCACCGGGGCTCCATTTTCATGTGCTTGCGATTGTGTGGAAAAAAATTACACTGTTGAGATGGCAGCTTATTTGGCTAACATTACTTTAGGATTTGTGTGAGTTTGAATGATGCTCTAATAGCACTATTATATGGTTCCCGCATATTAATCTAGAACCTTTCAGGGATAATCGTAATGGGCTTTGTACTAATTGCTGAGGTCTGTATTACAGCATTGGGCACTATTATTTCCTTACGTTAAAGGCGTAGAAGGTGAAGAAAGGCTAATAAAATTGATAGTTGTAAACATTTATTAATGTAAATAATTAGTAAACAAACTAGTTATCGCGGCACCCAAAAATTTCAGCCACGAGTCGCCTCTGACATGATATTATTTTATGGTAAACTGTTAAGCAACAAATAAAATTTTAGTCTCCAAGGGCTCTTCTATAGCTTTTAGTTTCTTTTATTGCGATTATATAAGAAGAACTCTCTTCAATCATTTTGAAGCAATGTTTCAGGATTTCTATGTTTTCGTACACAACAATGGGTGCAAATATTGTAATTCCATACTGTTAATGTAGCTCTGGACAGTCTTGTCTGCACTACTTTCTCTAAAATGTTAGATCAAAAAGGGGAATTAGGGAAAAAAAAAACATACCAAAAAGAATGCTGAAATCCCCGAGAGATTTAAAAAGAGCATATGCACTTTGGAATTAGCGTTTGCTGCCTTTTGTAATATTAAATTCAATTGGTGTATTAAGCAGTAGACAATGTACCTACGCATATGGATTTTGCTTATTTTGACCTGCAATCCACCAGTCCTTCCACTCGTAACATCGGTAGGCTTGTGCAACAATCAAAATTATTCTTTAGTATTTCCAAGAAGTGAGACCATTTCATTCCTTATCCACTTTGTCAGAGATTCTGTATTTCTTCCTTCAGGATTCACAAATAACCAACATTTCTCATTCCTCAAATGCATAACGGAATTCAAACACTATTTGACAGTGGTCTGAAGCGTACATAGGCTATCATACACCGAATGGCAATACATTTGGAAACCCCTATTTGTTGTTATATTTTCTCCCTACAGTCATCCAACATCTAGCAATTCATTCTGAAATGTTTTCGAAGTTCATTTGAATACTGTAGCTGTTTCTAGATGTTTCTTTTTTTGGTGTATCCAGTTCAGCTGTATAATCAATGAGGCCCCTGTTCGGCCCTAAATTCGAACATATAATAGACTCATTATGGTATGTAGTGTCAGCTTAAACATAGCGCAAAACTTAGCACATGTTATATACCTTTTAAAATATCACTATTTTTACTCACTTGAATGTTGTGTTTTTAAACCATTTCCGTTAAACGCAGAGTCAAGATTTGATACTCTGTTTTGTTTTCTTAAGAGTGAAAGTTCCACTACACTGTGCATATGGTCCCCTGAATATTTATTTATTTATTTATTTTACATTTTTCGTTAAATGCTTTATATCATTCACACCTTTAACCTGCCCACAAACAACTGCGGCATTTAGGAGCACACAGAACACGAGGGTAGCAGAAATAGGACTTACGAACTTCACAGCTAAAAAAACAGTTATATTTCTTGCACATATCCTTAGAATTAGGCTGCCTCTTAAACATGCGGCTCTCATTTCTTTTAGTTTCCACGCTTTCTATATTTGCCCGTCGGTCTACCCAAAGATTCCAATTCCATTGCTTAAGAGTTAGCTTTGAAACCGCACTTGCATAGATATTCCATCTTCCTTTAGTCAATACACTTTATACAGCTATCTGCAACAGTCTATTTAAATAACTTTAACTCCACAAAGAACATTAAAATAAAAAACCGGAGTGTTTTAACACTACAAAATTAATCAGGTAACTGCGCTAAGTGCGGAGAGAAACGCGCCAGATAAGCACATAAAGTGGAACTTGTTCTGATGGTAAACCCACAGAGCTGAAATGTGTATAAGCTGCAGGTATAAAGGCATCACTTTTACCACCATATGTTTACTCATATTTTAAAATTAAACTGGTCTTAATAATCTCAAGTCTAACGCCAATTTAATACCTTGAGATATTATAGGGAGCAAGGAAGCAATCAATCAGGAATCTAGGGGGTTTATTTCTCTCTCAGGGCTGTTTTAGGGCGTATTTTGCTCTCTTCAGCCATTGAGCTTTGTTTCAATCTTCCTTCTTCTTATTTCTTTTGTTTCTTTATTGAAAAAAAAAAAAAAACATTTGTACAATAATAGGTTAATTTTTCAAAGTGTAGAAATTCTGCAAGTATATTGGCGATTTCTTCTTTTATGTATTCTCGTCGTAGAATGTCTTTTTTTATGTTTGGAGTGCATATTTTTGAGGTTTTCCATGAGTTCTTGGTTGAGCGTGGTGCTGAGTTCTTTGATGCCTTCAAAGTCTTCCATGATGTGTGTTAGGATGCTGTTCCGGTAGTTGTGGTGTGATCCCAGAGTTGTGCTGAGTTTATCAACTGTTGATTTGAATTCGTAGACCACCTCTGTCAGTGTTTCTTGCAATGTTGTTAGAATTTGCCGGAGTGTTGTGATGATTGTGGTAAGTTCTACTTCCTTCGCTCCTGGAGGACGTTCTGGAAGTTCTTGTTGCGGCTTCTTTTCTATTGGTTGTGAGACTTGCGGAGTCGGCAGTGATTGGTTCTTCATTTGTGATGCTTCTTCTCTGGTGTTGAGTTTAGATGCTGATGGTTATTGCGTGTACTTCCTATTAACTGGAAGTACGTTTGTTCTTTTTTCGTTTGGAGGTTGTCTGGTTTTCGTTTATGGTGTGTTTTGTTGTGGCGTCTTATTAGGTTGTGTTGTCGGCAGTGAGATGTGAAGTTTGATGCTCCGCAATAATGGCAGCGTGGTGTGGAGTTACAATTTTGAATGTTGTGTCCATATTGGGCACATCTTCTGCACGGCGGTCTCCATCTTGTTTGACTGTCTTCTATCCGTACTTCCCTTCCAAGGAAGGTCAGTGCGGAATTGAGGGCTGCGGAGTGTTGGAGTTTGTCTTGGAAGCCTAGTCGGATTAGTGATGTTGGTCATCTGTAGCTGTAAATCCTGGTGACTTTTACTATGGTAGGCCAGATTTCCTGGACCTGCTCCATGAAAAACCAGTTTTCTAAAGTGCCGAAACGCTCGGTGGTGTTGCTGTGGCGGTCGTCTCGGCGTATGTTTGTGGTGTTTCCATTTCTAGGGGGCACGCGCCTTCGCACCTTTACAAGGAACCACACCTGTGTAAGTCAATGCTTGATGAAAGCATCATTTCTCAAGAATCCTTAGAAAGTTGAGAAGATGTATTGTCCGATGAAAGGCTGTGTGGTTTCTCAAACATCTACCGCTGTCTGCTTTCCACGACTAACGCCCTGTGTACAAACTGATGTATTTAGCTGTATAACAATGTTCTTTCACCGAAAAACGGTTCTCAGCCGTAATTCTCATCCTACACAGTCTACAAAATAAAATAAGTTTACGCGACATATTTAACAAAATCTCGCAACCTGACACTATCAGAGTGCATTACTTTAGGCACTCTAAAACAACACTGAACTCCTCATTTATTAACCGATACAGAATAATACTACCATCAATAATGGTTGCTGAATGAACTCCATTTCAATTGGTAGCGCAAGCATTATGAAATGATGTTTATAACAATATCGGGTGAAATATTAAATACTACATTAATAAGACTAAAGGTATGCTCTTATTAGTATATTTGGCCAAAATGCGACCCAACGTTAAATGTGGTCAACTGTACATTTAAAAGGCCAACAAAACTGCTGCAATGTCTTCACAAACGTTGGTAATATAACTTAATTAGGTTATGCATAGAAACAAAATCCAAGCTAAAATTATAACAAATAGAAATCCGATCGCTACTGATCGCAATGATTTAGTGAACACTTCAACCAAACCACTGTTCAACATGCAATGCAGAAGCAGAAGCTGTGGCAAGTACTTCACCGTATCCCCGTAAATATTTAAAAGGTCATTCTCAATTTTTTCCTAATTTAAAAAATGTGATCAGTGAGTTTAATCAATTTGAATATTAGAAATTGGACACTACACTCTGGATACAGCAGCTCATACACTAGTTTCATGTATTTAGGTTGGGTAAGTACTAGAATACTGTTTCTAATTGAACAGCTAGAGGGTAAGTATTTCATAGGGTACATGTTTCAAATTAAACATATCGGATTTATTTAATTCTAATTTTTTATTCAGCGTAGCTTTATTTTACATATTTATCTGGTGATGCTGTCTTCTTCTCTAAGTTTTGTTTTGGTTTTTATTTCATTCTTATAGGTGTACCAAAATATTTAAAATAGCTATCTTCTGAAGTACATTAAACAACATATTAACATAAAAGGTGTGCGTTTGAAACGGACGAAGCAGATAAAAGAATACAGCTGAAAAAGGAATAATAATAAAAATAATAGTAATAAAATAATTAATTAATGCATTAGTAATAATAATAATAATAATAATAATAATAATAATAATAATAATAATAATGTGTGCTTCTGTGTGTCAACTTGAACAATACTAGCCAGTTAAATGGGATGCAAGGTTACGAAAATATTGCAAAAAAAGAAGGCGTAGAAGGAATGTCACCTTAAATCAAAAGCGGACAGGATAATAGTGTTAAGGATATCGAATACTTTCTAAATAACTAAGGAGATGAAACGAACAGAGATTCAGATTCCCTCTCTTCGGAATCAAATTGGATGTGGCATAAGAAGTAATAAGCAAAACATCAGACTTATTTACTGAGTTTGTATATAATGCCTTGCAACTATTCCCGAGATGTAAAACATGTTTCAGCCCTTTAGGAGGAGGAAAAAAACTTTAAGAAGGAAGGGACAAGGAGACAATAAAATAAGTGACCTTACAAGGGCTTAGTGAAGAAGTACAAAGAATCTCTAGATTTTTATCTGATTAGCGGACGTATACCCAAAGCGAACGTATACCTGGGAAACAATTCTCTAATCCTTCACAGATTAATGCAATATTTAGGTTAAAATACGTTCCAAGTTAGTGAAAAGCTGCCGAAGATGTGATACATAAAACAGGAAAGCTCGCAAAGGAAGCGACAAATACCGGCCAGCTTCACCGTTACCACCTAAGCGTAAAACACTGAGGAGCAGCTACTTAAAGGGTTCAAAACAATAATGAGGAATATAATATCCATTCATTATTTTGGATTTCCAAGTAATTACTTAAACATTAATGATCGTTTTTGATAGTGTTTAACGCCCGCTTTTACTACTATGGCACCGCAGGCGATGATACTAATGATACATGGAATGAGTATGGAACACCGGTGGAATGCGATGGCGGGCAAAACCGGAGACCTGGAGAAAACCGGCCCCTGCACCGCTTTGTCCTCCACAAATCCCACGTATGGGCGCCTGGATTGAACCCGGGCCGCCAAAGTGAGAGGCGAGTGTTTAACCAATGAGATCCATCGCATTACTGGTGTTATCGAAGTAACAGTCGAAAGAAAGCAATTTTTTCAAGTGTTTTCCTCTATGTTTTACAAGTTTTCGATAAAGTATGGCATCATAGGCTAAAGTAAAAACTGAATCGAGAACTTCTTATGGAATACTACTAAATTTTGGATTCAAATATTTTAGAGAAATACTTCCATTTTAAGTATAAGCATGAATATTGTTAACTAAGGTCAGCAACTGCGGGAGTTCCACAGAGTAGTATTCTCGGCACCAATCTTGCACCTTCTATATACAAAGAGATCTATAAGAAAATGAAGGAATAGTTACAGCTAGGTTTGCTGAGGACGCCGCAGTAATAGCCGTCTGTGACGGTATTGAAGAAACGACAAGGAAACTGAAAACAGCTGTCAATAAAGTCAACGTTTGTACTCATTTCAAATTAAAGCTCAATAATACTAAATCTTGCCAAGTAAACTTTGCAAATAAAACAAATAAGGCTGTGCAAATAATATAAGTTTACAAAAGTCCCTAATGCCAACTCAGAAAAATACTTAGGAATGGCACTCGATTCCAAACTTCGATGGAATGACATGAGAAACAAAACAAATGAACTGAACTTGAAATACCACAAAATGTATTGGTTATTTGGTTGGACTCTGATTTGTTTTCCTAAAATAAAATTCCACTCAATAAACAAGCTTTCAAATCACCATGGAGCTAAGTCAATCAGTTAATGCTGTTGTGCTAAGAAATCGAACACTAAGGTAATTTAAGATTTCAAAACGAACACCTGCGGGCAACTGTCGATGTCGGTTGGTACATTCAAAATGGCGATCTCCTTAGAATTCCGACGAATTCTAGTTATGACGAATTTTAAGAAGACTGGAAAAGACACTATCAATGAATATGTTAAATAAGAGTGGCGAGGTACCTAAAAATGTTGAAGAAGAGAACAGAAGGGCTTCAAAAAAGACTAAATCTATGTGATACAGCACAGTGCTCTTTAAGAAATAGTTTCTAATATATCCGGAGTTTAACATAGGTTGGCCTTTCGGCCCTCCGTTAAATAGCCATGCAATTTAAGTTATTAAATAACCCGTAATGGTTGGTTGAAACAATGATTCTAAATGAAAAACAATTGCTTCAAATATTTATATACGTCACGGATATGTGTTAATATGGATGAGACAGCACTCAAATGAAAGTTACAATGAACTATATATGCATGAGACACTTTAAACCATTTGCAGTTATAACAGTCATGCATTTCGAAGATTTATTGAAGAAGTTATGAAAAAGCTACAAGATCATATAGGTAATATGATCACATGCTTAACTGTCTCATAACCATGCAATAACACAAGGTTTAGGTGTGCGCATAACAATGTTGTAAGAGAGCATTTAGAGAAACTTGGTTTAACAGTCCTGCACGTATATCGGCAACAAATACCGTAGCCCCATTCTAATATTTTAAACTAATAGTTTAAAGTATTGGGGGTTCTTTCAGACAGCCACTTAGTGCTTTGCTCACAGATACACAAAAACTCCACTCATCTCTCTCCTCAGCTCTATCATCCATGCAGCATCGGAAGATATTGCTGTCACGTCCCATATTTCGTCTGCTTGCACAGATGTAGAATCAGCTTCTTCAGATTCATACTAAGTCTGTTCATTTAGAACTGACGCTACGATTTGACTCAGTTTATTTTCAAAGTCTCAAGAAGTATCTTTGGAATCAGAAGACAAGGAGGACGTGGGGGAAGAGAAGAAGGAAGTGACGAAATAGTAGAAGGAAAAAGAATGAATATGAAGACGCATACTCCTCATAAATTGTCCGCTGTGCTCTGTAGTCCGACAGCTCTAAAATTGATTTTGCCGCTGTACTCTCACCCATCTCTGTAACCCTTGAAAGCTACTTCTAACTTGGCTGAAAAGCTACAGCTTTAATGACGCGATATTTTGCGATTGGTTGATATTTTCCCATTGTGTTTAATGACGGACAGTCATGTAGTTTCAGGCAGAACACATTAGTCGTATTTCCCTATCCAGCAATTGAAACAATTGTTTGTAATGAATGTGTATTTCAGAGGCTTCAAGGTCGTACGCTTTCGTATCAGCGTTTTACATTTGATATTCCTGCTACACTCCCTGCCTTTTCCCTGCCAAATAGCAAACATACTAAGCAATATAGTTTATTATAAGTGTAATTACCAATAAATTTACTGCACCAAGATGTTAGAAATGTTACTTATTGGTTCTTTTCAATATAAGTCGGTGTCAAGTATAGGAGTCGTTTACCTTTTAGTTGACACTTTTACTTAAGAGAGCCAAAAATGGTGTTTTAATTAGTAATCAAATACTTCGGTGGAGTTATCCTATTTCTGAGATGATTAAACTACACGTAACACTGAAACAGTTTCATATAGTTTAAAGAAAACTAACACAGCACTGCATTAAGCTGCGTCAGCTTTGCCTGAGGAATGTAATGCTTATAATACAATTTATAACTGCCTACTATTCCCTACTTTCCGGGATCCCACTTCTCAAGCGAGCAGAGACGCCGGTTCTCACCAACTCGCTTGCTATTTTACCGCATTAAGCAGCCATGCTCCGTGAATGCATTACGTAAACACGTCTGCCTTGTGTGTTGTGTACCAGTTTGTCATGCCGGAAACACAATGCAGTCCAACGCACAAGCCATCGAATCCTACGTTTGTGCTTCCGCATGGCGAATCTTTCTTATCTATAAAAAGTGGCGGAATAAGCGTTTGGTTTGCAGTAAAGTTCGCATTCAGAAAATTCAATTTGCAGCTTCATTGCTCAACCCATGTAAGTGAGTACAATAGTTATCAAAGAGAAGAAAATTTCTTTCAAATTGAGCAGGATACCAATTAATTACCAAGATGCCTATTCATATTCACTACTACAAATTTGAAAGTTTTCCATTACAAAATAATTCTCATGCTGTTTGCGATACAATGATATTAAATAAGTTATGTAGCTTGGTGGTTTATGTCAATACTATAATAATTGTCATTGTATAACTTGAAGCTTTCACGGCGAAAGTTATTCATTATGGCTTCACGGGTGATCAGCCGTGTCAGGTGACTTGATGAAGAACATGGAGTGTGCAATGGTCGAAAGCTTGGATTTTATACACCTGACGCGGCTGATCACCCGTGAAGCCATAATGAATAATTGTCATGTTTGTAATTAGTTTGTTACGACTATCAATACCACCAAACTTATGAAAACATGCTTATGTTCACATCCAAAGTATAAGTACTAATGCAAGAAGCATAATAGGACAAAAACTCTATCAGTTGAAAGGTAGATTACGTATTTCAAACCAAAATGCTGCATACTGACACATACTAAAGGAATTATCTGTTCTTAGTTTCCATGAAATTGCTCACGCAGTGCACAGTGGCATTCGCAGGAGCATCAAGCAAAATGTTGTTCTCTTTGCTTTACTCAAAGAGCAACCAGTTTGTGAACCCTGGACTAAAATATCATAGATTCTTTTAGGTTGCTCTAGTGATTGACTTAATGCCGCTCATTTACAACGAATTAGGGCTCTATCAAAGCGTTAGCAAACTTTTAGCGAGAAAAAAGCATATAATTGCACATTATGACAGTTTCAACCAGTTCGACCATCCCAGTCTCTACCGGACTTAACTGACGCATAATGAGATTTCGAAGCTTTACAAATTTGCTAATTACAAGTTGAAGTATGAGTAATATAGTTTGTGGTAGGCAGAAGCGAAAAATATTTTGTTGGCAGTAATAATCAGTTTATAGTGATTTCGTTGACTCTGTCTTTTTCTTTCTTAGCAATCCATTTATTTCCTTAACAAGTTATTTAGATAGACTCAATCTTAAGGTTTCCCTTTATGCCTACGTTGGTGCTGAGTGCATTAAAATAAACCACGTAGCCCAGCAGTGCTGTATTTCACGTTTGCAGATAACCCAACGGAGCAAATCCGAGTGAACACCGGTAAGAGGCGGTGTTGGTGCTGACTACGTGCATTCTATTCTTATTCCATATGAACGGAAGCGGTGAGGGAATCTCGCACATTGAGAGGAGTTCCTAGGTTTGTATTACAATCCATAAACCTCGTATACAGGAACAGAGCAAACAGATTGAAAACTTTAACATGTTTTCGACTTCAGTTACACTGCTTTTATTTTTGAGAGAATAAAGTCAACTTTAGACTGAGAATTATATAACAACTCTTTACTTCACCTATCAGTATCCTCCAATATATCCTTTTTAATTGTGTATGTGTTCTTGTTTAACATTAGAGACTAGAACAACTGTATGATTTAATAATAAAAACATAAAGGTGTTGTAAAAAAACCTGCATAAGAACATTTAGTGTTTCGTTGTATTATTATTATTATTATTATTATTATTATATTAGTATTTATTATGATTATTGTTACTATTGTTATTATTATTGTCATTATTATTAACATTATCAATTATTATTATTATTATTATTATTATTATTATTATTATTATTATTATTATTATTATTATTATTATTATTATTATTATTATAAAATGAAAAAGCTACGTGCTGACTTATATGCATATTTTTTGTTACGAGGCATTCTTATTTTGATTTACCGAAAAAGTGCCAATAGGAAAGAACAAAAGTGTTTTAGTGTGTTATTGCTACTGAGAAGAGAAAATCAAAACATGGAAACTACTTAACGAAAATATGCCAATACAAGGGTACATAGCTTCGTGTTTGCGCGCTCTCTCTCTCTCTCTCTCTCTCTCTCTCTCTCTCCCTCTCTCTCTCTCTCTTCCGAGTCTATCATGTACCAGTCGCTTTAGCGGCTCATACTCCTGTATCAGCATTAGTTTAATCTTCAACTTTAGTTACAACAGGCATTTTTATTATTAATTTTATTTTCAAAGCTTTTTCTAGATAATTACTAAATGTATCATTAGTAGTTTCTGTTTCATATTTATATCAGGATTGGAAGGTAACATTTATAAATATGCTCACTTATTACACGATTGTAATCGTGTTCTGATTTTCTCTGCTTATGCGCATAATGCAAATAATAATAATAATAATAATAATAATAATAATAATAATAATAATAATAACAATAATAATAGCAATAATAACAGCAACAACAACAATAATAATAGAAATAATAATAATAATAATAAGAAGAAAATCATTCAGCGAAAGAGTACGTGCTCTCAAGCTATTTTTTTTTCTTTTTTATTTACTGCACTGTAATATTTTGATTAAACCATATGGTAGGCGTTGTCTCTAATGATAAATAGGATCAGCGTATACACAATTACAAAAGTAGCTAATGGTAGATACTGATAGATGAAATAAAACTTTTTTAATTCATTTTCAGTTTAAAAGATGATTTTATTCTCTAAAAATGAAACTCTGTAACTCAAGTGTAAATCAATGCCTTTCATTCTGTTTGCATTGTCCCAGTATATGAGATCACTTAGTCTAACACAAACCTAGGAACTCCTCTCAGTGAGCGGGATTCCCGCGCCGTTTTCGCTGATAGGCAAGAAGAGTAGAACGCAGGTATCCTGCGCAATCACCACCACTGACCGATGTTTTTTTTTGGATTTGCCCCGTTGAGCCCTGCAATTCTTTAAACGCCCTAAGGGTTATCTGCACACGTGAAATACGGCGCTGTTGGGCCACCTGGTACCTACGGTTTACATCAAATAAGTTTTTTCAGGTCATAAACCATTTCCAAGCGTTTTGTAAGTTCTTTTGTGTTTTTCAACTATTTTAAATATTAATTTGCCCTTTCATATTCACGTGCTTAAGAAAAATGCCCTACCATTTTTCGTCGTTCTGTGTGCTCTTGTGTACCCACAGCAAATATTGAGCTGAATAGTTATCAGGATTAAAATATAGTGCGTATATATATAAATATAAGACCAATTTGTCAATAGTCTATAGAATAAGTAATATAGTAAGTAATAATTAGAAGAGACGTTGGTTTTATTGCTTCAAATCAATTCTTTATATTTTGAGAAGAATTTCCATAATTAAGTAAATATATTAGTTTTATATAACCCAACTGAAATGCGTAATTCTTCATCACCAATTAAATACTACAGATCTTGAATGGAAAAAAAAAAGAGGAAAGAAAAGAAAGAAGGAATGAAAGAAACGCTTTGTTTACCTGGCATAACAATGGGCCGCAGTGAGAACTAGATGACTGCTCACAAGTGCTCCTCCACATATAACTTCATGAGGTTTATCTGGATGATGTAGTCGGGCAAACCACGGATAGTCGTAACCTCTCACGTCTTCTCCACCAACGATGAGAACCATGGAACTCCCTTGTGCACCACATTCTGCTTTAGTAACTACGGGGAATAAATGTTTATAAGATATTTTAAATATACTTAATTCTCCAATATTATCTTGCAATCTGTTAGTTAAATTGAAATAGTATTGTGTAGATTGGTACGTTATAGAGTGCTCAATAATTTATGTAAACAACATACCAATGAATAATTTTGATTGTGATCTCTATAAAAACGTTGTCCTCTGACTTCAAATCTTGCATTTATCTTTCTTGCAGCGCTGTGGTGGCGTTGCTATCTGCGATTAAGCGAATCCCAGGTTCAATACCCGGTATCAGTTAAGGATTTTTATGTTACTTGTGTGGCTGGTTCAGGATGTAGTCAGCATCCTGGTATTCTTGGGGACCAGCTGAGGAGATATTTGATTGAAAAGTCCCAGTTGCTGTTCTACAGTGTGCGCAGAAAGTCCGTATAGCCCTGTACTAATTTAAAATTACGTGAGTAAATATATTTTTTGAGGTTGGTATATATTCATATTATTTTCCTGTCAGATACCCATTGTTGACCACTTCGATTGTTCGATTGTTGTCACTCTTATGACAACAAATCAACAAATCTTTTGAATCAAATTAGTTGATGCTGAGATATTGAGAAACAATGTCTGATACAAGTCGCTACACAATTGAGGGACACTTAGTGTCCGCTGTGTGGTTTCATGAGCGTCAAATTAATGGCAAATCAATCAAAAATGTCATGGACGATTTCGCTGCACGGTTTGTGAAAGCAGCACCGACAAAGAACATGTTGTTAGCGTAGGAACGGAAAACATTTTTAACGGGCAGTGTTCGCGAAGCGACGAGAAGTGGAAGACCTTCCATCAGACTTGGACTTTGTGCTGACGTGGAAAAAGCTATCCGACAATCTCTGGTTAAATCCTTAAGAAAACGTGCTGTAGAGTTAGGAGTACCGGTATCTACCATGAGGAAACACATTAAAGTGGATCTGAAAATGAAGTGTTGGCGTCCAATGAATGTGAATGAATTATCAGATGCTGATTTGGAGGCACGTGTAAATGTTTGTGGTCGGATGCTGCAACAATTCCAACGAATGTCTGAGAAGGCAAAAGTCATGCACAGACGAATGTGCGATTTATCGCAGTTCCGTAACCGCAATGTTTATTTCTGGGGAAAAGAAAAACTAAATTGTTTCGAATAAATCGAGCGCAACCCACCACATATCATGGTCTTGGCCGGAATGACTCTGTTTGGTCCATATTTTTTATGGTCCTGTTAAGCAGAACACTTGTCTCCAGATGATTGATGACTGGCTCCTCCCACAGCTGCAAAATGCGGGAATCTTAATCAGTGTTTGGTTTCAACATGATGGGGCTCACTTTGCAGTGGCTGCTCGACAACGTCTGTACGCAGTCTTTGGAAATCGTTGGATCGGTTGAGGATCGGACAATCTCACATGGCCTCCAAGGAGCCCTGATCTAACAACTCTGGATAATGCACTATGGAGTAACATCAAAGAGAAAGTGCGGAATCAGCGGTACGCTACCACTGGTGAACTGCAACATGCGGTGCGAGTAACTTTCCAGACAGTGACTCCAATGATGTTGAGTAAGATGAACACGAGAACGTGGCGCCGTATTCGGCTGTGCAGGAACAATGGGGGACACACATACCGATGTTTTGGAGTCTTAAGATGTAAGGAGATACATTTAATTACATAAATATTGGAAATTTGTACTTTTATTTCACATCAGTTTGAATTTAATGTAGGGGTATACGGACTTTGTGCGCTCACTGTAGCTAATAGTTCTACTTAAGCTGACCACTTCCGCACACCATGCAAACAGATAGGTAGTGTGTATTGGTGTCACACTGTATAAGTTATTGCACAATCTCATAGTGCATGGGCCACTGCCTGGAAATAGTTATAGAAGGAACAGTTAAATCTGAAGAGAAGAGACGTTGAGAGAAATTATCTCCGATAAACTGAACAAATGTAATCAACTAATCAGATTTCGCGTGCTTTAATCGGGAAGTCGCCCATGCTTTCTCATCTGCGGTGCTCAGAAGCAAATTTCCAAAATACCAATCTCTTTTCCTGCTGGAATTAATATAATTTTTCCTTGAATTTAATTTTTCGCTGGGTCTTCCATTGTGCATTTCCATGAAAATATGTAGCTAATCTTGATCCCCACCAGAAAATGGACGCATGCTTCTGCCAGAATCGTCAGTTATTGTTTGTACCTTTCAGAATCCCTGTCTAAACCATGTAATTCCTGGCTTTACTTTCTTACATATAAGCTTTGTGACAACTAATTCGTGTAACAACTAGCTCCGGTCTCTCCTGCATTTTACACAACAGTATGCAGGTATTCTGAGTCATCTGAATGAACGCAACTGATATATTTTATTATGTTCCTGCGTGTTTTGTATTTGCAGGCGTGCAACGCTGGTCACATGCTGCTTTGGTTCACTCAAATTGTTGCCCTCAGTACCATTTTATATCACAGAACCATAACACATAACTACATTTCCATCCTCTCTTCCACTGAAGAAATTTAAATCTGACCTTCATCTAATACTTCATATAGAACTCCTTTAACTGATGATTCACGTATTATTTCAGACAGTATATTGGAAGATATTTCAGAAACTTGTGGGAGTTGAACTTCTGTGGTACTGAGATAATTTTTAGAAAGTCAACCATCAATACGTATAAGTTATTTGAAGAATCATTTTTGGATTTACCAAGAATGAGGCAGACAAAAATAATTATCCCAGTTGTTGTTTTTTGAAATAAGTAGTGACGTGGACTCCGAAGGAACGGGCCTCTGGAATTCAATGTTTCAGTATTCTTAGAAAATTAACTGTATCAAAAGCTTAATTTTGACAAAATATATTCAAATAGCATTCAAACAACAACACCTAACTCAAAAGCAAGAACTGCAGTGGAAATAATTTTGAAGAATAATAAGTAAAATGCTTGTCTATACGCTTGACGAACCCCCCCCCCCTCCCACTTTCAGAGTCATAGGGTTAACGCGAAGTAAATACAAAAATTAAATGTCATATGAAGATTTGTTTAAAGTATTTAGAACTAAACATAGTGGGTAGAGAAAGTCGTATAACGAATCAGACGGCATTATAAATCTTCATATAGCGTATCATAGCTATGAGCATTTCACGGATATATCAAATAAAGACTATTTTGATTTTATTATATTTAATGCTGCTACATGCATATCCACGAGTTCATTTGTTCCCTATAGAAGTATTTACTCGTTCAATTGCTTTCTATATATACGTAATGTTCATTGGCAATGCAGAGGTAAATGTGCGACGATCATGTGTGGGGTTGAACAAATGCAAGCTGGAGGCTAAGCCTCTCAACGGATAACTGGGCTGTTTGTGACGTCACATCGACTCCACCCTTGTAGTGCAGCACAAAAATGCTTAAATATGTGAGTGTAGCGTAGCACTAATTTAACGTTAAAATGCCTAGATAGTGATGTATGCCTTCTTGTAGAGGAATTTATGACGGCGGTAAAATACTAAGTATACCTTCCTTTCTATCTGAAGAAAACTTAAGGCAAAAATGGATCTCTGCCGTTCATAGAAAATATTGGACATCCAGGAAACATTCCGTGGTACTTATATCCATATTAATTAAGAGGTATTAGAGATAACACTAGCTTTACGGGAGGTCGATTATTGGATAAAACCTCCATTTCAGTTGCACACCCTGAACCATGTCACAGCTTAGATTATATTAGCTCTCTTTCTGTGAGTGGATGATACAAACAAAGCAGCCGCATGCTGTCGGAAACTATGTATTTAGAGTTTCTTCAACGTTCTATTGCAGATAGCATGCTTCCACTTTCACATAACCTCAATGTTAAAAGTAGCATTTTTTTTAACGAAATGATTTGTTACTGTTGACCCAATAGCGTCATAGTTCACGTGTGCAACCCTTCGTGTGATAAAAGAATTGCAGAATTCAACTGGGAAATTGGAAGCAAACACCGGTCAGTGGCGGGTGAGAAAATAGCGCGAGCGACCTTGGATATCAGCAAAAACGCGAGAGAATCGCGCTCTCACAATTCCAGATTTGTGCTGGAGTCCATGATGATATACAAGAAACAGAAAACGTTAACTGCTTTCCACTTCAGTTACAGAGCTTTTATTTTTGAGAGAGAAAAGTCACCATCAGTGTTCACCAACAGATAGTTTTATAATAACATATACGCTGTTTTTATTTAACACTAGAGATTAGGTCCACTGAAGGGTAAATCAAAACACCCATAACAAAAACACGCATGAGAGTATGTAACGTGTTTTATATTATTATTATTATTACTACTATTATTATTATCATTATTGTTATTATGCATTATAGGCTAGCAGAGTATACCAATACATTAAAGCGTCATAACGAAAAACATACCAATACGAAAGGAGGTAAAATTTCATTGTACTACGTGCTATTATGTGTGCATACTTTCCCCAATGTTTTTATGCGCGGTTCTTTCTAATAAGTGTAATAATATTGATGATAATAATACAGCAAAAGACCACGTGCTCTAGCGTTTGCCAATTAGTTGTACTTATTTACTCTGCTAAGCGTGTGATAATACCGTGAAACACTACATGCCCTCGTGTTGTGATGTTTTTCCTTGCAATTTTTTTTATTCCTGTTTTATTCTGCCAGGCCTACTGCGTATAATCAACACCCGCAATAAAAATAATAATAATAATAATAATAATAATAATAATAATAATAATAATAATAATAATAATAATAATAATAATAATAATTATATTATACAAAATACAACGTGCTCACAAATTTGCATATTTTTCGTTAAGACGTGTTCACATTTTGTTTTATTCTACTTAGCTTATAGTGCGTAGTAATGTTAGCGATGATACTGTGAAACACTGCGTTCTCCGGTGCTTGTATGTTTTTCATCACCATATATTCATCTTCAGGTTTATTCTACTAAGCTTATATTATTAATTATATTAATGATAACAATACAGTTGACCGCCTGCGGTGCCATAAGTAGTTAAAGCGTGCGTTAAACACTACCAAAAAAAGAAAAACAATACAGTTGAACACTGTGCGTTTTCGTGTTTTTATGTTTTTATTATGATTTTTTAACTTATTCTGTGAAGCGTATACTGCGTAATAATTTATTAATGTTGATAATATAGTGAATATTACATACTATTCTTTTTATTTATTATGCTAAATGTGTATTATTAGTGGTGTTATTGATTACAATGCTGTGAAACACTACGTACTCTTGTGTTATGATACTTCTCGTGGCTATATCTCCATGTTTTGTTTTATTCTGATATACTGCGTAACAAAATATTATGATAATACAGTTAAACATTTTGTGATCTCGCGTTTACTTACTTTCGTCACGATGTTTTCATGTTTTGATTCATTCTGCAAATAATATTAACAACAACAATACAGTGAAATACCACACGCTGTCGTATTTGTATATTTTTCATTACATGATTTCATGTTTGATTCATTCTGCTAATAATATTAATAAAGATAATAATAACAAGTAAAACACTACGTCCTCTCGTGTTGTATATATGTTTTCACGTTTTTATTTATTCTGCTAAGAATATCTATTGGTGATAATAATATAGTTTTTTGTAGTGTTTAACTCCCACTTTTACTGCTATGGCACCGCAGGCAATGACATTTATGATCGTGGAGTGAAGATGGAGCCCCGGTGGAATGTGATGGAGTGGGAAGCCTGAGGACCTGAGGAAACTCGCCCTTCCGCCATTTTGTCCACCAAAAGACTCACATGCGATTGCTTGAGATCGAACCCGGCTCGTAAGAGGCGAATGGTCTGATCACTCGGCCACGGCGCGGCCTAATAATACATGAAACCTTACGTGCTCTTGTATTTTTATGTTTTTCGCTGCGATGCTTTCACATTTTGTTTAATTCTGCTAAACGAATAATGATAATAATAAGAACAAAAAATATATATAATAATAATAAATAGCAATGATGATAATAATACGAGTAACAATTAACAGTGAAACGCTGTGTATCTCATGGGTGGTGTTTGTTTCCGTAACATTAGTGTTTAGATTTACCCTACAGTGGATCTAGTCTCTAATCTTAAATAAGAACAGCGTATGCACACTTACTAAACTAGCTATTGGTGAACAAAGATCCATCTTCTTTCCATGTATCATTAGTGTTATCGCTTGTAGTGCCTATGTGGTAAACGCGGGTGTTAAACCATGTAAATGAAAAAAGAAAAGAAAGAAACTGTCCGGTGCTTGTTTCCAAATACCCCCGTTGAATTCTGCAACTTCTTTATCAAACGAAGGATTATCAGCACACAGAAAATACTGTGCTATTGGGCCACCTGGTATACAGCAATGCGTTATAGATGCAATGGCGACAAAATTATGAAGTTTAAATTGAAAATTAGGTTTGCTTACCATTCGGTTTTACATTTAACAGAATCATCATTAATATTTAGTACTCCATTTGTAATATTAGTGTAGCCTCCTTATCCACCACTAGCGGTTGCACATAAGCGTAAACTGCACCACCAATGAAGTGATACTGGTTACCTCTGTGGTTCAGACACTCACTATTGAAATAACATACAACGATCTTTGAGCTCACATTGCAGTATATTCCAGCCAAGTTAGTATCCATTTCCGGCTACTTGTTTTAGTTTAATGCTATGTTAACTATTTCTTGACCAATGTGTAATTTGCTTAACACTGTCTTGTATTCTGACAGTATTTTGTGAGTTTTATTTTAGTAAATGCTTATTATAATCCCATTCATCATTTATTCATGCTACAAAGTTTGGAATTTGTTTTTATTAAAAAATAAAATAGCTTATGAAATTTAACACTCCATTGCACAACCAACAAACGCTGCATTACTAAATGCAAATGCTGTGCTATTGAGGCCATATGACCAAATAGGCAAATCATCTACACATTAGCTGTATCTTAAGCAAAGCTACTGCTTCTACTAGCATTACAGGTATACAGTTTATCGAAGTTCTTGTTTTGTGTAGCATCATTATAAGGTAAGCACGTCTTTTGTGGTTGCGCCGTGGCCGAGTGGTTAGATAGACCATTTGACGCTCACATAGTCAGCCCGAGTTAGATCCCAAGCGACCGCATATAAGATTTGTGGGGGACAAAGCGGCGCAGGGACGGCTTTTCTCCAGGTTCTCCGGTTTCCCCCGCCATCACGCTCTACCGGTGCACCATCTTCATTCCATCTATCAGTAGTTTTATTGCCTGCGGTGCCAAAGTAGTAAAAGGAGACGTTAAGCACTATAAAAACTCGTATTTTGTGTTAAGTAGGTATTTATATAAAGGGATATTGATGTATTTTATTAATCCGCAAATTACTTCAAACATATTTTCTTCGTGAGTGCGAGTGTTAAACAATTTAAACAATGAAAGATTAATGTCCCATTGTTATGTAGGCGAATAGCAATTTGCTCGGGCCAGCCGCATCTAGTGATATCATATAAAGCATTGTGACACTGTCTCTTGGTTGTATTGTGAGAACTTATTTTGGAGCTACAAAAGGATGCTTGGAGGCAACCAATTACAGTAGCCTATTGTAGCACAAAAAGGGGTGTTGCATTTTATGGAGATTTCAGTAAAATAAATGCCACCGTGAAAATTTTCAGTACTTGCCTGTAGTTTCATAAAGGCTGTTGATGGTAAAGAAATGCAGAAGTACCATCGACATAACTAATGGATTTAGCATTTTGAAACAGAACGGCTCACTGGCGCTGCCGGTAACGTAATGGCGTTATCTGCATTGGAAACCTTGAAGCGAAGGATACAAACAGGTTATCTTTATCGGAAAAACAGTGCATTTGCTCTTGAGTAATTATTTGCTCTAGATAACAACGGACAGTAACAAATAACACAACATTCGATTAGCCCGAATTAATGTAGTTAAGGGACTTATTAAATTACATCATACTTCATCTACAATATATTAGAATTACAAACATATATGCATCCTTCGAATGGAACAATTTGTACCATATTATAAGTAATAGTCTAAAGATATTTACGATAGCACAGAATAAATTATTTAAAGTGTTTTCACCTTTGTAAATTTACTGTAACTTAGAAAGCTTCACAGCTTTGGCAATTTCTTCATCGCTGTGATAACATCTTTTCTGTAATTTCAGGCTGAAGGTTATTTATAACATGTTTGGTATCTTGTTCAAGTGCAGTGATTTCGTCGTAGTATCTCCTACTAGGACAAAGCGTCGTCTGAGTAGATTTTCTCCGGGTTTCCTCTTCATTCATTCCACAAGTTGCTTCATCATCACCTTCCTATTAATTTTCGACTTCATTTCTTCTCACTCTCATGCCCGGCCAGCTATGGGCCGGTCCCTCGTTCCGGGATCTTCATCCTATAATTGAATGCTTCTTGTCCCTCGACGGATTTCTGACCCTAGGCATTCACGCGTAAATCCCAGGGAGTATAAGTCCTCCAATTGGGGAGGATATATCTCCTTAAACGTCTCCTTATAGTATATAATTTCGCTTAATCATTTAATATTGAGAATACAATTTGACTCTGCAATATTTTAGTTAGAATACAGTAATAATTTCACCGATTTCACTTATTTCTTCCTTGTGGTGAAAGGTAAAATTGAGTTTACAGTTCCTCAGCAAACATATTTTCATACGGTTTGCATTTATATTTACATTTGAAGAATTTATATTTGGTTTTGTAAACATTACGTGGAGTTCTACTTCGAAAGAAAGGAGCTTAAACATATTCATTTATCATATCTAGCAGCTCAGGATCCAAACCCTTGCATAATATTGCAACGTCCGAGGCTGTAATATATAGAATTGCTTAAACGAGGTGGCGTTCGGGATAAGCAAATAATTATTCACCATTCTCATGATTTTGTAGTGGATGTTGGGACCAAGAGATTGTAGCTATTTGTGCTACTATTGTAAAATGTTTACGACTGCAGTACTAAGAGGTTCAGGACATAGTAGGTAAGAATTACTTCAACGATGCTACCAGTGTCTTTATTACTAAACAATTTATGGCTCGATGTTTCTGCACTTATGAAAGCTGATGACTTTCCTCACATTTCAGTGAGTCCTGACATCAGAGAATTTGTTATTAATGTGACAATGACGTTACAAAATACCAAATGCATAAGATAAAGTGTACAAACATGTTATTTGGCGGGCTCAGAATTACAAGGTTCCATTCAACATTTTCAGCAAAATCAAGAGTTTTGCTGAATTGAGCCCGACCTCTTTTATTGTTGTCGTTTTTGTTGTTGCTGTTAATATCGAGGTGTTTGGCATATTTTCTGAGTTCTAGCCAGTATTTTCAGCTTTTGATTTCTACTTGCCTTTTATATAAAGATAATTAGCATTCGAAGCTAGACGTCTTTCCTCTTTATCTGGAATTGAGGCCTGCATTAGAAATTTATTTTAATTTATTCCCTTCATATGCCTTTGCTAGGTGCAAGGGAGTGTTTGTAGTCTAAGCTTCAATTTTCTTCTACCCGTTACTGATGACGAGCAACGTACGTAGCATTCTCTCTTTAGACGTTTCCAACTTTGTAATGACCATAAACATAGGTTGATATTCCATCATCAGCAATCACTCTTTTATCATCATGGGGCGATAGTGAGATTTTGTTGACTTTTACAGACTAAAAGTAATGCTGTTGTGACGTAATCAAATTCATAGGACTTCTTATTATTTCGATGTTTTTAAGACAATTTATATAACTGTTAAATGTGACGTACTGCTTAATAGCGCTTTGTTTTATGCCTGTAATGTTGTAGATCATTCCTTCATCAATATCGAGAGCATATATCTTAGGTCTCAGTCCGACAAAACGTTGAATCTTTAAACATTCCCAACACTTTTTTGTTCTGTGGGGAGTGTCACATGTGACTTACAGGGTAATCAGGTGTATCTAAATGTTCCAGAAATTGCATTTTGTCCTGATATGTCAGCTGTTGTGACTCGATGAATGAAGGATTCCGTATCGCTGTACATAAGCTTCAGGTTTTCAACCCCATAATACGGCAATAAGACATCATAATGGTATGAGTACATGAGGGTTTTTGAGACATCCAGCACGCTCATTCCGATGTATATTGGCTTGTTGAATATAATCTGCCGCGATGTCATATGCACAGCTGCCAGGTTAGATCCATATTGCTTCTATCAATGAATGTCGGCTCGGCAATCAGTTTATCCAATGTTTTCTTGTTTGTCACCAAATGTGGCGTATATCCATTCGATTTCGTATATGCTCCATGGTTTTTCCAAACATAGAAATTTTGAACAGTTTGTACTGGTCCTTTTCAAAGTCACTTCTAGCCTGTTGCCTCTACTTGTTATTAAATGCTATTAGAGGTTTTAGCCGACACGATTGCCGAAATTGTAGCACACAATGGAGTTTTGCTTGTTGCAGTCCATTGAGAGCGCCTGTTTTAGCATCATGTAATGTACAACATACTTAATCCTGCTTTCAAGGTGTGCAATTAGCTTCTTTACACTTGACTTCTTAGGTTTCCGACACTCAGGCAGAAATGGCAAATCATTATGAAGATCGTGGAGCTCCGTAGGATAATCCACATCAACCTATAATATATATCCAAAAGGATCATCTTCTTTTAGTGTTTCTATATTAATGCTGTCAGGAGAAACCCACAGAAATCCGCCATAAGATAGCGGATGTTGCATGGCCCATCCATATTGGTTATTTGCGTCTTCGTATGTGATAAATAGAGTTAGTTGGTTTATCAGGATCGAACTCCTCCATGTAGACATTGTTACCCTGGGCATACCGATGAGAAACATGACATAATCCTCCCCAAATGCTAGGCTCCACCATGAGATGCTGATCATAATCCAATAATAACTCTAGCTCAACTCCGGTGCACAGAAGCACAGTATCGCAGGTTAGCCCTGGAGATGTAAGGTAATTTGCAGGGTCAACTTCATAAGTATTCAATGTTGGCTCTCTGAAGGCTTTCGGCACATTGACAAATCAGCCACCAATTAATATCATTAAGCCACAGATAATCTTTTGTAACTGAGCGTCACAGTCTCGATTCATCTAACTTGTGTATCAACATTTTAAAAGTGTCCGAAATATCATTTTCGAATACAATTTTCAAAGGAATTCAACGGCGTCAGCACATATGTTCTATCCCAGGTTGCTCCAACGCGACTCTTGAGATTCGGAGTATACGTGCGTACTCAACCATAATACTCACAACAGATCTAGAGAGTAGCCAATACTTCACTGGGCAAAGGTAATAAGTAGACGTAGTATGCATTATCTAGACCAGGGTACCGGTATGAACTCCGGTTGTGCTTCATCATGTTCTAGACCAAATACCTTGGGTTCGTACACTATGAGCATTATTGGTTCCAAAGTGTGTAAAAGTGATGTACTGTTAATGACCAATTTCCGTATGTTTGCGGTTGAGGGACAGACGGTTGAGCGGGGAGGAAGTGTCCAAGCTCCGCGACTAAGTTTACGCTAAACAAGAATGATATTAGGGAGGGTAGGGAAAGGAAGGTGGTTGGGTAACCAGTTGCGTATAAGGAATTTCAATGAATGCATGAAATATAGTACGACTGAATATCAAACTACATTGGATGCGTTACTTCTCTAATTATGCAATATGACACTTCACTTTAAGAACTTTACTATGGTGCATAAACAGTTTGATTATTAAAACAATACTAATATGCGCAACAATATAAAAAAGCTTGCCGACCTTGATACGTTTAAACTTTATAAGCTACGTTCTACAAGAATGGTGATGATGATGATGATAGTAATTGCTATCCACTTACCACCAAGTTATTGTCGCTGAAAATGAGTTCATTGCTGTCACTGTCACTATCACTTGTGAAATCATAATCATCTGAGTCGAGATTCACAAGTCATCTATAACATTCGACATGATTCCGTTCTTTTTCCAATATTCAACCTCTGTTTCCTCCACTTTCTCAAAACAAACCATCCAACCTGCTTCCGTTACTTCTTCGATGGTCTCCTGCGTATATTCTTGTATTTGTTTTCAAGCTCAGGTTTCTTTGGATGTTGCAGCTCCTCACTTGACCTTTTATCTGAGCCTAAGCGAGCTAGTTCGGGTTTAGGTCTCACATGTATGGCGATAGCCTTATTGGTGTGTGCCCTAGACTCGTCGGAAGCTTGAAGTTCTTTCTCTTTGGGCGACGGACTTCTAGAAGAGGTACTAAATCTCCTTTCCTCATTTCTTCCCTGCAAAACGTTCACTTTATCTTTCTTCGTGGAGTATTTGGTAGGAGACTTTTCAGATAAGGAACGTTGTCCAAAGTTAATAAAAGAAGGTGGGATGTTCGATGGGCATTTATTTCAACCATTTCTGAACATTTTGTTGGTTAATTTGGCTATGGTAGTCTTCAGTGGTGCTTTCTGCCTTATACTTTCGCTCCACTCAGAAATCCCATCTTGCCTCCAGCATATAGAAGAATGAGCTGACTGTCTGACTTGTAATTTTCGGCCAGCTCAAAAAACATCTTCAGACTGTCAACGCTTCTTCACGGTTATATTGTTATCCAGCGAAGTTTCAACTAATTAAATAAGGTTTTTGCCAGATTCCTGCAAAGTTTTTATATTTACAGGATACTTGCAATGCCCCTGCACAATCTTGGCTTCTCAATTAATATATTTCGTTTGCCTCCATATGTTCTTTATTTGAAGCCAATAGTCTTTGAAACACGAATCAAGGATCTCGTTCTCCAAGGGCAATGTATCCTCTCCTTTATAGTGTGTAGAAAATTCTTTGCTGTTGGAACTACTTTTTGTGTTATGTAGGATTCCTGAACAAAATGTCGGATAACACACTTATCAAAATCATGCATAAACACTTTTCGATTGTCTTTTTGTTCCCGGAATTTAAGGTGTTTTCGCTCCTTTCTGATATGTAGGATGACCTGTTGTGATTTTCCACAATACTCTACTGCCCTCTTTGTTGCCTACTTCAATGGATTTTTCATCACATGTTTGTACAATGTTCCAAATTAACTGACGAGCTTTAGTGTACACTACAAGACTTAGCTTGCGAATTCTGTTCCCTAATGAACCCTCAAATGTTAGAACGCCAAAGCTCAGTGCAATGTGTAGCACTAGTACTTTGCTATCCAAGCAGCACCAACATGTCAACAGTCCTCCGTTCGGTGGTCTTCCCCTCACCACGCAAACACAAGGAGCTTGGTCACAATATCATCGAAGGAGTATAGGTTGGTGCACTGCCCCACTCCCCTTCGAGATCCAATGCTGGTGTGGAGGGTTGCGCCGCTCCTAGACTGAGTGTATGTGATCGTGATTACCTGTCGCCCCGCCTCCTATGATACTGTGTATCCTCCTCTGGTGTACGGAGTTATTTGGAACAGATATCTATGTGATTGATCCCTCTGTACTTGTATACGAGGGATCAATTTTGACTGCAATTCACGCCTTCCGTTTGTGCAGACCAGTCGTGGCATGAGCAGACAGGTCCAAAATGATTGATAATTCGGTATTTGAGCGGTCGATTTGCTATCCGTTCATCCTAGAGTCTCTCGGTGTGGTTCTGCAGATAATGAGATTTATTACGTGATTGATACTTTGATAGCTGTCCGGTCAATTTGTTAGGCGATCGACCGGGATTGTGAAAATCATGGCACTACTTGCACAGAAATCTCTGAATGCCATTTCATACAAAGCACGCATGCAGCTAAGGCATATGAGCAGCGGCGGCTGCTGTGTAGGAGCACAAGAGCACGTGAACCTCCAATATTTCTTAGTGGATCTCCTTTTTCTCTATCAGGAAACATTTAATAAAATGCGCTATCCGGTGCCATTTGTTTAGATATGCCGCGCTCTGCTCTTCAGATTGAACACAGCCGAGAACCTGAGTATGTGACAACAACGCTTGTAGCACAGGCCTCGTGTGCTAGCGTATAACTAACGTTTAGCAGCTCTGCGCTTGCGCGGGCAACAAAACAGCTTGGAATTTTACAGCCAGAAATGAGCACAGTGCGACCATGCACATTAAGACCTCCAGGGTTCTGTTTATCAGCAGGAGGTGCTGCTATCTTTGAGATTTAGTTGAAACTATCCGGAAGTGCAACTGCAGTCTTTGTGAGACGCGCTATTTTTCTTAGTAATTTGCATTTTATGCGAGAGTTAAGCAGTTCATAACAGAAAACAACCTCAACGAAGAAACTTTTCCGAAGATTGTTATCACTACGACCATGACTACATCAGAACCAGAAATATGCTTTTTCACAATAAAAAGAATTGAAACCTTTACTAGGAATACGATGGGTGAAGACCAACTTTCAGCACTCGCAATGCTTGCTATTGAGAAGAAATTGGTCAACAGCATAAAAGACTTTAATTACCGAGTGATAGAAAATTTTGCACATTTGAAAAACCGGCGCGTGAAATTTGTGTGCAAATACATTTGGTGTTAATTGCGTAATTCAAACAATGTAAATATTATTTACTGTAAATACCATTCTTCACATGAAATGCATCAAAGGACTTCAGCCTTTCATCACCTCATATTGCTGTTAACTCTCGGAGACTAAGAAATTCAACATCTTTACAATACTGGGTGGGTGAGGATTTGCGTAACAAGTTTATAATTCTTGTTATTAGGCACTATCATTGTTTCTAATATTACTAGATTTGATGTTACGGCGACGACGGTAGCAGTAACTGCAGCGGTGGTAAATTGCTGATTTTGTGAATACCTGAATTTTTAATCCACGAGCCGCCACTGCATATGAGGCCAAGAGGCATGTCTCCGCTCCCAGTGGTCTCGAGATAAAAATGCATGCTATACTAATGGTTGCAGGAGGTCCTTTTTGTTACAGGAAATTTGCTAGCGTTAGGGATAAATATACTTATAGTCCCTTTTACTTTTTATAACAAGATTTTACACTTGTAGAATCTATCACGCCATACATTATAAGACATTAGGAAATGCATCCGGCGTGTTTGAAAAACAAACAGAGGTAGTCAATTTCCCCACGTTTGCGGCTGGACTATACAGGGGTCAGTGAAAAAAAAAATGTAAAACAAACGTGACAGAACTAAAGATGAACATGGGACGCTTCACGTATGCTATCCCGATTGTGTCTATTATAAAAGAGTCCATTGTTTATATAAAATCCATTAGCTGTATAAAACACACTCTAGGACATATGTGGATTTTCTGCATCCACCTAAAACTGGCACGTTTTCGTAGAAACCGAAGCTGATTACCCTTCCCAAGCATATGCAATGTATTAAAAGCAGCGCATCTAAGTATTTCCGATCTCTCGCAATAAAAGAAACCAGTGCTCAAAATAAAAGCCATTATCTGTATCAAGTACACAGTAATATTTAAAATAACTAAGAATAAAAAAAAAAGCGGAGAATCTGTAAGAGCCCCCTTTCTCATGCAAAGACACACGTGTACACTGCTAGAGTCCACGCACGGTGATTTAAAATAAATAAACAAATAAATTAATGAATAAAAGCTGATCCTGACTGATGTAGAAACGTGGCGAGAGCCAGTTCATGACAATGGCTTCTAAGGGATGCTTCGCAAAAAAACAACATATTTTCGGGATTTTCATACTTCATTTCAGCTGACCTCAAAATATGTATATGAACTTCAAAACATACATATCATCTTACCGTTGTATACTTCGTGTGAAATACAACACTCACTCTACTTAAAAAGCTTTTTGGAAACTATAATTTTCTAGTGAAACCAACAAAATTTTGATGGGGATGCAATACTTCAGCTATCTGTTATGCGGTTGGTATATATATATAAGAGAAAGGTGAATCTAACATACATTGTGTTGTTTCTAATAATGCCTACAGACTCAGGGGGGATCTAGAAACAATTTCTCGGGAAAACCATATTTCATATCAAGTGACGTCAAAACATATCTGGTGAAATTTTACCGTTGAATATTTCGTGTGAAATCAATACTAACCCTACTTACTAAAGCCTTTGTAATCAGGATCCTCAAAGAATATATTTTATAGTGAAACCTAGAAATGAAATTCACATTTCATTTCAAGTGAACTCATATATATGATTACATATTACCGTCGAATATTTCGCGTGAAATGCAGTACCTATTCGCAATACCTTCTAAAGCTTTTTGGAATCAGGGACCTCAAAATATATATCTTATAGTGAAATCGAGTCATCAAAAATTTTGGCTGAAATGCAATACTTCAGCGAGATATTATGCGCGTGATATATTGGGATATACTCGTATACCAGGTGGCCCACGCAAGCCGTTCTCTGTAGTTCTATGTGTCCGGCATACGTTAGTGCAAGAAGGGTTGCCTTGTCATTGTTCTTCAAAGGGGAACTGCACGTACCAGCGAACTTTCACTGAGCAGCGCTGCTATTTGTATGCGTTTTCCTCCTGATAAATTCTTTGATAAGGTCGTGTGGCCGTCTGTTTGTAGTTCGAGTCAGGTCTTTCAGTCAAAAAGGTAACAACTGCAATGTACTCTAGCAAAGACTACACAGATATGATAATGGTCTATGGGGTGACGCTCCGTAATGAAGCTAAGACCCGAAGGCTGTATTTTCAACGTTTTTCAAGGAGAGGTGTACCTTCTGCACATTTGTTTAGACATACGTAGATACACTTAAGAACCGAAGAATCTTTCCAGGAACAACGTGTCGTCGAAAGACTAATCTATGACGCACCTTATGATTCCCGGAACTTTATGGGGTATTTTGGAACAAATTCCACGCAGCTTAAATTAAAAAATGCGTACGTACAATGTAGTATAAATAATTATGTTATCTTGTTATTTCATTTCAGTTTGCGTTATTATTTGTGACTATAATTATATTAATAATTATAAAAATAATAATAACAACAACAATAAAATAATATTAACAATAATAATAAAATAACAACATTATTATTATGAAAGCCATTAGTTAATAGTCATAAATACCTATTCTGATCGTAAATAGGACAAAGAAGAGCTGCAGCAGAACTGGGCTATCGAGATCTTCGATACAAAGGATTTTGAAGGAACGAAAAGGTCATCTCTTTAAGCTGCACCTACACAAACAGCTAGATAGAAACGATTTCCAAAATAGCATATGGTTCTGCAGAGGTCTTAAAAGTAGATGTAAATCCGGATTTCATCGAGCAGATTTTATGGGCAGATGAATGCTATTTCGCCAGTGACTTCAATGTAAATAGCCATAATCTACATTACTAGGCTCCTGAAAATCCTCATCACATTACATACAAGCGCAGTGGGGTGTTAACGTATGGTGCGGCATTCTAAGAAACATCATTGGACCAATTTATATGGCTCCCAGACTATCTGGTCAGCTATATTTGCAATTCCTGCAGAGTGAGCTGAATCTGGAGCATTTTCTAGAGAACATTCTACTTCAGTCAGCTATGAATCACTGGTTCAATCACATGGTGCGCCACCCCATTATTGTACCCCGAACTGTGGATAGGTGGGGATGCTTGCAATCTATGACCAGCGAGATCGCCTAATCGCCTAACTTAACTACCTTTGGATCTTTTCTTATAGAGATATATCAAAGCCAGGGTTTACGAAACGGCATCGGAGTCGGAAAATCCAGATGTGTTATCGGAAAGTATACGTCATAAATGCGGTTCAATACCTGCAGAAATGTTAAGAGGTGTCCTTGCTAACACTGAGAGGCGTTTAAATTCAACAAGACGGGCATAAATTTGAACATTTGTATTATGAATAATGCAATACTAAAGATATATCATTCTATAACACAGGTTAAAAGGAACCTAAATTAATTATATTTATAATCCTTTATTGCAATCAAAAATATAATAGCATTCATTTAATATTGCTTATTGTATCACACAAATTGTTGCATTGTGTGTTGTTGATAAATTAGCTGTCAGATATTGATTTGACTTGAAACAGATCATTAATATGCTTTGTCCTATGTGCGTATTGGTTTGTTCAGGGACAACCATTGTTCTATATAAGGACCTTTCTCGAGATCAGAATCGAACCCGGCATCTTACCACAGTAAGCAAGTGCGTTAGAGCTATGGGACCAGTTATAGCAGTGAAGTGTTAGTTTTCAAGCTCTGGTTTTAGATATGTTTAGCAAGGTTTCCTCCCTGTCGGCATCGCGTCCCGTTAATTGCTATGCTTAGGCAAACCTTTCGGCGTCCGCATTATCTTTAGCGAAAGACAGCTTGTGTGGGCCACCTGTGGTATAAGGAAAAAGTGATCCTAATGTACATTGCGCTTTTTCTAAAAATGCATGCGGGCTCAGGGGATTACAAAACATTTTCTCGGGAAATTTACACGTCATTTCAATTGACCTCAAAACATTTATATATGGTGAAATCTTACCGTTGAGTATTTCATGCGAAATACAATACTAACTCTACCAACTAAAGCAGGCGTCCCCAACAGACCGCACGCTCGGGCGGCAATAAAAGCCCTCAAGCCCTGACCGTCCGGTTGCGGGCATGAAATGGATGTGCTACAGTGGCGGAGCTACGGTTGTGTAAATTAACTTACACTTTCACTATCAATTACATAATAGTGATAGCAGCATTTTATACGCTTTAATACTTATAACTAATATGATACAAAATAAAATCTAATTGGCACGAAATTGAATTAACGAAATACAAACACTAGCATAAATCTAATAACTAAATAAATAATGTAATATGACATAAACCTTTCTTCTTGTTGGTACTATGCAATTCAATGAAGTAAACAATACAGATAAACGCAACATTTTTCAAATAAATGTCTCTATGAAAACTACTCTTTCTTAGCCATCCGACAATCGCCGTGATTTTTGCAGTTGTCTGTTTTCAACCAGCCGTTCAATACGTGGGACTATTGTTTGCGAGCTACCCAATCGCAAACATGCTTTCAAGTGTTCATCACTTAATTGGCTTCTGTGGCGTGACTTTGTACGCTTCATTAAGGAAAACAGTGATTCGCAAACATAGATTGTCCCGAACATGCACAAAATTCTTCCTACTAGATTGTGGAGTTTAGGAAATCTTTCGCATCTTACAGAAGTGCAGAAATGTTTTATAGTTTTTTTATTTTGATATTTATCTTTTAACTCAATATCATTTTGCATATCTATTACTTCCAACTACAGTTCAACAGGACTATCGAGGATAAACACTGAAAATGGTGTTGGAAATAACTTAAAAAGTTTCTCAAGTGGTATAATGTCCTAGAATCTACGTTCGAATTCTTCGCGCAATTGTCGGAGTATGGTTGTATATTCATGAAAGTCCAAGATTTCTGCACACTGAATCACTGAAGTTACAGTCAGAAAAGGTACAGTCACCGCATTACTGAACTGGAGCTCTCAAAGACGTATGCAATGCCTCTATAGAACAAAACAAGTCAGTGATAATGTACTCTCTACCCTGAAATGTGGTGTTCCGTTCATTAAGATAAAGAGTTAAATCTACAAGGAAAGCCAAATTATTTAGCCACAGCTGATCTTGGAGTTCTGGAACTGGTTAACACCCACAAAGAAAGCAATTTCATTCCTGAGAGCGAAAAAAAGGTGCAGACTTAAACCACCTTACCTCCGCGTGGTAAAGCAAATCCCCATACTCACTGTCAATATTAACAAATAGTACCCGGAACTCTCTGTGATTAAGCCCTTTAGATCTGATGACGTTAATTGTTCGCACAACAACATCCATTACTTTGCTCAGACGAATGGTTTTAAGATACAGGTTTTCTTGGTGTAAAATGCAATGTACCGGTATAAGTTCCATTGGTATGATTAATTCTTTCCTTCTTTGTTGTACCAATGCCACACCACCCTGTATCGCCGCCCTCCGTGGTGTAATGGTTACCATGCTAGCTTCATATAGCCAAGGTCGCTGGTTCAAACCCGGCGGAGGGTGAAGGATTTTTTTCAGGCGTAAAAATCGTTAGCATGGCTTCCTTCGGAAGGGAAGTAAAGCTGTTGGTCCCATGGTTTAGATTTACAGCACGTAAAAGAACCTAAAGCCTGATAGAGAGGCCTCTGAGCAAAGTTAAGTGGTCTTTCACGCCCAGTATGTAATGGGACGCTGAGAACCACAGCAGTTAAAGAGCGTCCATAAATAACACGCCATTGTTTCCACCCTGTTTCTTACCACACATAGCCGGTGCTCCGTCAGTAGCTAGCGACACTATTTTATGCCATGGAAGTTCAAACTGTTCCATTGTTCCCTCGATGCAACTGAAGATATTGGCTCCAGTAGAAGTGTGCTTCATCGGCACAATATCTAATAACTCTTCCCTTTATCAAGATCTTTATTCACGCCTCTGATGTAGATGACAAGTTGCGCAGTGTCGGTTATATCATTGCGAGAGAAAACGCGATGAATGTTGTCAGACAACTGACTCCGAATATCGTCTGCAGGGTGCTCCACACGACGTGTTATCATGGAGGCGGATAAACTGACTGATTCATAATCGTGTACATACTCTCGGATCAATTCTTCAGCTGCATCAACCAAATATTGTTTTATCATCCCACCTTCATTGAAGAATCGCATGTTCCTGGCAATACGTGACGCTATTTTGTAACTCACTCTAACAAGACTAGTACGAGTATTTACATCTTTCTTGTTCATTTTACGTTTCAGATCTGCAACAGCACACGTGCGTTCAGTGTCTTTGTATTTATCAGTATTTATCATAATTGTGTGCGTGACATAGCGAGTAATGCCGTTGAAAATTATACTTAGTTATTTTGTTTAGAAGTTTGCAATACAGTAAAAATTTTGCCGCGTTATTTTCTCCCATAAACACAAAGTGTTCTTATTCTGCTCGAAAGATCACAGGTGTGGACGACCGTCTTCCCAACGCGGATGTACCAGCCATCGGAAGTAGGACACCACAGTACTAATATGTAGCATTACACCTAGCCCAGTTGTTTGCCTCTACGCCGAAACGGCAGAACCTCCCTCTGCGATATCTGCGCGATGTACAGCTGGGTAATTTTGGCAGCATGTCTTCGTATCCTATGTTCACTGCTTTTTTTCCATTACCGTGCTAGACGAACGATACGGAAAGCTGTCTCTCAGTCCCAGGTTTCCGTTTCCGAGAGCTGCATCGGGAACATGATATTGCACTGCCTCGCGTGCTTTTCGGGTTACGTGCTGCAGCCGTGTTATATCTCGGGAGAAACTTTCGGTGCCTGTACCTAGTATTCGTAGGTTTTTTTTTTTTTTTTTTTTTTAATCCCATTGCATTACACCTTCGCAGTAAGTGCGCCGACGATGTTGGATGTTGCTTTGAAACTGGTACCGAAATATATACTTTTGGTTTGCATAGTTGCACATCCATTTATACTGCTGACCTGTGTGCTATTTCGAGCCATCCTGTATGTTCGCCGTCGGCCAGCACAATCTCGTCCCAGGCTTCGAACCTCACTTCTAAGACGTGCTCAAACAGTAGTTTCGCGGGGTTATCGATAAATATCCATCCTCTCACTCCACACTCAGTACAATACATCATGTGACTCTCGTCAATACAAAGGGCAGAGGCTTGGTATAGCACGCATAAGTTGGACACTTGCTTGAATGTGTTCTCTTTGCCACTCTAAACCGTGTTTTTGCGTACATTCAAAGTCAACGGACACAAACACGTAACTATTCATTTTGCTCTGTCAAACATACGGTTGTATGTATTGTATGTGTTCATCGTTTTCACTAGTTTTGCAATACTGCAACCTACTTGCTTGCTTTGGACGGCTGCTTGTCGTTGCTATTCGTAAACATTCGGGTTCGTTTTCCAACAGATTCTCCTTTGTAAATTTTAGAACATCATTAAGCCACTTCGTTACCCAGATCTGGGGGTCTGCATCTTTTGGTAATAAATCTGCAATATTTTCAGTTTCTCTAAAACCAGAAAACAACTTAATCGTTGTGTGTTTATGTCCTATAATTTCGAGCCAGGGCTGCAAGGTTAAGTATTAACTTGACTCATCTTCCTGCTCTTCCATACCGCCAAGTATTAAGAAGGCTCTAAATAAGTTCCCAAGGGATTTCTCTCCACGCAGTTTGTATTCGAGCATTTAGTAGGCTTGTATTTAACGTATTTGTGCGTGTGTGCGGGATGCTTAGCTGTTGTTTAACCTTCTTGATTCAATGCCACGGCATATATCAGCTCTAATTGCAGCGCAGGGAGGCCACACCAAATATTGAATATGAACGCTCAAAGGTCATGAATCGATTTGAAAAGTTGATCATTTGTTATTTGCTATGTACCTAATCTGTGGTATTAAATTCATTGCATTCATGAGCTTCCTTCTTGGTGTTGCAATTATCAGAAACGGCAGTGTGTGTGTGTGTGTGTGTGTGTGTGTGTGTGTGTGTGTGTGTGAGTGAGTGCGTGTGTGTGTAACTGGGAACATCGTGAACGTGAATCGGTGGCATTAGTACCTTCATTCTTATTGTCTCCAGAATAATGTTATTTTCTGCATCTCGTTTGAAAGCGTGTTTACCGAGATATTTCAATAGATTCTCATATTGGGCATAGAGTGTGATGTTTGAACTTAGTTTCTAAGCAGAGATTCACATTCGCCCATGGGCTGATATGAAGTCTTTTCGGCCAACGTTTTCTGTATTCAGTCCCGATGACAATCGTAAGCGTATCACAATAGCGTTTAGTGTTGCATCGTCACTTTGTTGAGGATTCTGAACGCTGCACAACTGCTTTTTCTTGAATTGATATTTTCCAGAGATATCTTGGTTTATGACATAACGAGTAAGCAAACTTCTGATGGGAATCATTTTTAGAACCAATCGATACTCATAACTGAAATAAATGACACTCGTCATTTATTCACATTGATAAAGACATTGAAACCGTTTCTGTATCGTCCTTCATTCAGAAAGAAATCGGGAACAATGATAACATATGGCCTCAGGTTTGAACCTCCATTGCTTGCCCATGCTTGTTCACACACTGCTCTGAATACTGTATAGCTTATATTTGTATTTACGTTATCGTATGTATGTATTAAGTTGAGATTATTTCGTCTGAAGAGCGCGATCATATTGCATTGCTCCTAATTAGATATTTGTGTACTTCTGCATACTACTGAGCTAGGTAGACAGCATCAATGTTGTGGTGCCTGCCGTACTATATTATGCAGCTAGCTTATCGTACTTCTTATAGATGACGTCATCGAATATGAATATTGAATTCTCTTTTGCTTCGGACAGTTGAACTACCTTTTCCTCTTACGAAAAGAGACCTATATCAGAAATATTTTCATTATTTTAAGCAGCTATTGGTATTTCGGCTGTTATAGCGATTTCGAGTAAGTGTAAGGATTCTGAAACCTAAGACCGTTTTCGTGAATTAGCATGTTGAGTAAGACGTTTGCTTTTCCTGCATTTGAGATACCCAATATGAAATCTCCTACATTGCTGGGGAAGAGAGCCTTGAGTCTTCCTTTATAAGTATCGTTATCGAAGTCTAGAACTTATATAGGTAGCGCACCCTTTTGCCTTACTGATTCCATCTTACAAGTAAGATTATAAAGTATATATTTTTATTTCTTAGTGTGCCATGGACTCTGGAGATGTTCGGAAGTCTAAGAAGGGTTCTGGAATACTTAATTCGTTAATTAGTTCTCTACTGTTTGAGGCTCATCTGTCGGGATACAAGTTCTGCGGTCCTGGAACTAAACTACATAAACGTTTGCAGAGATGGGATGCTCCGATTAACGAATGGATAGAGCGTTTCGAATTCACGATATTGCCTACGCTACGCATCAGAACATTGCTTCGAGACGTTAGGCACAGAAGGTTCTTGATGAAGAGGCAAGGAATAAAGTACAATCTGCTTGTACTACTTTGGGTTAGAGTATTGCTACTAGACTTGTGACTGCAATCATGAAGGGAAAGCTAACAATTTGTGGCGGATTGCGCAAGAAACGTGCACTGAGGAAGAAAGTGCTGTCACAGCCTTCTATGAGAGGGATCTCATCTTTGCTACCTCTGCGTAGCCTGGCTGGTGTAGCTGCCTAAATCGCTACCTCTATAAACAGGCCCCGTTCTATGGCCCGCGGTGCCATTTGTAGTAAAAGCGAGCGTTAAACACTGTCGAAAAAAGAAGAAGAAGACGAAGAAGCGTGATGTTCACTGGTAACTCAAGAAGCTGGTGAGTCACAATCAGCGCATGAGGTCTTAGCAAACGGTGAGGGTCTTGGTGTTTTTTTTTTCCTTGTTTTTTTTTTAAACAGTACCGGAGTCTGATCAGGACTCCGGTGCTGTATCCCCATTTGCATTTTACCCCCGTAGGTTTTACTGATTACTGGTTTTACTGTTCCTTTTACAAACATAGACACATTGCACAAACATATAACACCCATGACCAAAGCGGGACTCGAACCCTCGATCCCCTGCTCACGAAGCACCAAAGCGAGACGCTTTAGCGAGCGCGGCCATGGGGCCCGGCAGGTGTTCGGCGCAGGAAGCAGAAGGGGGAGGGATTGTATATACGTCCAAGAACTTGTATCCAGATATATATACAGGAGATTAAAGAACTACACCGAAATAATTTGCGAGATTGTGCACGTGACTGATATAAGTAATTTGAGATCGGCGATGCATGGTCCCCGGATAAACATAACGCAACTACATAGCGTTAAACGTGTGGGTATCAGGTGCTGATAAGTCGGTGTTAAAGCAAAGCATGTTGAAAAAATGGATTAGAATGTTTTTAAAACTGCTGCCCGAGTATAGAAATATAGATTTTTAGTGGCTCGTTACTAGCGTTCTCAAGAGTTAATGTCTCAATATCTGTAAAATCTCGCACTAATCACTTGACTATGCGACATTGATCATTCATTAACAAGTCATTCTTGAGTTATGCAGCCTACTCTGGAGGTGTTTTTTCAACTGCTGTGGTGGCTTAATGCGTAACGCGGGAAGCTGTTATCCCAAAACTCATGAGTTCGATTCCTCTCATAGAGTAAATGTTTTTTATTATTACTTTTTTCATTCCAGACGAAGTGTCCCGATACTTGGGTGGCGTACTGGCATTTCAGAAACTTATAACCGTTACTTCGAAATTTCAACAAACAGGCCATAATTCTCATGTCTCAAATGACTTATTTAAGTAATCTACATACTGTGAGAAAATATTTCGGTATAGTTCATTAACAGCCTGTATATATACCGGAGAAATCCCTAAGCAGTACCGAGATTGAAATTTGTGCAGAATTAACTTAGATACCTCTCATTATTCAGGAACTCACTGGGCTGCTGTACGCAGGTAAGGAAATGAACCGTTTATTTGACGGTTTTCTAATCTAAAAACTCCACAGGAGGTTGAATCCTATCTCGACGGTGTGAAAATCTTGTATAAGAGACGCGGGTATCAGGAATTTGCGTCAGTGATTTGTGGTTGCAGTTTCTTTTATAACATTGTTTTGGCTGCTTTGTCTGCGCAGTCAAAAAGAGTTACACTATCATGTGAGCTGATCTGATTCTAGCTTCTATACACACCTAGATTCTTCTCTCCATCTAGTTCCTAATAGTGTTTACGATATTGTTTTATTGATTTTTTTAGAAATTTTACTCGATACCAAATTGGGAAACTAGCAATAATCTATGCTAGAGATGAGAGGCTCGAAACGATTGTGATTATACCTGTATTTATGGGACAGATGATATAAACATCTTTCTCCGTGATAGACTTGAAGCAGGTGATAAGTTTTCTTACGCCCCAATAATAATACCATGAAAGCAGACATTCAGTGTCCTTATGCTATAGATTTTACTCAAGAGAGATCGGTTGGTTCTTTTCTAGGCTTCACAGGAAAGCGCATAGAGGCAGCTAATGAACAGATCAAATCTGATGAGCTGGTGAACATATTTATAGTCAGCATTTTACATATTGAGTGTAGCTCTGCCTCTGGATCCTTTATCAATGGAAGAATGACCATTCTCTTTACGAATTGTTCCAATTGGTTTCTCCAGGCTACCCAATTTCTCAGGAATCGTCCTATCCTATATATCTACCAATCATCGACACAAATCTCATTGATGACTTCAATATTGGAGTGGCAGACCAAAGTGGAGGAACGCTCGACTTCAAAACCGAAGTTACTTCTTTGAGACTGCACATATGGCGAAATTGGGTTACGTTTTAAACGACAGTGCTATAATAAAAGACGATTAAGTCATACTCTGTTGTATACACGCAGAGAGCTCACATCGTGTAAGGACGGGGCTTCAAGGTTCTTCGGTAATGGATGTTTCGGATGTGATGAGAATTCTGACGTTTGATGGTAGGATTAGTAAAGGGGGAAAATATGCCTTGCTATCTTACAACACGTAGACCTTTGATGCAAACGATGAAATTAGAGTACAATGACAGGCTGAGGATTTGTACACGCTTCCTAGCCGAAGTTATCTCTATATAGAAGGATCTCTTACTAAACTCAATGGAGAAGCCACATCGTCAACGCTAACCAAAAATGCAAAGATATTTCTGTTTCATGAGGTTCGCAAAGATATGAATGGTGCTACTATAGACAGAACTGGGAATCCAGGTATTTCGACGACTATGCGCAACTGTGCTTCTCTCATCACTTTGGGCTGCAAACGGTTACTGGACGTAGGTTGTACCTAATTCGGAGAGGATGTTGATATTGTGAACACGAGTGAAGCTTCACGCTGTCGCTCCACTGTCGATGCTTCTGGGCTTCGCAAGCCATCACAAGCAAGTGATCCTTAATTGCAAGCTTGAACTTGTGCTCATTAGATCTAAAAATTCGAAGAATTCTGCCCTGGGCAATGATCTATCGGTTACTAAATTAATAAGGATCGAATGAAGGATACCTGTACTACGACTTTCCGATGCCGAGAGGCTGGAGCAACTTAAGATTGTCAAGTTGTATCAACCTCTGCACGTTGCCTTTCCAACCTTGTACCTTCATATTCAACCTGTTGTACCGCACACAAAAGCATTTATACGGAATGTGCTACGACTTCGAAGCTTGATAAACCACGTTTTGTCATTGTGGATGCACAACCACACGGATTGAACTGTCTTTCTAAAGATTGCAATAGGTACGGCGATATTGCCTTATGTCTCTTGGATACCGCGCGCACCTACCAACCCAGGAATAGACAACCCGCTCCACTTACAGGTATTACACTGTTCTTAGATTTTTTCTAATATCATCGTTGTAAAGTACGTGTTCCATAATTGGCTTTTATATCCTACTATAGTTATATCGGTAAAATAAGGATGTGTGATAAAATATATGAAATGTGCTAAATTAATCATAAATATTGCACTATAGTTGTGAAGATGTTATATTACACATTTTATTTTAGTTCGTACATACCTGCTAGAGGAAGTAAAAAACGGATATTTTGCCTTAGCTTGGCCATTATTTGTCGCTGTTTGCTCCAATTTACAACAAAGATGTCCTTTCCTCGAAGAGACAAGCCTTAAATCTGGAGTTCACTGTAAAATTTGCAATCGACATTTTCGAATATTGCAATGATTTGGGAACTCCATATTCAGAAAGTATTGATAAGTTAATCACACGTTTTTCAGCCGTCCCGTATTTAATAACAAATTATATACTTATACCGGTACCAACACTATTTACTACTTTTTTAAAAGGAAAACAATTGGATCAACTTCAGAAAGTGACAAAGACGTTAAAACTGAAAATCCAGTATCAAACTATCAATGCTCTGCTGAGTTTTCGAGTAGTAAAGTTTCGGCGTCTTAAGCTCATTCTCAGGCTACAGCCAAAACACACGCCTTATTTCATCAATTCTAAAGACATTTTCTTGTATATGTGTAGATAGATAGGTAATTGTAAAGAATGGTACTTCATTAGTTACTTTAAGATTTGTAAAGCTGCTTTGTATTCTTAAAAATTCTTTTATTAAAAAGAAAAAGTTTGAGTGTTTTTCCGTATGGATAGCACATTAAAATCCGGCCCCGGGTACTCACTGCTCACCCGTCGCCCGCCAAACACGCGCAAATTGTTATCCGCCACGAGTAGATACAATAACAAACAGATACCATTTACTAATTATATAATAAAGAAACAACAAATAAACTAATGCAAAGGTTCATATTTACTAAACGTAGTCGCAACAGCTTCGCAACAATAGATAACAATTGACGGGAAACAATGAGTGGTCTGGCTCTTGCGGTTGTTTATTTTTTTGTGCCCATTCTGTAGAAACATAGTTTTTTCTGTTCATTTGATTTTTTTAACAAATTAATCATTTTTTCGTTAACTGCAACTTAGACAAATCCAACCCAAGCACCTTACATTAATCAAAATGCAGAACAGAATAGGTCTACAAAGTTGACAAACCAAATCGCATTGACGATACAGACGCTGGGAGATTTAACCCTTCGTTAGGTGCGTGGATGACAGGTGTCATCCAGGCTTTTTCTTCTTATCGTTTTGCTAAAGCTATTAGCACTGCGCATGTGAGTTCTGTGTACCCCTCGGACAACCGTTAAACTATCATTCAGTTGAACTACAACAGCTGCTCTTGAAATTGGTTTGTGGTGTGGATGACCATTAACATTCACGCGCCCAACTACGTTCCATTGCAAGTACTATTTTTAAATTACAAACAAAGTTCCGCATTGTTAGATTTTGTTTGTCAACATTAACAATGCGTCATCCTTTAAGTGATTGTTGTTCTTTTAGTGTGCTAATAATAATATCTTACTATTCTATTATCATTATTCCCGGAACAATCTGCAATGCCAGTATTTTGTTATTTGCAGCGATTCATTTTTACCAGTTGCTATGTTTATTCAATTCAATAATGAGTAATCAGAGGAAGAGGAAAGTTGAAACTACCGAGCACATGGCTGAAGTGGTTCTTCTTATATATCTACGAAGAAGAAAGTAATGAGAAAGTGATCACGAGGGCATCATATTGCAAATAGCGATCATAACTCAGCATCAGAGCAAGAAGTGAGTGAAGATGAGACTAGTGTTGATGGTGAGTCTGGAGGGACTATTATCCGGCCCGGGATGGTGAGACAAAATGGCCTAATGCAACACCTCCAGTTAATATTGACACTCGTGCGCATAATGTAGTACATCTGCCTGGTTCCAAATCAAAAGCTCGAGATAAAAAAATAGGCATTGGCGTTCTGGAAGTGTATCCGGAAGTGTAATTCACACTAGTATAGCTCCAACCAATATTTACATTAAAGTATTACGAAATAATTTTGACCACGCTAGAGATTTCAGAAATAGTGATCATGAGCGTTTATTGGTCTCTTGTATCTAATAGATAGTCTAAGATGCTCTGGAAAAAAATCTGCAAAAACCTTCGTATAACTCACGAAGAAATGGACTTGAATTTTGTTATTTGACAATGGGTGGGAAACGTTTCAGCATTCTGTTGAGATATATCAGATTGCATTATATTAGAGGTAGAGCCATACCAGAGATATAAAAAAACTAGCTTCAATCCAGAAATTTTTGAAATAATGATAGGTAGTTTTCAGAAATACTATCTTCCCAGCATATACCTTACAAGTAATGAACATCTACTGGCTTTTGGAGGAAACTGTCCCTTTCGACAGTATATTCCTAATAAATCAGCAAAGTATGGAGTAAAAATGTTTGCCCTTGTGATTTCTAAAACAGGATATACCATAAATCTTGAAACTTATGTAGGTACACAACATGGAGGCTCCTAACGACAACGCAATATCTCGCAAGACTTCGGTTGTAGCTTAGTTGAATCTATCCGTGGGACCAATAGAAACATCACTGGCGATAATTGGTTTTCATGTATGCCTTTGGCTAAAATATTGCTCAGTGAAAAGGGTCTCACTTAAGTGGGAACTTTGAAGAAAAACAAGAGAGAAATCCCAGCCAACTTCTTGCCAAACAAAGAGAGGAAAATTCATCTGTGTTTGGCTTTCAAAAAGGCATGACTCTGGTTTCATATTGCCCAAAAATGAACAAAAGTATTATAGTTTTATCAACCATGCACCATGGCAGTAAAATAGACGAAGATACACGTGACAAAAGGAAACCAGAAGTTCTATATTTTATAACATGACTAAAGTTGGAGTCGACTTGGTGGATCAGCTCTGCCAGTACCACAACGTTGCTAAAGGTACTCGACGTTGGCCCATGATGATTTTCTACGATCTCCTCAACATTCCTTCAATAAATGCGTTTTGCATCTACAAAGCCCACCATCCTGAAGAAGAGCAAAAGGAACGGAGCCTTTATAACATATTGCATGAACAATGAAAAAGTCTCAAATTATAAGGAACCACATGAAATTAAAAGGCAACCGAGTGCTTTGCTTAAAAACTTTATAGCTCCGGTATTGCCAAACGAACGCCAGGGCGACAGAGGCCGCTGTTATCAGTGAGGGAGAAGTCGGAACAAGACCACAAGAAGATGGTTTTGTAAATGTGAGAAACGGACCTGCTCTGGTTACCTGGAAGACGTGTGTTTAGATTATTTTGAGCCCCAGCCGAATAATTAATGTGTAGAAATTCCAAAAGTTATATAGTTTCATGACGTGTAATATTGAGTTAATATATAATTGAAATTATGTAATGTAATGTCAACATTTAGTCCACAGTTCTTTCTTAATGCTAAAAGTGATACTCAAATAAACTTCATGAATTACTTCGCAAAATAGCTCAAAAAGTTAATTAGAATACCTGGACGACACATGTCATCCAAGCGCCTAATTACGTAAGCGAAAAGGACGGCCTAACGCAGGGTTAGGTGAGAAAACAAAAAAATCAGGCATTATGATATCAAACACTAATAAAACCACTAAGATAAAAAGCATGGTAAACAGCCGATTGCATTTAAACTATGAAAGAAGCGTTTGGGCATTGCGGTATATCTGAAATAGTTGGTACATGTCCAGCTTCTCGACACAATTTTTAGAATTGCCCAAAATATGATATTATTTTTAAGTGATGCTCATTTCTAGGCTGGGTCATATCCTTCGAGGAACTGGGAAAGTTGATTTATAGCAAATGCAATTTAATCACAGACTTCCGACCGATTTTTACATATCTTTTATAAATAATAAGCATTAGTTATTTCCTTGTAGGCACAAGAGAAATGCAAATATGTTAGACTAATGCGTTAGTCAAATCTATTAAAAACTGGTCGCTAAGTGATGACTTTGGAACTCCGTTCTCTTTGAACAGCCAGAAGTAAAAAATAAACGAATGACGACTTTCCATTGGAGAAAAGCAGCATTATTGGGTAATGTATACCAATAACGAGGAATAACTTCCAAATTGTTAACTCTACGAAAGATAGGCGTTTCATAAATTGTGCTTTTAATGAGATCTACATTTCTGTGTAGTATACATTTTTATCTATATTTTACGGTTTATCAGTTTTGCTAAAGTCCTCCAGAATGATGAAGGCTTCAGAGACCCTTTCCAAAAAATTCAGGATATTCATTTAATTGGCCTCTATATTTATGTTATATATGTGGCATTTAATCCAAATCGTTAGAGCCATCTTTTAGGAAATAAATTTAAAAAATATTCCATATAATAATGGGTAATTTTTCTAAAAACCTTCGCGTCGCATGTTTGAAGGGTGTTAAACTTAAATACCAAGCTTGGTACTTAAGCGATTTTCGTTTAAAGTTATGTTGTTCACAGACACACACAAGGATATTATTTTAAAAATGAATTTTCTGGAATTTATGTGTCCTCACAACGTGTGTTTTCGATAAAATATTGCCATTGAATTTCTGGATGAAATACAATACCCTCTCTACCTATTATATTTATTGTACGTGATAGAGAAATTAATAATATGAACTAAACATAACATATAAGGTTGAATAATTAATCAAATTTTAAACAAAAATAAGAAGTGGTATACTACAAGAATATACTCGGTTGTATCACAAATGAGTCTGCTAATGAAATTCTTTCATTCGTTTAAGTTGCTCTGGGTAATCAGCAATATGTTTTAAAATTAAAAAAAAGTTTGAAAATAAAAATAAGCTTGTATTTATTATGTAAAAAAGAAAGTGAGCTTTATTTGTAGAGCTCTTTAATTCTACAGTTCTCAGCATCCCTTTTAAGTGTGAAAGACCTCTTAATTTTGCTCAGAGGCCTTTTTATCAATTTGAGGTTCTTTTATGTGCCATAAATCTACGACACCTAAGGAAAGATATGCTAAGGATTATTACTCCCGAAAAAATCGTGGCCTCCACCGGATTTGGACCCGTGATTTTGGGAACTAGAAGCTATCATGTTGCCCCCAAAATGTCAAGGAGAAAGCGGAACGTGTATTATTACCGCAGGTTTACAAGAACATCTGCATTTGTATACATTTCAAGTATTTTTCACAATCTTTTTAAATAAAAAGTAAGCATGCAAATCAAATTATGACAAATGACAACTGAAATTAAGGGGAATCTACAACTGCACGTGAGGAAAGCATTTACGATATAATGGCGAAGTTAAGCTGTTAGGATCTCAAACAGCAGGTGCAATATTGCCATTTATGTATTTAAAGTTGTAAGTTTCTTAAAAATGGTAATCCTATATTTTTACGTTAAAGTAAACTTTTACTATGCGTCAAACAGATCCTAACAACGCTGTTTTGCATAGGGGCACTTTTACGTAATTTTTAAGCCTTAAAATCAGTTCAGTTTGTGTTTTCTAGTGTACCTACACCCTTCGTGAACGTATTATAAAAAAAAAAAAAAAATTAAAATGCACTCAAGTGTGTAGTTAACTCACAAATTAATTATCACATCTTTCCAAGGTGTTTTATGCCAGTGCCGTGTATGTGTTCAGTATTTTCTTGGACTTGAATTTAATCACACTAGTCCACATAAACTGACGGACTTAATCGTGTGCTCTTAAAATAGCTTTCATATATTTGAGACTTCAAAGTGTCTCTTCTCTATTGCCGACGTCATTGTCAACTTAATTGGATCGTTAAACAAAGTTCTGGTAGACTACTTGTTACGGAGCTGTTAACGAGTATAATTATTAAAATATTACATAAGAATAGGTCATAGAAATGTGTTATCGTCTACACCTCACACGTCTGTGATGACGATATTCCTTACATCAAGTAGACATGTTGAACCCAAGCAATGGCATGGAGAGCAATGTTATTATCAGGGCGTTATTTGTTTTAGCGCCACAACTGTCGTTTCGAATATAGTCCTGCTGCGTATGTGTCGTTGCCAGTCACGTGAACATTACATTGTGCTCATATCTGCATTATGCTTCAACTAAAAAGCAAATTGTCAGCTCGTACGGCTATAAATTCATTTACAAATGCTCTGTCTATAAAATGAAAGCTCTAGAGGGACAATATGCTCATATCTGCACTGAACAGCACATTGTAAGCACACACTATTGGGAATCCATGGTCAAATAATCTATGAAATGAAAGCTCTAGAGGGCTAGAAACCTGTTAATTACCTGCAGAGCCCCTCTGCCCTGCACCGCCAAGTCTGTAGTGCTTCAAGCTTCATAATGAAATTTCCAAAAATTCTAAATTAACATCCTAAGTAGACTCGCAAACATTCACTACTATAGGTATTTACATGTCTTTATATACCAAATTTATTATTCAATTCAGTCTCCTCCAGTTGGAGGCTGCCCAAACAAAACATATCAAATCAGCTGAAATTATTGTGGACAATCAGTTAACAAAGTTCCAGCTATATAAAACACTATCTGAAATACCATAATCTGAAACTATATACATATATGCAAATGGCTAACCTCACACAGTTTTGTACAGCAAGGAATAATTTTACATAACTTGGAAAATTATTTTTAAATAATACTAGTGATCATTTAATGTAACACTTGTATATTATAATTTATATTTTCTGCAAAATATAACATTCGGAATTGAACCACCTTCATACTAACAGTTTAAATAATGAACCCGAACCTTTGGAAGCACGCAATTCTCAAAACTATATTTTGATTTAATATGAATTCTATACTAGGCTACATTAGAAATAGTACCCAAATTTCACTCAATGTTTATTCATTCCCCACTCACATTTTTGTGAATCTACCTTTGGCATTGAAGTGTGTTCTGAATATGAGAAAATAAAAACTATAAGTTTTTCCTTTTGAGGAACTAACACATTAACCAAGTCTTGCTCGTTCAGTTCTTGTGGTATGAATTGAGTTATGCTTATTCTTGAATGGAGTTTTCCCTTTTGAAAGTGAAGTGGAAACAAAATTTCTTTCATTTACATCGTCTTCATCAACTCCAAGGTCCGTGAAAATTTTTTCCAGGACTGCCTCTTCCATAACAGACTTTTGCTGAGCTTGTAAATTGATTAGTCGTAGATTATTGAGCGATCTTCCAAACTGTTCTTGTATAGGTACTTCGTCCAGTGAACGCTGCTTGGTGATTGATTCCTTTTCTGCGCCATCTTCTTCAATATATGGCTCACTAATTCGGACACGATTTTTCTCGGTGTACACCTCTGGTTTCTCAATGTTCATTGCTTTCCATATGGAATTATCTCCATCTTTATGCTTCATAACTATAGTTTTAACCATATTTAGTGAGGTTTTTATAAGGTCATACACGGTTGAAAATTTTGAAAAAATCATGACAATGTTGGTGGAAATATTGAAATTCTGGACAAATTTTGTCGCTCTATAAACCCAAGGGAATGCCTGGTGATAGTAGTGCCACCCTTTGCCAGAATAGATGTAGGAAACAGCAGCATTTTGCGTTGTAACCAAATCTCTGAAATCATAAAAAGGATATTAGTTTGATTCATTTACAATATTATTACACTGAAACAATTCAAGCAGATCCCTAATTCTTGTTTCACCTCTGTTTTACCTAAAAGTGAACAATAATTCAAAGTAGCCATTCACAATGCTGTATGGTCTCGACAGGTGCTATTCAAGTACCCAGAAGAACACTTTATACAATACAACACCCTGTCTTTCTGTATTAAATACCGTCAAAATTAGAATTAAAATAAATTATGAACGACTCCGTAAAACATAAATTCATTATATAAAACGTAAAAAAATAGTACACTATTTTTCTACAACCTCTCTGATGTCAAAAGACACATATACCAAAGAATTGGTATTTCTATATTCCCTTCTAATACGTATAAGGACTGATGTACAGGCAGTTTCCCACGCCCTTTTTCATTCTTCTTCATTTCCGGAATTGCTAAATGAATATCCTTCCAATTTTTTTAATACTGTCCCTACATATGTTAATTATAGAGCAATATACCTGGAATATAAAGAGAGCGTTCCAACGGTGTCAATATAATCTTCTGTGTTTTTTCCAAAAGTTATTTTCGAAGAGTATTCAGCTGACCAGCGTCTTTTAGCCCTGAGCATCGTAGTTTTTCTTTTTTATTTTCTCCCCATTCCATTTCCACTGCTTTTAATTCAGTAGTGCAATGTTGGACCCACGTTTTGTCTCAGGTCACACTGCGTTGCAAACTTATTTCGGTCTTCCTCATAAAGATTCAGGATTCGTTGGCAAACTCCCAGACGATTTTGCTGTTGTTCCTGAGCAAGGAGACGAGGAAGCCATTGAGAAGGCACTTTTCGGTATTCAAGGTAATAACGAATGATAAAATGTGTGCATCCACTCCTTACTTCTGCTGCTGGTGGTGCTGTATGGGTTATGTGTCCATCCACTGCAATATGGTGACGAGCAACAGCGATATTTCCTGCGGAAACGCTTGTCCGTAGCCGCGCTGTTGAGGATAATCTTCTATAGCTCATCGTGAACAGACCTGTTATGCCAATCGTATGCCAGATTCTGAGAAACCGTTTCTTCCGTAACTAAGCGTGCGTTCTTTCAAAATCTCCAATTATTTCACCTCTTTGTTGGCCAGAACCCTTGTAATAATGCGTTGTGCAACAGATATGGGCTATCTTGCTCAATCATTGTCGTACTGGCGCGAAATATGACTTGATATGTGAATTCGCCAAAGAGAAGAGTAGCAACAGATCGCCGACCACTTCCTATTCATGGCCGAATATCAGTTCGTATTGGATTAATTGTTTTTTTCACACAAGTCGCGTATAGGACAGGAGTTGTATAGATAGAGTCAGACTGATATCGGGGGCTTCGTGGCTTAAATCCCGGCTATGGCATTGAATTTTTCAGTTTGACTCTACCTATCCAACTCCTGTCCTACACACGGCTTGTGTGAAAAAACAATCCAAACAATCCAATACCAATTGACCATAATAGTTGGCTATACTATGAATCCTGGGACTTAAGTACTTACAACATCGTAAGTCGCCATTGGAGTTATCATCTCAAAATAATTTGAGAACACCTTGTGTTTTATCGGGAAACTTGCAAGTCAGTTGAAGAATTCAATGCTATGCCGGCAAGTTGCCATGGTAGCTCAGTGGCAGAGCAACTGGCTAGATATCGGGAGATCCGTGGTTAAAATCCCGGCTATGACATTGAATTTTTCAGTCTGACTCTACCTATCCAAATATCACTTCGTTAACCAATAGGGCCCCTACAGGAAAATTCTGATTTATTTTGAATCACAGACCTAAGCATTAGTTTGCATCAAAGGAGAGGTGTCAGGGATCAAGTACTTAGAATTTGTTTCTTATCGTTGTGCATATTAAGCAGAAATTTTAAGAATGGCGTACAAGATTATGTTTTCGCTTTACTTAGAAAACTGCATCTAATTTCTCTACTCCGCCCATTTAATGGTGGTTTTCCGACGGAAAAAGATCCCGGAAGAATGAATCATATGATTATAAAGGCAGCGTAATTGTATCGTGGTTCTGTGCGCGCTTTTATCTATAAGTACTTGAAAGCAAATTATCATCTTTGTTTTAAGTCTTGCGGAATATATTTACAATTAATATGTTGTTATTATTAATGTTATTATTATTATTATTATTATTATCATTATTATTATTATTTAACGTCCTTTTACCTGATAGGTCACATCGGACGATGAATGAAATCCATGAAATGATGCTCAAATGAGACCAGGGTCCATGCAGCTCAAAGCTACTGGATATTCGTCTTCTCGGGAATGGGAAAACCCAGAAGAAAAAACCTTATCCGGGTAACTCACCCTAATCGATTTTAACTCGGGACCTGTTGGATGTGAGACAGGTAGGCCACCCCCACATTTCAGAGGTGGGATGTTGTATTTTGTATAAGTTCAACTGTTGTACGCCCCTACTGAAAAACGTCAAAACAAGTGATAAACCAAAGTATCAGGGCTAAGGTGACCACCAACTTGAGGAGTCTCGCACGTAATTTGATTAAAATGAAAAAAGTGAATCTCCGGAGTTCTGAGTATATGTCTTTGTCGGCTATAATTTTTCTTGTAGCACTAGCAAAATTTACCAGGCCACCTACATCCATTTCCGTAATTCTTCGCGTATGGAGCTAAAGAAAGCATCATATCAATTCCATGCTATTAAATACGTTTGTTGCAAGCGCTTCCAGAAGTACTCACTGAACATAATTGGTGCTCCTTGAAGCACCAATTGTTCTAGATACTTCTCCTTGTAAACAATTCTCGATGCTCAAAAACTCCTGCTTCTGGAAGCTTGTATTCTAGGAGTTGCCAATATCACCGCGTCCCAACATAACAGAAGTTAATCAGCGAGCGCATCACTGGGATCTACAATACGATCCTTGCCATTCAAATTATGGAACTTAACACTATCTTTGTTAAGATCCTAAATTTCAATATTTAAAAGTCAGTGGACAGTAGTAATACTTTAGCGACGCATTTCATCCCAGATTTATTTCGGAGTTGATTTAGCCAGAAGATGTTGTAAAAATAAATCTCAGCACTCTGTTGGTTACATCCAATATAATAACCACCACTTTTCTAAACCAAGTTACAGAAGTGTTTTATGGCGTTTAGCAAGCCATAAAGATAAAGGTTACATAGGTAAATGATTATCCTCCCTAAATCAAGTTCCTATTTCTAAAGGAAAATAGTCGTCCGATGTATATTTTAAAATGTGCTATAGCTTCTAATGTTCAAGATTAGAGTGTTTTTTTTTTGGGGGGGGGTCTCTCGATAAGCTGTATGGAATAATTATGAATCTCTAATTATATATTGCTGCACTCAATTTTAAGTGTGTGTTTCGAGAGACATGTCATTCGAGTGCAGTGGCAGGCGAACGTGCTTTGATATTCCTTGGCACTTTGTTTTGTGTGGCATGTGCAATTACCTAGTACTGTCATTGTGCTTACTTTTCTGTTCCCTTTTATTTACTTGGCACCTTGATGAATATATCTGAACATGTTAAGTACTGCATTTGACAAAACCAAACATGACATACAACAATGGATATCTGTTAATACCATGAGGTGTAACGTATTGAGGAAGACCAACAGTTCACAGTTTTGGGGTAAATATATTATCATGTTTGTTCAATTGGCAGGGCACGTTATTTCTGAACTGCTGCTCCACGCTCACCAGTATCCCCAACCCCTTCTTAATAGAAGACGGTACTTTAACCTCTGTTACTATTAGCGATGCAAGTCCGGGGTTAACTCACGTATGTGGTGTTAATTTGCCTGCTGAACTACCCCGTTAAACAATTATACATGGTTTTTATAGATAGAGTATCGTAGTAAAATTGAATATGCATGTTAGTTTTAGGGATGTAATTGTCGTGCACACAATGAAACGGCGTTCAGGTCGTTCCGGAGAAACCAATCCCTTCAAGTCTCCTAATTAGTAGACCTGAAACCTACTTTAAGTAAACTGCACATCCGCTACATGTAATATTTGTGGTGAAATCACGCACTTCTACAATCTTTGTTCATACCGGAAAATATACGGCTAGGATCACACAGACATTGTGAGTGGCGGAAATGCAGGCTTTGTTTCATACAAGTGACATCGTTTCTATCGCTATAGGAGTTAAAAATACGGCGACTTCTCGCGCAACGGTGCCAGAACAGTCTTCTCCTCTTTGAGCCAACCTATCTCATTTAACTCTCCCGCTCCGTTTTCAGAATTGGCACCTGAACCCATCCACATGAACTTGTTATTGTTGAAACGGCATGACAGTCATTTATTACTACGTATAGTGATCATACGGCAATCTCAGGAGTAACCAGGGGCGGCTCGTCCTTACGTGCTGAAGAGCTGCATCACGCTACTTTTTTTTCTTCTAAATTACATAACAGACATGCTGAAGGACCATGTAACAAACATAACACATTATGGTAGTAATAAGAAAGGCAGCACTGCCAATGACGAACTCTCGAAGCAAGGTAAACACGCAAGTTTAGCTAATGGAATGCATCCACGTGCTCAAAGCGATCAAGCACGGTAGGTGAATATTGCGCTTGCGTAGAACCTTCCCCTCTTACCCCCCTGACGGTCGCTGTCCCATCGTTTTCGCACTGCTACGTGCTGCGTTTGGCTAAAGCACGGAATCAATGAAATCGCTACGAGTGTTAGTTCTTTTCCTTATAATCGTTTTGGCAGCAGACGAAACAGCCCTGCCACACTCACCTAAGTGCCACACTAAACATCAGAATTTAGTGAAATTAATTAAAGCGTATTACAACGATTTATTTTAGTTATAATAACTAATTATATCTTTGTGATACAAACTGAGCCATAAAAGGACTATTATCTCCATACCTTATTCACATTGGAACGTACAGAACATTGTTTGTTATATTGTTTGTTAACATTGGTAACCATAAGTTCATATTGGCGCAATGTGTTACTTCCGCAAATGTGAAATCTAACAGGCCCACGTGTATCACATTGAAACAAAGTGTTCTGTTGTGTAAATGTTATTCAGTGTCAGTTTTCAGTTTATTTCTAACTGTGATCGCACTTTATTATATTTCAGTATCATTCAGTGTAGGTTTGTGTTACTTTCATAGGTAAGAAAACTTTAGTCATACATAATGAATATAGTTGATGAGCTGTTAAAAACTCCCTTTTCAAGGCGATCGTTAGATGAAAAGATCAGGATAAAAAATTTAGGGCGACCTACTCCTGATCTAAAAATTTAACAGAAAGCAAAAGGAAGTAAAAATTCTATTTACACAAGAAAGTTTAACACAAATATATATGACAACAGTGACTGGATCTGTGGTTGTGAAATCAGAAACGCGCTCTTTTGCTTTCCTTGCCTCTTGTTTGGAAGTACAGATTCGTGGTCTACGACTGGTGTTAAAGATCTAGGTCATGTTAATGAATATATAAAAAAACATTCAAATAGCAAGAAGCATATGAAAAACTCGCTTGACTTCTCAATGCTTGGAGGTGTAAATATTGCAACGCAGCTAAGCAGGGCATATCAAGATGCTACACAAAAACATAATGAACAGGTTGAGAAAAATAGATACATATTATCCAGGATAATAGACTGCATCAAATTTTGTGGGGCCTTTGAGCTTGCTTTGCGTGGACATGATGAGACGGAAACGTCAGATAATCCCGGCGTGTTTTTAGGCCTTATAAATCTATTGGGCAGTATAGACAGTGCGATGAAAGAGCATACCGAAAGCAATAAGGTGTTCAAAGGATTATCTAAGACCATCCAGAATGAACTACTTGATTGCATGTTGGAAGTGTGCCACGAAGAAATTGAAAGAGAAATGAAGGAGGCAGCCTATGTTGCTATCATGGCAGACGAAACCACTGATATCACTGAAAAAATTCAGTTGGCATTAATTTTTAGATATGAAAGGAACGGCTTTATTTATGAACGGTTTTGGGGATTTTTTAATCCATCTGATCAGACCGCTAATTCTATTGCCGGTTGTATTTTGAAAGAAGTGGACACCCTTTTTAAGGATGATCGCCATAAAATCATCGCCCAGACTTATGACGGTGCGTCTGTAATGAGCGGCAACACAGGAGGCGTGCAGATCAAGGTGAAAGAACACTATCCTCTCGCACAGTATGTACATTGTTACGCCCATCAATTAAATCTGGTTATGGAGAAAGCAGCTTCTCAAAATCAGTCCGCCAGAATATTCTTCTGCAGTCTCTCAGCTTTTCCAGCATTTTTTTCAAGATCTCCACAGCGTTTAGCAGCATTGGAAGCAACTGTTACTCGAAGAGTTCCTCGAGGATCTGCAACAAGATGGAATTTCAAATCTAGGACTGTTAACACCGTATATGAACACAGAGAATCTCTGATCGATTGTTTTGACGAATTAGAACAATCTTTATCAGATAGCACAGTGCAAGAAGCTCGTGGCCTGCGGCATAATTTGGAGGAGGGAGAATTTAATTTCTGGCTTGCTTTTTTTCAGAAAATAATGCCACATGTAGACATTTTGTATAATCAGCTACAAGCAAGACAGATGGATGCAGTGAAGGCAAAAAATGCAGTCCAATCTTTTGCCAAAGCAATTGATGCCGTGCGAAGTAGAACGGATGATATAGCACACCAGATTCAGACATCTAACGTCCACGTTACAAAAAGACGTCGTAGGGAAACTAACTTAGGAGTAGATGCCAAGGAAGTATGTGACCGAATAATATCGGAGGTACACAGCCGCTTTGAGTCCACAGAACATCTTGATGCTGCAAAACTATTGTATGCAAAAAACTTTGAATTATTTTCTCAAGTTTTTCCTGAAACAGAACTCGGCATTGTCTGTGATCGATACAAAGATCTCGACAAAAACAAGCTCCGAACCGAACTTAGCATTTTATATGAGCATCCGGAATTCAGGAAAGTAGAAGGTGCTCTTCCACTCTTGCAGTTGACACTAAAAAATAATCTGCAAAAAACTTTTAGTGAAGTGACAAAGGTTTTAAGAATTGTTGTGACTATTCCCATGTCAACTGCAGAACCAGAACGATGTTTCTCCTCTTTGAAGAGGATAAAAACCTTTCTGAGGAACACCATGTGTCAGGATCGCCTTACCTCTCTGGCCATGCTATCCATAGAGAAGAAATTCGTTACAAATATCAGGGATTTCAACGTCAGAGTGATGGACAAATTCTGCATGAAGAAACATCGGCGTATGGACTTCATTTTTCGAAACTAGGTGAGTTGCATGCATTTTTTTTCCCCCGTGCAGCACGCTACTTGTTTTAGGCACGAGCCGCCACTGGGAGTAACCGCCTCTCGACTTGCGTGCAAAATCAGATTCTCCAATATACTTTTCAGTGCTAATGCCTGAACCTTTGAATCTAAATGAACTATGTCACAAGCATAATCAAACTCTGCTAAGAAGCAGAATGTAACCGCCTTCTGTTTTGCTACGTAATTTATAATGTACAACTGAACATGGTTTATGATATGCAAGAAAACTTAAAGTACAACGCAGCGCAATCCTAAATTCCAGTTCGTATTTCTCTGAGAAAGTTTAACATGGACGGGATCGCAATATCTGTAGGGATGAATTTTACGAAACCGAGTAGTAAAAACTGATTTCATGCATTTCTTGGAATGCCAGTATCTCAAGGCAAACCCCTGCCTCTGCTAAAGTTGTTGCAGGGGATACAGAAAGTGGAGACACGATCAAGGACAGGGGTAGTGTAGGAGATGCACTTCCGAGAGAGCTCTATTGTTCTGCTTGCTGTCAGCTAAATTCCTCTTTGTTTAATTTGCATACATATAAAGTAATCAGTTCACGTCTCTGTTAACTATTCTCCGGAAACGTTTGACTTATGCAGACACTTCTCACTTCATATGTTCATATTACGCTTCTGCAGGAGGCCATTTCATTGTGTATCTAGTTGTTTTGGTTATAATGTGGAACTCAGTATCGAGCTTAACAGCCGAGGTGCTTCAATTCTCGTTAAAGTCCATATTCATATAAAAGCGTACCTACCGTCTAATTTATGAAGCATAAATTATACTCGAAAATGCTATTTTCTTCAATATACGAGTAATATAATTATGCAACATAGAGCAAAATACAGGACAGGAGCGTCAGAAACTCTCGCAAAGAATCTCTGTAATGGGTTATCCATTAACATTCTTTTGGGTGGCGATTTTAACTTAGCTTTGTCTATGGAGGACTAAACAGGAAAATACCCATCTTGCTCAGTCTTAATGCATTTTATTACTGGTCTTCGCCTGCAAGATATTGGCGATGTACTGCAACCCGATCAGCTCATCAGCGTCATTCAAACAGAGACAAGCTTGATCGTGTTTGCATCAATAGACAATATCCCTCGATCAATGTTGAATGACATCTGTCCTCCTGAAGTCTCTGGTCGCTGCAGTTATCTTGCCTCAAATTAGATGCGTGCAGCTTTGCTGGCTTGCGCAGTTATGTTGGAAGCTAACGTCTGACTCATGCGACCCGGAGTCTGTGCTCTCTGTGAACAATGATGGAGTTGATGGGCATTACAGCAAACAATATATCCCTGTTAAATAAAATTTAGGACCACGGTTATAGCAAGGAATTGGCGAGTTTTCGAACACATTACTTGTTAAGTAAGTCTGCGAAAGCAGCAGTATAAGCAGATGTATGAGTATTGTACAGTTGATAAATATAATTTCATCTCCTAACATTCAATCATTACGCAAAAGCTATTAATAAAGCAACAGAAGAAAAAACGAGGTAATTTAAATTATTATACAAATGTATAAATCCCAAATGATGGTAAAGAAGGCTGCTGAGGGAAATATACAACGGCCGATAGCGAGCAGCGAGCAGAGCACCGGATTTCACCGCATTAAAGCTCGGCTTCTGTCATACTTAGGGGAATTGTGTGGCTCTCAGTGGCGATCTCGTACTACAGTCCTCTCCCAGTGAGCAGTCCTCTCCTTATAATTACGTCCATGAATGAAACTTTGCGCACGCTGATGTGCCGCAGGAGTCCCCGATATTCACCAGAAGAGCGGCACAGCAATCAGCAAACAATTACACCTAATGTCACACCACGCATGCTTTATGTACACTGTGTGTTTCTAACTCGTCTTTCAGGAGTAGGTAGATTCCATCTCTGATATTATGATTATGTGATTAAGAGGAGTTAGTCACTATAGAAGTATTTGCCTCGCCCTCCTTCAAATAACGGTTTGTAGTTTTAATCATGCTCCTAGGACATGATTTTCCTGCTACCTGAATTTGGACTTCAATAAATATTTTAAAAGACGTATGTTTAAAGGCATTAAGTGTTTTGGTGGGACATACACAACTTTTTCTTGAGTCTTCGCACTTCTTGTAGGGATCCTCTTGCAAAGGGCTAGTAATGGTGTTTGGGTTTTTTTTTATTTAAAACTGCAGTAGCGACCAAACGGAACCGTACATCTCCGTTTAGTTGTGTATGAGTAGCACACTGGTTATATACATTGTAAATGAGCGACAATAAACATAGGAAGATAATTAATGGAAATTGCTCTTCTACAGTTTTGTTATGGAAGTAATACTTAATATATTATCATTGATAGGGTAGCCCATGACAGGAACAAAAACATATAATGCTCAAAAGCTTCTTTTTCTCCCTAACAATGGTGGCATGAATTCACGGGTAGGCTTAGACGGTTATGGCTTTAGGTACGCAAAGCATAAGCCTCGGTTTCAAGTCAAGCCACTGTCGTTATTTTTCTGGTGTTATGACAAGTTTTTATTCTTTTCTTATTTATGAAAGTGTATGTTTGTCTGTTGTTATCATGCTAGCCTCATATGTCCAAGGTCGGGGGGTTGAAACTCGACGGAGACGACGTATTTTTTCGAAAGTGAAGAAGAGCCGGTGGTCCTTGTCGTAGATTTACGGTGCGTAAAAGGGCCTCAAGCCTGATAAACAGGCTTCTGAGCAAAATTAAAGGTCTTTCGCACCCAATATAGAATGGGACGCTGAGAACCACAGTAGTTAAGGAGCGTCCATAAATAAAACTCCATTCCATTTCATATCTTCAGATCCCGATATATAATAACAAAACAGAGGAAAGCTTTCGTTCTGGTGAGAGCGATAACCCTAGTGAACACAGTAGCCATGCAGATTTCTCTACTTTTTAATTTAAGAAAAATAGAACAAAAACACAGTAAAGCATTTTAAAGAGCAAATATTTTCATACGCTAAAATAGTACAATTCGTTTGGATTGAAGTGATGGATCCGTTTTGACTAAGTAACGCTGTATATTTCTCCTTTCTTAGATAAACCACAAACTAAAGAAATAGATACAGCTAAGGAAATAACAAACGTACAAGTAAAAATAATGTTAAAAACCATCACTGAACAGTGAAAAGATGGTTGGAAATATAAAACGGCGAATTCCTGAGGTGAGACCAAGCGCGTTACATTTATTTTTCCCGGCAAGTATCTGTGTTTTAATCATGTCCATCATGATTGTCTCTGTGAAGTGACAGCCGAACTCCCTGCTGAATCCTTTCGGGTTTTTGCTACCTGCTTCTACCAGCCGCTACTACTGTGTTAATAAGTGATTCTACCACTTCAGCTTTCTCTATTAATGCATTCGTGTGACGAGGTTGTTTTGACAATTGATCTTTTTGTTCTCTATATTGAGCCTGTCCTGCGTTGCATGCGACAGTTTTTTTCTTTTTGATAGCAGGGTTGAGATAGATGCATTTGCCGATGATATATATTTTTATATAGTGTTTAACGCCCGCTTTTACTACGATGGCATCGCAGGCGAGACGCTTATGTTACATGGAATGAAGTTGGAGCATCGGTAGAATGCGATGGCGGGGAAACCTGAGAACCCGGAGAAAACCCACCCCTGCACAGATTTGACATTTTTTTATGTTTAACACCGGCTTTTACTGCGATGACACCGTAGGCGAGCACTGCCAATGATCCACCTATTGTTACCGCCAAGATGTCTGTGCTCCAAAATGTTTTTATGGCCACTGTTACAAATCTGGAACAGTACTCAACCTCAAAAGCACTAAACTATGTTTGTTTGTCCCTCCACTTAGATTGTACCAACTAGGCTACCATAGTCCGCTTCTATCAAAATGTTGTTTTGCCATTCTTGTCCATTATCCAGCACAATCGGAGTCATATTGTAGCTAATATGTACAACGTCTTATGTGGACAGCGTTACTGTTCCTGATATATTTTACAAAACATTCACTGTGTGAACAACAATGTCTTATCCGCATTTGGCACTTCAAGCAGATACCGCCTCTTCTTCATATTTTTAGTTCCAAAATGAAGTCATTTATCCTTTAATTCATTTGAAGGAGCCATTAGTTACGAGTATTCTGAAAGCAACTTGCACTTCCTCTCTGTCGACGACCTCAATGCTAATGATCCGCAACTGAAGGCTAACTGTCTGTTCTTGAAAGCAAACTGTGCACACCTGCACTAAAAGGGCTATCCCTACAGTCGTGACTGTCTTACCTCAATGTTATCTGCACATCTGGTTCAGCATCTACTGGATCTTCGAAGCAGGCGGCGCAACTGGAGAAACTCCTGAAGCTAACTGTTTATTACTCTATTAATCATTCCAATTGGCTTTTAACCACCGAAATGGTTTTTCGGCTTTGCTGTTGTATCAGCACCGACTCTGCAGACGGTGTCCCAAGTTGCCGGTCCCCATGGCCACGCTCGCTAAAGCGTCTCGCTTTGGTGCTTCGTGAGCAGGGGATCGTGGGTTCGAGTCCCGCCTTGGGCATGGATGTTATATATTTGTGCAATTTGTATATGTTTGTAAAAGAAACAGTCCTGATCAAACTCCGTTACTGTTAAAAAAAAAGTCCCACTATACAACTTATAGTTTGTGGCACAATCTACATCTCTCTGTTCTCACTGCTTCACAGAGTAGATATAGCAAGCAGTGACTAACATTATCCTCACCAATAAAAGCCTGTACCACCAATAAAAGCCTTGGGTCGAAGTCTTCCTCGTTGTTGCATTACTTCGAAACCTCTAATTCTACTATTTGACTACAGGCGCAGGCAAGTATTCTTTGTATACCGAACTTCCCTAAGACATACTTCAAGTAGAATTACTTGTCCTTACTTGTGTTCTGGTGACCGTAATTTGCTATACGGAAGAAGGTAATATTCGTATTGAAGAACTCTTGTCCGATATATTTACGCAACACTGGCCTTTTCGGGTATCAGGTTATTACTTCATATACAAAATACTTAATTTTAGTCATTATTTTGAAAATGTAATGTTTTAGCACAACCAGATTGCAGTACGTTAATAATTTAAAGAAAACAACATGAAAACATCTCAACATTCACTAAAAATAAAAGAGAAGTGTTGGTTTCCTGACATGCTTCGGAGTTTTTTTTTTTTTTGGTAGTGTTTAACGCCCGCTTTAACTACTAATGGCACCGCAGGCGGTGACACTGATGATACATGAATGATGATGGAGCACCGGTGGAATGCGATGGCAACCGGAGTACCCGGAGAAAACCCGCCCCAGCGCCGTTTTGTCCACCACAAATCTCACATGCGGTCGCTTGGGATCGAACCCCGGCCGTCTAGGTGAGAGTCGAGTGGTCTAACCACTCGGCCACGGCGCGGCCCCCTTCGGAGTTTTCTACACATTTCTTCGTAGCAAGCACAGTCCCTGGCTGGCGATAAAAAACAAACAAATGAAATGTATTACTCATTACGTGTATAAACAGGTAACTCACTTGTTATCAGGGCGAGTGACGTATACATGAGCTGCATTGTTCACCAACCACGAAAGGTTTAGTAGGGCTACAAACCGAAGGAACAATGTGACCATCACAGAGTTAAAGATACTCTCATTCCATAAAATAGGAACTCCAATTGGCAGAATGAGGGCAAGAGCTACATAGAGTGGGTTATGGTATCTGAAACATTTAGTAAACGATAGTTATAAAACACAACATTTTCAAAAACATTCATTAGAAATTAAGTAGTACAAGAAATTATTAAATGCGACAACTTTCCCGAAAATGGAAACGTGGAACACACTTAAACAACACAATATTGGTTGAAACAAGGAGACCTAAAAGTTGAGGAGACGGTATCATGACTTGTAATTGCACATTAAAGCAACTGCATTAAAACAGTGAGTTTTTGGTTTGCCGCTTCTGTTATGGACACTGAATGCTGTTTATCTGTGTATACGTTTAAACGGAAAAGTATGTTTGACCATTATTATGTGACTCTTACAATAAAAAAGACAAGTCTCTGTAGTACAACCTCATGCTCATGAGCATAACTTTTTCATTTTATCCAGTACTGGACACTACTCTACCTGCCAGATAAACATTAAGCCTCTATTAACGACTCATCTCTCCTCTAATTCTTGGTTTTAACCTGACTAATGTATTTCTTTGTGAGCCATTATGAGTTAAAGTTCTTAAATCAGTGAAAGAGAGCCACCGTATAGATGTATTGTTTAACACAGATGGGACACCATTTGTTTCCTACACCGTCACACAGTGGTCACCGCGTGGCCCCTTGGAGTCGGCCACCGAGCATGCACTCCCACCAAAATTGTTACATTATGTTCTCATTGCTACTATTACAATTACATTGAGACATACATTGTTATAAGAGTTGTTGGAAATTATGTTCTCTTATAACTATTCAGTTTTTGACATTTTCATAAGAAATTTTCATTCATACTCAAGTGTTCAACATCCAAAATTGAGTGCATTCTCACATAGTGTTTAATTTAGTTCATGCAGTATATGGGAATTTGTGCATGCACACTATTTCTTCATGGGATCACCACAGCATGGTAAATTTCTGTAATTGAGTTTTGTGAAATAACAAAATAATTTACTCTCGCTCAATATTATAGGATACCCGATGGTTATGTTGTATAAACTACACATTTCAAAGTTGCCTCTGAACGAACAACCGATATTAAAGGCAGACTAGTGTTGTGTTGATGTTACTGATATAAAATAATCCGATTGGCAGTACACTGAGTTAAAGATGGTCGTAATTGTAAAAGGTTCATAAAATGGATCATAATAGCTGCTTGGGCCTCAGGAACCTACTGTGCCGCAGGAACCTAAGCCAACCGTCCACCTAAAGGGCATCAGAATTTTCCATTATGTGTATTAAGAAGTAGACCAACACTTTCCAGGCGAGTGGCATGGAAGGGCAGTAGTCTGCGAATCGCTCCCTAGGAACCATGTATCAGCTTTCCCCAAGTTTTGAGCTCTCCTTTGTAAGCTTCCCAAACGCAGCCCCACTCACCCATTAATCGTCCCAACCTTTGGAGGAACCCCTTCCCCTCGCTACGCGAATGATTTCTAAGCCCTGATTTATTGTCCCCCTAGCATGCTCAGGGATAGGGTGAAATTTATCCATGCAACTGGGTGCGCTCAAATTGTTGGAGGCACTCGGGAAGAGTTTTTACGACGCAATTGAGGGTTTATTTTTGGTAGTTCTTAACGCCCACTTTTACCACTTGTGGCACCGCAGGCGATAACACTGGTGATACATGGAATGAAGATGGAGCACCGGTGGAATGCAATGGCGGGGAAACTGGAGAACCCGGAGAAAACCCGGCCATGCCCCGCTTTGTCCACCACAAATCTCACGTACAGTCGCTTGGGATCGAACCCGGGCCATCTTGGTGAGAGGCGGGTGGTCTAACCACTCGGCCAGGCACGTCCAAGTGAGGATTGTTACCCCTAGAGATTGCCGACATGTTTTCCATTTTTTCTCTTTTGCCCTTTACACATTTCTCGTACCACAGCTTTCAGAAATTAAAAACTATCACACGCGCTCCACTACACCTAGGAAATATATTAAGTTGTGGTCTGAACAAGAGTAGCCTAGCATATTTTTTTCAGCTGCTCCTATGTGCGAATTTAGTGTAAGCACCCCGCTGAGCAGAACTGAAACATAGGTACAGTTAGTTAGGCTAGACTAGGCAGGCATCAGTAGTTGACTTAGTTTTCAGGAGGCAAAAAAGTGGTCATTTGGCAACTTTTTATTGATATGAAAATACACAAGTAACTTAGGGGAGGGGGGAGAGAACTTTAAGCATGATTTGTATCAGGCACCAGTAAGACACTTCTGTGTCATTTGTCAATGCCAATATAATAAGCAATACATCCGTATAGCACGGAAATTCAGAACTAGGTGGCACGAAGTAAACTATGTCATATGACATATATAAAGAATGTACCAGATAGAGAACTATCCTTCTTTAGATATGTAAATCGTTGAAATTCATGTTGCTATGTTTGCACACTTAACCTAAAAGAGTAAAAGTAAGAATACTTGACTAGTGGAACTGTGCCGATGCCTGCTTATTGCTTCAAGCATATGTTGTAAGAGTTGTTGGGGATTTGCATCTGTTATAGTGGTAAAACAGGAGAGTATCCAAGGAGGTTATACCGAAATAACAGCTGCTATCCTTGTAACATCTAAAACTTTTTAATGTACCCAAATTTTCCTTTGACATGGCTATCTTGAATTTTCGAAACTAATTTCTTTTCGGTAACTGTTTACGACAACCGGAGCTGAATTTCATCCTTCAAGATCAAATTACAACGAGGAAAACATACTAACTCCGCGTGTTTTATTAAATCCATTCGGAAACAAACATTTGAGACGTGATAAGAGCAAAATTGAAGTGCACTCATACTTGGATTACGCAATTGTAATATGTATGCTTAAAAAAACAACCTATGTTTCTTAATCAGGCAAAAGTGCCTAAACAAGAAGTGCTCATTTAAAAGTACATTTAAAATCGCACCACAGAGCTTACAGTCCCGGTCACAGCGACAAAAGAGGAGAATCAAAATAATCAGTCATCGAATCTGTTTACTTTTGGCATACACAGTGAAGAGTCTCACTGATACGAATTCACTTGGAATGAATGGTGTGGCGATTTCATTTAATTTTTATTGACTCTTGATGAAAGCACTGATGTTTGTGGCACGGCGTAGTTTGCTATTTTCATCAGAGGGGTAAACAACGAACTGGAAGCTACAGAAGACATTTTAATTTCGATGGAAGACACAATAAATGCGGACATCATAGCATGTTTAGAGGAAAGTGTGGAACACTTCAATCTTCTATCGGATTTGCTGTTTTCGGTTACCTGTGATGCTTGGTTCTAAAATTGATCTATTTAGGCGCCTGCAACAGGACCACAATTCAGACACGCAGTATATTTTTAGTCAATGCATATTACACCAAGAATATCTTTGAGCTCAAACACTTAAATTTTGAGTATTGTGATAAATACTGTAAACTTCATTAGGCAACACAGCCTCAACCAGCGTCAATTCAAAGTGCTTCTAGAATATATAGAATATCACTATGGTGGTATTCCTTATGACTGTGAGGTGAAATGGTTGAGCAGAGATAAACTACTCGACAGATTTTTTTTATCTTTGTGGGGAAATATCCGAATTTCTGGATATGAAAGAGTTCAAGGATTTCAAGTTGATCTTGCGTTTCTTGCTTGTTTGACTTCGCGTTTGAATGCACTTGATATATCTCTACAAGGGAAACCGCAGGTCATAACTAAAATACGGGATACAGTATAGGCCTTTAAAATGAAACTTCTGTTGTGGGAACGTCAACATAAGAATAACAATACTTCCCACTTTCCAAAGCGTGCCTGTCTTCAAGATAATGTTCAGCATGATTTTAAAGCGTAAACAGAAATTTTGTTAAATTCCATGAACAATTTGAAAGACGTTTCCAAGACTTGTAAGGTCTAGAAAAACAATTTAATATATTTGCTACACCATTCGCAGTAAACTTTCACTTGTTTTCTGTGGACTTACAGTGAGAAATTATTGGCCTATAATGTGACAGGGAATTGAAATGCAAATATGATAACAAAGTGGATTTGGTTGCTTCTTATCAATTTTTTCCTGGGTTATGATTTCCGCATCTGCATAAACATGCAGCTAAAATTTTGTGTTTGTTCGGTATTATTTTTAAAATTGATGTAAAATGGATATCAAAGTAACCTCTCTGATGAAAATTTTATTGCAGTGTTTAGAATCAAGACTACTTTAAATATCACCCCAAATATACATAGGCATACAGATAATAAAAAAAGTACATAAATAAATAAAACATTTAATTTAAGTGACAGTTTAATTTTCTTCTAATTTATAATTTATATAAGCTACTTATAAGTAATTTCTTATCAGATAGATCCTTAACTTTTATAATTGCATTATCTCTAATGGGTTTTTATATTATACGTAAATGTAACTTTGTTTCTGTTACACTTAATAGTTCATCAGTTAAATTTAGAAAAGCCGTTTCTGTTTTCTTAATCAATCTGTACGTATTTATATAAAATAATTAATTTCATTAAATAGATAAACAGAGTTAAAATATTCTGCTGCGTGTCACATATATATGTATGATAAATGTTATGACCAATTGGCATAAATATATAGGTAATTATATACATACACGTACTTAGTAATGCTATAAATATAGAATATTGGTTCACTATTCACAGACTTTCAGGTATGGTTAGTCGTGTCATGAGTAAATCAGGAGACTGACGTAACCGGAGAACCGCGCTGAGGCTCTAAGCTATCAGCGAGTCAGAACAAATCTCAGTCGGGCAAACACTGCCGGTACCTGAGATAGACCAAAAGTGGCTCACAATTTTATGACCTTAAGTGTTGTGAAATAATGCTAGTAGGCCATACTACTCTCAAAACGCATTCTGATGGTTACACTGTTCTGGGCGTAATATTGTGAAGCAGAGAGGAAAGTGCCAAAAATAACTGGCAAGCGAAGCGTAAAATATTGCTCAAGAATCATATGTTTGTAGGTATGGACCAGTTGAAGAATTTGTAGTTACATTGGTTCATTCGGGTTTAGAAATGAAAATATTTGCAGATATGTTTATCCAATCTCGTATTGTAGATATTATGTGCCATAAGATTAATGTCTGGTGCAGCAGAGGTTATAAAGTAATCATAAAATAATTTTAGAGGAAAAATTACTTTACCGATGCTCTCCAATTCCCATCAACCTCTTAAAGTTATATCTCTTAGTTGCGAACAGCGGTCCGATAATGCTTGTTTTATTATGCAGGAGTTTCAAAAGTGGCAGAAATTTCAATCAGTAATTAGTTTTGGCTTTGCACTATGTATATGTGAAGCACAATATGATCAGATGAGTATAAAATTTGTTCTCAGGAATCCGTTCAATTGAAATATGCCACCCTAAACCTTCGTAGATAAAGCAGAAACTGTAGACATGTACGTCAAAACAGTTACATAACAAATAATCTAAGCATGTGCTGCTATTATTATTATTATTATTATTATTATTATTATTATTATTATTATTATTATTATTATTATTATTATTATTATTATTATTATTATTATTATTATTATTATATTACTATTACTATTCTTCTTCTTCTTATTATTAGGCATTCATTTTACCAACCTAATACCGTTATTCGAACAAAATGGGAAGCAATTTGGGAACATCTTGTCTATAAAGATATAGAGGATTATTTCCCATTTCCTCTTGGTTGAGTTACATACTTGCAGCATTTCAAAGTGTTCATTCCAGCGTCTTAAACTACTGTTTTTTGTATTATTATTTTTTTTAGAAGAGTTCCGGAGGTTAGGCAATATTTAAGAGCAAACCTTTTCTGAAACATGACTAATGAATCAGCCTCAGGATCGGACATGTCTATGGTTTTTTCCTTGCCGACCACGTCTGGATGCTTCCGAACCACCAGCCAGCTAAAATACGGAAACAAGAATCCATGATGGAGTTTGTGTGAGTCTGCATCACTATTAGTGTACTTATGGTGCAGCCGTTGATCTCTCACCCAAATGTACAGACAGTTCTGTGGACATAAAATCATAATTATATTCCTTAGAAGACGTTGCGTTATTAAGAGATTCTGTTTCACATAAAAATACGAGTATTTTGATGAAACATTAATCAAAAGGTATTCCCTTTGGTAAATAAAACTTCTATTTTAAAGTACTTAAATAATATGTAAGATGCTTTCTCTTGCTATAGATATGTACGCACAAGGTAATTAATTACCTCTCCTGAAACTGTTTGTAGTATAATAACGAGCAGTCGGGTAAGCCATGCCGCCTTGAAGTACCGGCGAGAGAAACGCCTTTGTGCTCCAATTATTAATGATTCTCCGGCAAGTAGTATGAGCACTGCAGCTGAAAAATAGATATTTAACTTTTATGCTGTGTATAGATGACACAATATAGATGATAATAATAATAATAATAATAATAATAATAATAATAATAGTAATAATGATAATAAAAATAGTAGAATAATATAATGATAATAGTAGTAATACTACTACTAATAAAAATGACAACAACAATAACAATAATAATAATATTATAATGAAAATAGATTTCACATAAAACTTTTACATCTCCCTGGTACATGGACCCAGGTAAACTGAGAGCACAAACAAATATATGATAGTTAAATAAGTAGGCAAATAAATAAATTTGAAGAATATTAACTTGGAACTTAAGTAAATATAGAGGGACATAATGACATCACAGCGGCTCGTATTGAATTCCGTGCGAACTACCTGGATTGCCCTTGTAATTACCTGAATTCCGTGCCGTTTGTACCTGAGGGCCATTGGCATTCTGCTTATCGCCAAATAAAACTAAGGAATCTTGCAAACAAATGTTGACAAATATAATTAAGAAATGTGCTTCTTTTAGCCTAAGCTTCAAACCAAAGGAAGTATTTGCAGATTTCGAAATGACCGTTCACAATGCTGTGCAAGAGATGTTGCCCGAATCTGAAATTCGTGGATGCCGCGTTCATCTTGGTCAGAGTTGGTGGCGAAAAATACAAGCAATTGGCCTCACTAAAACATTCAAAGAAGACAAGAAAGTTAGCACATTTTTGAAATGCTTTTTTGGTCTACCGTTTTTAAGTACAAAAGAAGTAGATGAGTATTTCGTCGAGGATCTTATGGCAATGCTAGCACCAGAGGCAAATTTTCAGAGTTTCACAGACTAGATACTGGAAACTTTCATCACCGAAGAAAGCGTTTTTCCATCCAAGATGTGGACAAGATTTTACGCCAGAATTAATAGATCAACAAACGGATGCGAACCGTTCCATTCAAAACTGAACAGGATGTTTTCCACAGCACATTCAGCCTGAAGCATGCATATCTACTCGATCAACAGATCATCAAAGGAACAAAGGACCCGTTCTTAAGGAGCACTTCCTGAGAGATAGGATGCTGCTTTACCAACATGGTAATGAGGATGGATTTCATCAAAACAGTGTCATTTAGGTTTCTCCCAAAACTGTAAATATTAATGCCAAGCTGTCAAAACACAAAAACTGTTGCTAGAATAACGCTGCGATAAGGTTTAAGGCTGCTTCAATTGTTATAAGTACTTTGATATTTATTATTAAACATAAAAAAATAAATATATAAAATAAAAAAAATATAAGAATACGAATAAAAAGAAACAACTTAAAAAAAAGATATACAGAATTAATGGGAGACTAAGTAGTAATCCTCCTCGTGGTGCCTCCTGGGTAACGCTGATAGGCTGCAAAGAAAAACGGACAGGTAGCCTGCACGGAATTCAGGCGATTTCAGGGATCTCGCACGGAATTCAGGTGTACACTTTAGGTAGCCCGCACGGAATTCAGGTGTACCCTTCAGGTAGCCCGCACGGAATTCAGGTGCACCCTTCAGGTAGCCCGCACGGAATTCAGGCGTACCCTTCAGGTAGCCCACACGGATTTCAGGCGGACCCTTCAGGTAGCCCACACGGAATTCAGGCGGTTTCAGGGATCTCGCACGGAATTCAGGATTACCGATCACGGTCGTGAGTTTGATCTCCGCGGCCTACCAGACCCATATTTCTTTTCGGGGGTTTCGCCTGTTTACCAGGCGAATGACAGGTAGATGGATTACATCCCCCGAATTTTACAGTCCACCATTCTTGTTTCAATCATTTCCAAATTATCTTTTTCAGGGATGAAGGATCAGGCGACGGTGTACGGAGAGCGGCGGCTGGTTTATTGTGTGCCTACTGTAAAAGATTATCCTGGTGTCGTCTTTGGAAACACTTGGTCGGGACTGGCTTTCTGGTTTCAGGGCTTACTCTCGGGGCTCACCGGGAAGGTTAGGGGCTCGTGAGCAGGGCTTAGGGCGGACTCCATTCATGCTTGCGCCTGTCATCATCCGGATCTGGTCACCCTTCGGAGCTCTCCCCTCATCCCTCTCTCCCTGCGGTCACGTAAGTGGCAAATGGCCACAAGGGCCTAATTATAGTACTCTGTCCAAGATTTCTGGGATTCCATCCGTGACTAATCCAAATCCTATGAATTAATCGTCAACGGAAAATATGTAGGAAGACATAAAGTAAGCTTAAACCATTTAAAAAGGACGGTGAAGAGCAAATCTCCAATAACGCTAGCATGCAAAGAGATAAAGACTGCAACAAAATTAAACACAGTAGTAGAAAATGTTATTAAAATTAGTTACACGAGAATATCTTATGAATATCTGCATGTTAGTAAATGTTTAATAAGTGTTGGTAGAATTGCATATGCTAAGAAGAACATAGAAAATAACAAATAGGAAAAGTTAAAAAAACTATCAAAAGACATATGTGTTCCATGCACATGACCTGCTCTACATCTCTGTAACAAATTATTGTTAATAACATTATTCCTTCTATTTAGTTCATGTTAATCGAGATAAACATTAGCAGAAACGGTCTGATTACTTAGTTCATAATAAGCAGAAGGGAAATAAGGGAATACACCAGTGTAAAGTGACAGTCAAATATTTTAAAATAAGGTTGAAATCCGGTTCCTTTCCTGGCTAGGTGTTGACAGTTCCCGTATGAGAAAAGTAAGTATTTTAAAACTGAAATCAATAACAAGGAATACCAACTGCACGAAAAAAGCATATAACATAGATTATGTGTTTTAAGGAGCTCTACATTATTTTGTTAAATACATTTTTGTATATCTCTTATGGTTGACCAGTTATGCAAAATTCCGCAAAATTTATTCAGAATAAAAATCTCTTCAGATGCTTTTCCTAGAAAATGTAAGTCAGATGCTTTTCCTAGAAAATGTAAGATATACAGTTTATTTATCATGTAAACTCTTACGGTTTACCAGTTATACAAAATTCCGCAAAATACATTCAAAATAAAGATATCTTCAGAGGCTATTCCTAGAAAATTCAAGATATAAATGTAAATCGTTAGAGCCATTATTGACAAAATACAAATTTTCAGAATTTTTCCATGTAAAGCGTAGTTGGGGGTGGGGTGATTTTCTTGAAAATCTTTGTGTCGCATTCATGGAAGATACTGAATTTAAATACCACACACACACACACACAAACACACACACACACTAACAGACAGAAAACAACATGGATATTTTTCCAAACTTTTTTTTTTTTTATTCAGGGGGTCTTAAAGCTCTTTCCGGTGAAATCTCCGCATCGCATTTTTCGGTGCAATACAATACCTTCTCTATACACTATGCACATAATACGTGTAGGGAAATGAATATATGTTTCTTCTGAAATAAATAAACACAATTCAAGTAGGGAAATGTTTCAATATTAAACAACAATCAAAGTAAACATGTACTTTGTTAGGAGTTCAAGAACTGAGGCAAGAAAAACTCGGGAAAACATTTTTTGTAGTGTTTAACGCCCGCTTTTACTACTGTGGTACCGCAGGCGTTGACATTGGTGATATATGGCATGAAGATAGAGCACCGGTGGAATGCGATGGCGGGGGAAACAGGAGAAAACCGTCCTTGCGCCGCTTTGTCCTCTACAAATCTCACCTGCGGTCACTTGCGATCGAACCCGCGCCTTCTAGTTGAGAGGGAAATTGTCTAACCACTCGGCCACGGCGCGGCCGGAAAGAACTTTAAAAAAATAAATATTAAATATCACAAAATGTTCTTGCCAAGAGCATTGATGTAAATGAAGGCGCGTGGCAGTAAGAGATGTTACCAAACATAGGTGAGGAATTGCAAGAATAAAAAGCATAAATAATGTTAATTCACGAACTCTAAATAACTGAAAATGAATCTAATAGCCTAAGGAAAGGTTGAATGCATATACTTGTACAAGGATGTATATTTATTAATTATGTAACAAAACCGATGTTCAGATATTATGCCGCAAGGCTTTGCGTAGGTATAAATGGCCGCGGGTCGGCATAGCAAATCTTTGTGCAATCTTCAGCTGGTGGCAACCTACAGGGAGGTGCGAACAACAGAAGCGCATCAAAAGTTTACCTGTACATTAGCACAAATAGAGAGAATGGGTAAAACTTCTTCGCGATATTGTTATTTATTAATAATAACACAATGTTCTACACTTTGAGACGACTAAGCATCTACACTGCCACCTGCTGGAGCTAAGCCGAGGTGTGACAAGGAGACATCGAATAGATTTGTAGATGCCGAAATGAGCAGAGCGAATATCATATTGCAGCAGCTTCTTCTCTTCGTCACGAGTAACAAAACTGTTTCTTTATAGACATACCACCTAGAAGGTAATTTTGTCCATACAGAAATAAAGAAACTTTATTGTCTGTTAATCATAAAACACTAATTACAGTTTCTTGCGGCCTGTCATTTAAAATATTCACGAAACGGTTAAGTCATATCATTTTAAGGTACATGGCACAGGCGCAAGTTTCGGTTTCATTTTAATTTTTTTTTCTCTCTTTATTCTTTATAGGGCGATGCCGACAATATCAATAGCAATACTGGTTAACAGGACGAAGATGATGGTTCAATGATCGGATTTGAGGAGCTATAGAAGCATGTGGTGAGTAGGTACAGTAATGTTGGCTATGGTCATGGTTGTCAACTCATTGTGTGATAATCTGGATCACAACAAAAAATAATGCCAACAACCCTTCAAGTAAAATACCCAGTCTCACACTATACATATTGTGTTTTTGTTTTTTTTAATAGTGTTTAACGCCCGTTTTTACTCCATATGGCATCGCAGGCGATTTCCTTATGTCAATGACATATTATATATGTAAAAAAAATATCTCTATAGCAAATAGAGTGATTTCGTTATAACAATGGATATGTGACAGCAATTAATTTCATGCAAAGTACAATAATTGTTTAACGCTGCTCGCTATTGTGGTTGTGTTTAGTCATTCATGCTAACCTGGCATCTCTATTACCCCTCTCAGCCGTTGCAGAGAGGGAGGGAAAGAAATCATCTTCCCCTATGCGCAAGATTTGCTCTTGTCTCACCTCACGACCTAAACCTGTAGGTATACATGATGGCCTAAATATAAATCTCATGAAACGCAGGAATAGGGAAGCAAAACACGTCTCTTTAGCTAACATCAGCGTTACATAAATTAAGAATATACTAACTTAAATATTCTCGTAGAAAGTTAGATATAATGTGGTATTGAAATTTTTAAAGGCGATCATATCAGAGAAGAAAACGTTAACGTCCGATTACACGTGATTATCTGATATCATTACACCTGAAAAATTGCAGATAGTCTCAGTCCATATAGATATGTAGCAAATTTGACAGCTAGTAGACTTTTTCCTCACCAAATGGTATACTAGATCGACAGTGTCGATGACGAACTCTTGAGGAGGAGGAGAATAATACTGCGTAATGGCATATCTATGTAGTTTCAGCCAAGCGATATCAATACATATACAGTGAATCATATTACTCAAACTCGGTAACCGTTTAGGGGATCACCATTTGCTGTCTTTGTTACTTTTGAAATGGTTCTTGGGTAACTAGTTACTTTATATTCGTTACTTCTGTAACCGTAATTGGGTAACTATAAGTAGTTACACTGTAATCGTTACTATATAACTGGTTGCACTCGGTCTCCGTAACTTCAGTAACCGTTACCTTGCGATAACAGTTACAATGCAACCATTATGCAATTTTATGCTCATTCCTACCTCGTGTTGTCTTAACCATGGCGCCATCTATCACTGCACTAGAACTCATTGTTACAGAAATACACACCCTTAAAGTTGTTGAAGAAACTAAACGTACGAATTCAAGAATGGATGAAAATTTGTATGGAATATCGTTTATTAGTAAAATGTACCTGTTAATCGATGTCCTCGGACATAGCGCAACACGGCTTAGAATCAGTAGTGGTGTAGAGCTTGAGTTGTCCTTCAGTTTTATTAACAGCCTTCTTATGCTAGTTTAATTTCATCTTTAATGGGACAGTCAATTTAAATCTGAGATTAAGACGACTTCGTGAGCTTTAATGTTTATTTTAAAATGGTTCATTTCTTTCTCTATATAAAAGTGATAGTTTGTTTTTCCTTATTTTTAGTCTCAGTCATTTTAAAATGTCTGAGTGGCCATCTAAAAATGAGAGTGCACAGTATTTCTGGTGGTGAGAGCATCTCATTAACTTTATTTTCTCCTTTTCACAAAACTATACTTTTCTTCCCACAAAGGAGCAATTTTGACCATATTTATGAAACTATGTGTATTTATTATCTATGTGCTCTCGCCCCCATGAAGAAGGGATGAATAGACAACTACAGGCCGCAGAGATACGCGGAAGTCCCAAACTCAGTAGCTGAAGGTTCGTTCCGTTGTCAGGACCCACCGGTGGTCGCCACACTACAGGTTCCGGGACTCGTCAAACATCCGCGCCCCCGATCACAACGCCGCCTCAACGCCGACAACTGCATTTACGTCGCGCATGCTTCCGCGCCATTTGCCTTTACTACCACATGCCACGAGTCTAGAAGCACACCTGAAAGATGATAAGGAAATGACATGAAGGATAAATGATAGAAATAGTGTCGTGGAGAATAAGCACTTCAGTATTCCCTTAAGTTAGAAGCGTAAGCCAAAGAAAAGAAAACCCAAGTAAAAAGTGCGCGTTAACAGGGATCGAACACACTACCTTCCATGTGAGTAACATATGTTACCGCGGCACCATCTCGCTCGGTTTTGAATGTAGGTACATTAAGAACATGTTAACCACATATAATATATGAAACATGAAGACTATTCCGCAAGGAGTATTTTAGTCTTCTCCTCCCTCGCTGTTTACCCTGCAGGTATGGAGGACTTACTCTCAACAGAACTTGTAAGGTACCGTCTAAGGTTATATGGCTGTAGAGAAGCAGTTAGACTGTGAATTGGAGAGAGAGAGAGAGAGAGAGAGAGAGAGAGAGAGAAAGAGAGACAAAAGCCAGTATGGATGAGCTTCCCAATGCCTGATATGAGAGTGAGGGAGAAGATGCTATGCAATTATAGTAAAATAGCTGGAAAGAAAAATTAGTATTCGAATGAATACATGAGAAACGGAAGAACTCGCAAAATAGCCGCCCAGATTCCGCTTTGTCCACAAACGCTTCATGCGATCTCCTGGATCGAACCCGGACCGCTTTGCTGAGAGGCAAGTGGTCGTACCATGTAAAACAAGTAAGCTCTTAGTTAAAAATTAATAATATGGTAATTGATTTCTGTTGACATTTTGCAAGAGAGATTAATATAGGTAAGTTGCATACAAACAACAACTTTGAAAGCATGCGACTTAGATTTTGACTTGTCTGTTCTCTAAACAACGATATTATAACTTTATAACAAACAGTTTACAATATTTATCCACCACTTTTAAGAGCTTGCCATTTCAGTGTTTAATTATACCTCCCGCAATGGTTCTTGGACACTGAAACATTTAAATGAAAGCTGGATACGAATCCCTTACCTGCCTCCAGCAGCAGCGATATCTCATTATGATGAAGTCACCTGTTCAGTATCACTGGACTGTTAATTTTACACAGTATTCGTACAGTTACTCCCAAAATAGAAACCATAGCCAGCCAGCTCAACACAACACTTCACAATCAATGAAACAATAGCATAGTATTTTATCATATATTAATTCTTGCATGCGTGACACATTGTCGTCTTCTATGGTATCGCAATCAATGTCAACCCCGTCTCTCCTGTAGGTATATACCATTGCCTTCAATTATAATGCTTTCAGTAATTCTTTCTTCAATTACAATACCTTTCTTCCATCTTTCGTCAATGTCGTTATACTTTTTGCTTTTTCTATAAATCCCAAAACAAGCTCCTTGTCCTCACGTGTTTGCTTTTCTTACAAGAATTTGCGAAAAGAATTACGCGATGCCTATGCAATGGTTGCGGCAACCCGTTCTTGGAGTTCTTTTTATTACTCTGTGAAGCTCAGGAAGGTATGGGTTCACATGTCTGCCTCTCCCTTCATTCATTCATAAACACTAAAACTCTCCTCACAAGTTTTAATATGGAGTGTTTTTCCTTTTGCATTTAATTAAAGAAGGCGTTAACAGAAAGTCAGTTATCATATACAAAAGCACATTAACATCCGAAAGACAATATTTTATACTTAGCAGCACACAGGGGTCCACGCCGTGGCCTCACACCTAGACAGCCCGGGTTCGATCCCAAGCGACCGCATGTGAGATTTGTGGTGGATAAAGCGGCGCAGGGGCGGGTTTTCTCCGGGTTCTTCGATTTCCCCCGCCATGTTATTCCACCGTGGCTCTATCTTCAAGTATCATCAGTGTCATCGCCTGCGGTGCCAGAGCAGTAAAAGCGGGCGTTAAACACTACCAAAAAAAAAAAAAAGCACAAGCTTCAGGTAACACGATCTCACGTTCCCTGAGTACAGGATAGATAAGGGTAGCTTCCGCCTCACTAGCTCTGGTCTGGATCGAGGTCATTGTTCAAGGATGCTCTGATTTGCTGCCTCATTATCCTGACACAATACTACATTATCACCACCGTAGCTTCACGTAGCAAAACACGCGGGGATACCTTGGCTGCAAGGTCAGGATGAAATTTAGAAGCTAATTTCTTAAATTATGTTTAAACGAAGCTATTATTTAAATGTGGTACTTCTTCAGCGTTCTTATTATTTCAGGAACAAAATGTGGATAATACATTTAGTGCAGTGACGAACACTTTTTATTTTCTGCAAAAATGCACTGCGGCGAAGGAACATTTTCTTTGGCTGGATTTACTAAAGTCTCGTTTGTGAATGTTAATGAATATTTTGTGTAATTATATCCAGTTTCATGATAAGCTAAATAAAAGTATAAGTTTTTGGAAGGGTTCATTGAATACTTAAATAACAACGACAACATTATTTTAATCTGGCAGTTATAAACCTGCGTATCTACCTATTTGGCAATTTAGGGTTTCAAGAACATATTTATCTTAAACATTTACTTTCCATCGCTCTTTCTTCTAAAATTGAATGAAGAGTGAGTTTGAGTTTCTTTAATTAAGTGTTACAAACCTATATGTGGAGCTTCACACTATTAGCTAGATGTCATTATATTACGTTAAAGTAACATTTGCAGGTACATTTGGAAGCATAGCGTGCATTCTACTGAGTAATGTTTCTCGCATACTTGCAAGTTAAAGTGCGCGATTATCGAAACACTTTTCTTGAGATGTGTCTAAGATATATAAGAACAATAAGAGATAAATTTTCATACACTTGGGGTAAAAGTTGGCCGAAAGAAATATTCGAAATAATGTTTACCATTTATTCTTCGAAAATATAAAATATTCGTAACATTATCAAAACGCTTTGGATCTTCTTGTTATATAAAAAAGCTTCTGTTGGTTGATTTAATGTAAACTGAACACTCTATGAACTAGAAAACGGAAATTTTTTGCTTATATAATTTTACTATCAAATGCTAATGGGAGCCGAGAAACTTACTCCATAAAAAGGTCGCAAAGCGAGCTGATGCATAGACCAACCATAGAACATAGCTTGCAAGAAAATGCACCAGTAAGAAACCAATAGAGCTTAACCAGACAGCCCTGCTATTATATTCCTTTGCGAAGCTTGAAGTCTCAGTAGACATATTAAACTCAGTAAAGCGCTTAATAATACAGAAAACTAAGCTTTGGGTTCACTTTTAAACCACTGCCTATAGAACACTTCACTTGAGAATAGGAAAACTCAGCCTGAATCCTGCTGTTTGTCCTCAAAGCTGTGTATTTATACCTTTCTGTAAATTATGAATGAAGAGCAAGGACTTTATAGTCTAAACATCATGCTAGAAAGCAGGATGTCAGTAAATAAATAATGCATATGGAGAGTACCGCCTTTTGCAGTCACCCACGAGAAAGCGAAAGTGAAGTAATGTCCTATTGTTCTGACGTAAATTTAGCGGAAACTCTTTACTGTCAACTTAAGTCTTACCTCACACTACCCTGCTAAAATGTATGTGCATAAATGTTTATTTGACGTGAACTAAAATGCTACAATAGTTTCTTCTGGTTCTAATGGGAGTTTCGTAGACAGAACTGCAAACACAAACTGTAGTACCAGCTATTAGAACTAACCTTCTTCTTCTTTTTTGGTGGGTAGGGGTTCGGTTTTGACGTCACATTTTAGTGCTAAAATACACAAATCAGTCAAAATAATGAATGACAAATATTAACGTAGATAACTTGGAGCACTGGCGTCTAAAATCCGAGGAAATCGCATTCGGAGATTCAACTCGGACCCCCATTTGGAAGACAATCGTCGTACCTTTGCGTCATCACATTGGACATCAGCGACAACAGCAGCAGCATTAGTACTAGTAGTAGAAGTAGCAGTAGTAGTAGTAGTAGTAGTAGTAGTAGTAGTAGTAGTAGTAGTAGTAGTAGTAGTAGTAGTAGTAGTAGTAGTAGTAGAAGTAGAAGTAGTAGTAGTAGTAGTAGTAGCAGTAGTAGTAGTAGTAGTAGTAGTAGTAGTAGTAGTGGTAGTAGTAGTAGTAGAAGTAGTAGTAGTAGTAGTAGTAGTAGTAGTAGTAGTGGTAGTAGTAGTAATAGCAGTAGTAGTAGTAGCAGCAGTAGTAGTAGTATTTTTTTTACAAAGATGTGGAAAACCACCATTGGCTTCAGGGCAGATAGTTCTGATGTGCCGGTCTCTTTCCGACTAAAAAACCCCTCTTTTCCGTTCGAATCCTACTTGAGGTACCTAAATATAGGTAACACATCAATTAGGAAACCTGAGAAATTATAATGCATTATATCTTTGTCTTTCATTTTTCTCTGCTCTCTTTATACTCATTATCTCTGTGACCATTGACTGTATTAACTTCCAATTGTGCCGAGTCTGGGCCATAATATTAATCATATTATCTGTATGTAGCTCAATACCCAAACTCATGTAGGTGTTTTCTCTCTGCCTTTGCCATCGTTTGCAGGAAAATAAGGTATGTTCCACTGTATCCACATCATCACAATAGTCACACTGGTCATTTTCACGTACTCCAATCCTCTTTAAATAGGTATTAAAAGACCCGTGTCCTGTAAGTACCTGTGTCATATAATAATTTATATTCCTGTGTTTACATGTTATCCACTTGCCTATTTTTGGAATTAATCTTTTAATCCAGTGGACCTTTTCAACATTTTGCTCCCACGCCTGCTGCCACTGATTCATCATAATCTCTCGTTCTTTTAATTTCGCCTCTTTTCTGTTTCCTTCAACTTTAAACACATTTTTTCTTTCACGTATCTGTAGCTCAGTAGGAAGAATACCAATAATTACTTGTAACGCCACAGTAGACGCAGTGTTGTACGCACTTGCAATCCTTAAAAGTATTTTGTTTATAGCTCTTGATTTCCGAAACTTCTTGTCATACCGGACAGCCATACAATAATATGGAATGCAGAACTCCACTCAGGGCTAGCCTCTTGTAATATTGAGGTCCACTTATATTTGGCGTTATTCTAGACAGTGCTTCAGTCAGTGCCTCATTAGTTTTAAGAACAAGGTACTCTTCATCTTGTGCTGCAGCTACTATAGCTAAATCATTAGCATAAGATATAGCTCTAATACTTTCTACAAGGTCAAGACCTAATATCCCGTCATAGGCAACGTTCCATAACATTGGTCCAAGCACTGATCCCTGAGGAACTCCCATTTGCATATCTTTCTCTATGCCTGCAGTATTGAGTATTCTATTAATAAAATAACTTTCAGTAAAATTCAACAAGTATGTAGATATTTGTCGTCTTTTTAGTTCTTTAATAATAAGACTCCAAGTCACAGTATTAAAAGCATTTCTTATATTTAATGCCACAAGTGCACACCATTTACCTGTTGACCTTTCAACAATGTCGATCACTTTTTCCACAGCTTGTACTGTTGATAGTCCCCTTCTAAAACCAAACTGGTATTCCGAAAAACCTCCCTTATCTTCTAACGCCTTCTCTAGACGTTCTCTTAGCAGAAATTCCAACAGCTTACCCATAGTGTCTAAAAGGCAAATTGGCCTAAATGCATTATTGGCTTCCAAAGGATTTCCTTTTTCCATAGTAAACATACTCGTGAAATTTTCCATCTTTCTGGGAATTCTTGTGTCCGTAACGAAGTATTAAACGATGCTAATAAAAAATGAGGGACCATTTTGAATTTTAACTGCCTCGGGTGGGATATTATCAGGCTGGGTGCTTTTCCACATTTCATCCTTTCCCATACTGTATTAAGTTCCTCTATAGTAAAAGGTTTTGCACTTTTATCAATATTTCCCCTTTTCCAATAGTCCACTTTATTTGGAAAAAGGGTAGAACCTATATCAATCGTTCGCTCTTTAGATAAGTTGTAAGGCATTCTCGGCCTTTTCAGGTGTTTTAGAGCAATTTATAACCGCTTCCCCATAAATTACCTTTCAGTTCATTGCAAGGATCTTTCAAATTTTTTATTTTGGCTCTTATTATATTCTTTTTTAGTTTTTTTTCCTCTTTTCTTTGTATTCTCTAGTTACCTCTTCAAGCTCTACGTCATTTATATCCGTCCTTTCTCTACGTTGTGTTAGCTTCCTCCTAATTGCAAAACATTTTTTCCGATTTGTCTCGATTTTTTCATTCCACCAAAGAGGAACTATCCGGTTTTGATATTTTCCATGTAGTGATAGACTTTTTCTATACGTCTGACTAATAACTTCCATACAGTGGGGTACACTCACCTTTTCTTTTCCTTTTAGAGTATTAATTTTTTCTTCCAATTCTTGCTGAAAAATTTCCATATCAAACATTATTTTCTGACTTTCTTTGTCTCCCTTCTTCTTTACCTCTAATCTCACCTCAAAGTATATGGGGCTGTGATCACTAACCAATTCATCATCCAACACCTTCCAATTTAAAATTTTCCTAGCTAGCTTTTGCGTTGAGCAAGTAATATCGATGAATGATTCACTCGTTTCTCTAATAAAGGTTGGTATCATGTATTACCAAATTTAAGGAATCCATCCACTCAGCAAAATATTCTCTCCTGGCATCCGATGTGGGTGAACCCCATCTTGGGGACTTTACATTTATATCACCTAAGATAATAACTTCTTCTCTTTGCCTTTTACTTCCTCCATTAAAGCATCAATATATTTTTTGAACTCCTCAAATGAAATGTTTGGGGAACAATAGCAACAGTAGATACTAAAATTATTTAATATGAGTCTAATAAATCCTTCTCCCTTCTCTATAGTTTTTATTCGTACATCCCTATTTTTAAAATAAGCTGCCGCATCCACATTTTGATCTATCGTCCATCTAGGATCTGACATTAATATTCTATTTGTTCACTAACGAGAATAATATATATATATTCTTTCTCTGATAATAGGTACGCCATAACGTGTGCTATTCTCGATCTACTAAGATTAAATTGCAATATTTTCACTGTTGGTGGTTCTTTCTCTCTTTTTTTTTTTGGTAGTGTTTAACGCCCGCTTTAACTACTAAAGGCACCGCAGGCGGTGACACTGATGATACATTAATGATGATGTAGCACCGGTGGAATGCGATGGCGGGGGAAACCAGAGTACCCGGAGAAAACCCGCCCCAGCGCCGTTTTGTCCACCACAAATCTCACATGCAGTCGCTTGGGATCGAACCCCAGCCGTCTAGGTGAGGTTCTTTCTCTGGTCTCTTTCTCTGGTCTCTGTCACCTCTCTAAGATAAGAGCATCTTCTCGGATCCAACCCGTGTCCTTCCACTTTACATTTATTTATGCAATATGCTTTACTTGTGCATTTTATTGCCTTGTGCCCTTTTTGACAGCAGTTCATACAAAGGTCCGATCTATCTGGACCAGTGCATTTCACCGCATTATGTCCGGTCACCAAACATCTAAACCACCTTATGATCGGACTTTTTTCACGAATAGGACAGTTTACCCATCCTATCCGTATTTTTCGTTTCTTTAAAAGATCCACAGACAGTGTACCTTTGAGGGTTATGGTCACACCCTGGTTTCCATTACTCAATGGTCTCAGTGCACCAACTATAAGCTCACCTCTTTAGTCCCTGTTTCTAGAGTTTCTACTTCCTCTCTTGTGGTAGTTATATTCATTCCGTACATATGCAGTGTTTTGAGTTTTCTTTGTTTCAAACACATTTACTCCCTCAAGTTTCTGTTTTAATTCCTTACTTGATATCAGATCCGCCTCTTTTACTCCGTCTACAGTAAGTTGCAGACTTCCGGTTGCAGTTCTCCTCACTTTATCTATGCGAAATCCTATCTTTTCTATATATACCTTAACTTTTACCTCTTTTAGTTAATCCGCATAACTCTTTTCTTGGAATTTTATTATAATTTCCTCGTTTCGTAAATTCCTGGGCTTTATATTTGTTGTTCTTTGCTTATCTAACCCTTGTCTATCCTTTGGAATCATGTAGTTTACCATACATTTCACTTTAGACATCAGGAACTCCAATAGTTTTCCCACACAGTCCCTACTTAGAATTTCTGGTGTAATGAATACTAGGTTATTTGTATTCTCCTTTATAATTTGTTGTCTCAACACTTCAATTAAGGAATAAAAGTCTTTTATTTCATTATCTCTTGATCTACAGTATAGGATAAAACTTATATCACCCTTTTTGATGCTTGTATATTTTCTCCAAAACTTATCTTGGTTTCCTTGACAAACTGCCTCCATACATTCTTCTTCAAACATTTCCTTTATTTCAGGGTATCATTTAAAAACCTCATTAGCAATAACTTTCTCCCATTTTTCTTTGGGATCAACGATAGCGATGTCACTTTCCACTCCCGTCTTAAATAGGTTGCGAGCTTTACATTTACTATGCGAAAACATTTTTCTGGGCCAATCTACATCTAGCAGTAATGGCAGATCCTCGTCACTATGTCCCTCAGTAGTACTAGTAGTAGTAGTAGTAGTAGTAGTAGTAGTAGTAGTAGTAGTAGTAGTAGTAGTAGTAGTAGTAGTAGTAGTAGTAGGAGCAGCAGCAGTAGTAGCAGCATAAGCAGCAGCATAAGCAGCAGCATAAGCAGCAGCAGTAGTAGTATAAGTAGTAGTAACAGCAGTAGTAGTAGCAGTAGTAGTAGTCGTAGTAGTAGTAGTAGTAGTAGTAGTAGTAGTAGTAGTAGTAGAAGTAGTAGTAGTAACATCAGTAGCAACAATAGTAGCAGCAGCAGTAGCAGCATTAGCAGAAGACGCAGTAGCAGCAGCAGTAGCAGTAGTAGCAGCAGCAGTAGCAGCAGCAGCAACAGTAGCAGTAGCAGCAGTAGCATAAGTAGCAGCAGCAGTAGTAGCAGCTGCAGCAGCAGCAGTAGCAGCAGTAGCAGCAGCAGCAATCATAGCAGTAGCAGCAGCAGTAGCAGCAGTAGCAGCAACAGTAGTAGCAACAGCAGCAGAAGCAGTAGTAGCAACAGCAGCAGCAGTAGCAGCACCAGCAATAGTAGCAGTAGCAGCAGCAGAAGCAGTAGCGGCAGTAGCAGCAGCAGTAAGAGCAGTAGTAGCGCCAGCAGCAGTAGCAGGAGCGGCAGCAGTAGTAGCAGCAGTAGCAGTAGAAGCAGCAGTAGCAGTAGTAGCAGCAGCAGTAGCAGTAGTAGCAACAGCACCACCAGTAGTAGTAACAGTAGCAGCAGCAGTAGCAGAACAGTAGCAGCAGTAGCAGTAGCAGTAGCAGCAGCAAGTGTAGCAGTAGTAGCAGTAGTAGCAGCAGCAGTAGCAGCAGTAGCAGTAACAGCAGCAGCAGTAGCAGAAGCAGTAGCAGCAGATATAGCAGCAGCAGCAGTAGCAGTAGCAGCAGGAGTAATAGTAGCAGAAGAAGCAGCAGCAGTAGCAGTAGCAGCATCAGTAGCAGTAGCAGCAGCAGTAGCAGCAAAAGCAGAGCAGCAGCAGGAGTAGCAGCAGTAGACGCAGCAGTAGCAGCAGCAGCAGTAGCAATAGCAGTAGCAGAGCAGCAGCAGAAGTAGTAGAAGCAGCAGCAGTAGTAGCAACAGCAACAGAAGTAGCAGAAACAGCAGCAGTAGTAGAAGCAGTAGAAGCAGCAGTAGCAGTAGTAGCAGTAGCAGTAACAGCAGTAGTAGCAGTAGCAGCAGCAGTAGCAGCAGCAACGGCAGTAGCGGCAGTAGTAGCAGCAGCAGTAAGAGCAGTATTAGCAGCAGCAGTAGCAGCAGTAGTAGCAGTAGGAGCAGCACCAGTAGCAGCAGTAGCAGCAGCAGCACCAGTAGTAGTAACAGTAGCAGCAGCAGTAGCAGCAGCAGCACCGGTAGTAGTAACAGTAGCAGCAGTAGCAGTAGTGGCACCAGTAGCAGTAGCAGCAGCAGTAGCAGTAGTAGCAGTAGTAGGAGCAGCAGTAGCAGTAGTAGCAGCGGCAGTAGCAGTAGCAGTAGCAGCAGTAGAAGCAGCAGCAGCAGTAGTAGCAGCAGCAGCAGGAGTAGTAGTAGCAGCAGCAGTAGCAGCAGTAGGAGCAGTAGCAGTAGAAGCAGGAGTAGCAGTAGCAGCAGTAGCAGCAGTAGAGGTAGCAGTAGCAGTTCCAGCAGTGGCAGAGCAGCAGGAGCAGTAGCAGCAGCAGCAGCAGTAGAAGCAGCAGTAGCAGTAGTAGCAGCAACAGCAGCAGTAGTAACAGCAGCAGTAGCAGTATCAGTAGCAGTAGTAGCAGAAGTAGAGCTGCAGTAGTAGCAGTAGCAGCAGCAGTAGCAGCAGCAGCAGTAGCAGCAACAGCAGGAGCAGCAACCGCAGTAGCAGCAGCAGCAATATCAGTAGCAGCAGCATAAGCAATAGAATTAGGAGTAGCAGCAGTAGCAGCAGCAGCAGTAGCACCAGCAGTAGCAGCAGTAGCAGTAGCAGCAGTGGCAGCACCACTAGCTGCAGTAGTAGCAGCAGTAGCAGTAGAAGTAGCGGCAGCAGTAACATTAGCAGTAGCATTAGCAGCAGTAGCAGTACCTGCAGCAGCAGTAGCAGCATCAGTAGCTGCAGCAGCAAAGGCAGCAGTAGGAGCAGTAGAGGTAGCTGTAGCAGCAGTAACAGTAGCAGAGCAGCAGCAGTAGAAGTAGCAGCAGTAGCAGTAGTAGTGCAAACAGCAGCATCAGTAGCAGCAGCAGTAGCAGCAGCAGCAGCATAGTAGTAGCAGTGGCAGCAGTAGCAGCCGCAGCAGTAGCAGCAGCAGTAGCAGCAGCAGAGGCAGTAGCTGCAGTAGAAGCAGTAGTAGTAGCAGCAGCAGTAGCATTAGCAGTAGCAGTAGCAGCAGCAGCAGTAGCATTAGCAAGAGCTGCAGAAGCAGTAGCAGTAGCAGCAGCAGCATTAGCAGCAACAGCTGTAACAGTAGCAGCAGCTATTGCAGCGGCAGCAGTAGCAACAGCAGAAGCAGCAATAGCAGCAGCAGTAGTAGCAGCCGCAGCGACAGTAGTAGCAGCAGCAGTACCAGTAGTAGCAACAGTAGTAGCAGAGATACAACAGTAGCGGCAGCAGTAGCAGCAGCAGTAGTCGAAACAGCAGTAGCAGCAGCAGTAAGAGCAGTAGTAGCAGCAGCAGTAGCGGTAATAGCAGTAGCAGCAGCAGCTTTAGCAGCAGCAGCACCAGTAGTAGTAACAGTAGCAGCAGCACTAGCAGCAGTAGCAGCAGTTGCAGCAGCAGTAGCAGTAGCAGTAGCAGCAGCAGAAGTAGTAGCAGTAGCAGCAGCAGTAGCAGCAGCAGGTCAGCAGTAGCAGCACAGCAGTAGTAGCCGCAGTAGAGACAGCAGTAGCAGCAGCATTAGCAGTAGCAGCAGCAGCAGCAGTAGTAGCAGGAGCAGCAGTAGTAGCAGCAGCAACAGCAGCAGTAGTAGTAGCAGCATCAGTAGCAGTAGCAGTAGCAGCATAAGTAGTAGCAGCAGTAGCATTAACATCACTAGCAGTAGTAGCAGCAGCAGTAGCAGTAGCAGAAGCAGCAGCAGTAGCATTGGCAGTAGCATCAGTGGCATTAGATGCAGTAGCAGCAGTAGATGTAGCAGCAGTAGCAGTAGCAGCAGCAGTAACAGCAGCAGTAGCAGCAGCAGCAGTAAGAGCAGCAGCAGCAGTAGCAGCTACATCAGCAGTAAGAGTAGTAGTAGCAGTGCAGCAGTAATAATAGCAGAAGCAGTAGCAGCAGCAGTAGCAGTAGTAGGAGTAGCAGCAGTAGGAGCACCAGTAACAGCAGCAGCAGCAGTAGCAGTAGCAGCAGCAGTAGCATTAGCAGTTGCAGTAGCTGGACCAGCAGTAGCAGTAGCAGTAGAAGTAATTGCAGCGGCAATAGCAGCAGTAGCAGCAACAGCAAAAACAGTAGCCGCAGCAGCAATAGCAGTAGCAGTAGCAGCAGCAGCAGTAGTAGCATCTGCAGCAGCAGTAGCAGCAGTAATAGCAGCAACAGTAGCAGCATTATTTGCAGCAGCAGCAGTAGAAGCAGCAGTAACAGCGGCAGTATCAGCAGTAGCAGAAGCTTCAGCAGTAGCAGTAGTTTCAGCAGTAGCAGCAACATGAGTAACAATAGCAGCAGCAGCAGCAGTAGCAGCAACAGCAGCAGCAGTAGTAGCAGCCGCAGGAGCAACAGTAGCAGCTGCAGTAATAGCAGCAGCAGTAGCAGCAGCAGCAGTAAGAACATTAGTAGCAGCAGCAGTAGCAGCAGTAGCAGCAGCTGCAGTAATAATAGCAGTAGCAGTAGCAGCAACAGTAGCAGCAGCTGCACAAGTAGTAGTAGCAGTAGCAGTAGCATTAGTAGTAGCAGCAGCAGTAGCAGCAGTAGTAGCAGCAGCAGCAATAGTAGTTGCAGTAGCAGCAGCAGTAGCAGCAGCAGTAGGAGCAGTAGCAGCAGCAGCAGAAGCAGTTGCAGTAGCTGCAGCAGCAGTAGCAGTAAAAGCAGTAGCAGCAGTAACAGCAGCAACAGTGGCAGCAGCAGTAACAGTAGTAGCTGTAGCAGCAGCAGTAGCAGTGGCAGCAGTAGCAGTAGCAGCAGGAGCAGCAGTAGCAACAGTAGCAGCAATCGCAGCAGCAGTAGCAGCAGTATAAGCAGTAGCAGCAGCAGTAGCAGTACCAGCAGCAGGGCAGCAGTAGCAGCAGCAGTAGCAGCAGTAGCAGCAGCAGTAGCAGAAGCATTAGAATCAGTAGCAGTAGCAGTAGTATTAGCAGCAGTAGTAGCAGCAGTAGAAGCAGCAGCAGCAGTAGTAGCAGTAGCAGTAGTATCAGTAGCAGTAGCTGCAACAGCAGTAGCAGTAGCAGCGGGCAGTATCTGTAACAGCATAAGCAGCAGTAGCAGAAGCAGCAGCAGTAGCAGCAACAGCAGTAACAGTATTGGCAGGAGCAATAGCAGTAGCAGTAGCAGCAGCAGCAGTAGTAACATCCGCAGCAGCAGCAGTAATAGCAGCGCATTAATAGCAGGAGCAACAGTAGCAGCAGTAGTTGCAGAAGCAGTAGTAGTAGCAGCAGTAACAGCAACAGTAGAAGCAGAAGCAGTAGCAGCAGCAGCAGTAGCATAAGCAGCAGCAGTAGTAGTAGCAGTAGCAGTATCAGTAGCAGCAGCAGGTCAGCAGTAGCAGCACAGCAGCTGTAGCCGCAGTAGAGACAGCAGTAGCAGCAGCAGTAGCAGCAGCAGCAGTAGCAGTAGCAGAGCAACAGCAGCAGCAGTAGTAGCAGCAGCAGCAGTAGTAGCAGCAGCAGCAACAGCAGCAGTAGTAGTAGCAGCAACAGCAGCAGTAGCAGTAGCAGCATAAGTAGCAGCAGTAGCTTTAACAGCACTAGCAGTAGCAGCAGCAGCAGCAGTAGCAGAAGCAGCAGTAGCATTTGCAGTAGCAGCGGTAGCATAAGCAGCAGTAGCAGCAGCAGCTGCAGCAGCAGTAGCAGCAGCAGTAGCAGTAGCGGCTGCAGTAGCTGCAGCAGCGATTGCAGCAGCTTTAGCAGCAGTAACAGCAGTAGCAGCAGTAGCAGCAGCAGCAGCAGTAGTAGCAGCAGCAGCAGTAGCAGCTACATCAGCAGTAAGAGTAGTAGTAGCAGCAGAAGTAATAATAGCAGAAGCAGTAGCAGTAGTAGGAATAGCAGCAGCAGTAGCAGACACAGCACAGTTAGTAGTAACAGTAGTAGCAGTAGTAGAAGAAGCAGCAGCATTAGCAGTAGTAGCAGCAGCAGTAGCAGCAGCCGTGACTGCAGCAGTAGCAGCAGTAGCAGTAGCTTCAGCAGTAGCAGCAACAGGAGTAACAGTAGCAGCAGCAGCAGTAGTAGCAGCAGCAGCAGCAGCAGTAGGAGCAGCCGCAGGAGCAACAGATGCAGCTGCAGTAATAGCAGCAGCAGTAATAGCAGCTGCTTTAGCAGTATTAGAAGCAGCAGTAGCAGCAGCAGCAACAGTAGCAGTAGAAGTAGCAGCAGTAGCAACAGCTGCAGTAATAATAGCAGTAGCAGTAGCAGCAGCAGTAGCAGCTGCAGCACAAGTAGTAGTAGCAGTAGCAGTAGCATTAGTAGTAGGAGCAGCAGTAGCAGCAGTAGTAGCAGCAGCAGCAGTAGCAGCAGCATAAGCAGTAGCAGCAGCAGTTGCAGTAGCAGTACCAGCAGCAGGGCAGCAGTAGCAGCAGCAGTAGCAGCATTAGAGGCAGCAGTAGTACTAGCAGTAGCATTAGAATCAGTAGCAGTAGCAGTAGTATTAGCAGCAGCAGTAGCAGCAGTAGAAGAAGCAGCAGCAGTAGCAGTAGCAGTAGTAGCAGTAGCAGTAGCTGCAGCAGCAGTAGCAGCAGCAGTAGCTGTAACAGCATATGCAGCAGTAGCAGTAGCAGCAGCAGTAGCAGCAACAGCAGTAACAGCATTGGCAGGATCAATAGCAGTAGCAGTAGCAGCAGCAGCAGTAGTAACATCCGCAGCAGCAGCAGCAGTAGCAGCAGCAGTAATAGCAGCGCATTAATAGCAGGAGCGACAGTAGCAGGAGTAGTTGCAGGGGCAGTAGTAGTAGCAGCAGTAACAGCAGCAGTAGAAACAGAAGCAGTTGCAGCAGCAGCAGTAGCAGTAGCAGCAGTAGTAGTAGCAGTAGCAGCGGTAGCAGCAGCAGGTCAGCAGTAGCAGCACAGCAGCAGTAGCCGCAGTAGAGACAGCAGTAGCAGCAGCAGTAGCAGTAGCAGCAGCAGCAGCAGTAGCAGAGCAACAGCAGCAGCAGTAGTAGCAGCAGCAACAGCAGCAGTAGTAGTAGCAGCAACAGCAGCAGTAGCAGTAGCAGCATAAGTAGCAGCAGCAGTAGCATTAACAGCACTAGCAGTAGAAGCAGCAGTAGCAGAAGCAGCAGTAGCATTTGCAGTAGCAGCAGTAGCATTAGCAGCAGTAGCAGCAGCAGCTGCATCAGCAGTAGCATTAGCAGCAGTAGCAGTAGCAGAAGCAGTAGCAGCAGCAGCAGTAGTAGCAGCAGCATTAGCAGCAGCAGCATTAGCAGCTACATCAGCAGTAAGAGTAGTAGTAGCAGCAGAAGTAATAATAGCAGAAGCAGTAGCAGTAGTAGGAATAGCAGCAGCAGTAGCAGACACAGCACAGTTAGTAGTAACAGTAGTAGCAGTAGTAGAAGAAGCAGCAGCATTAGCAGTAGAAGCAGTAGCAGCAGCAGCAGTAGGAGCAGCAGTAGCAGCACCAGCAGTAGCAGCAGCAGTAACAGCAGCAGTAGCAGCAGTATCAGTAGCTTCAGCAGTAGCAGCAACAGGAGTAACAGTAGCAGCAGCAGCAGTAGTAGCAGCAGCAGCAGTAGGAGCAGCCGCAGGAGCAACAGTAGCAGCTGCAGTAATAGCAGCAGCAGTAATAGCAGCAGCAGCAATAGCAGCTTCTTTAGCAGTATTAGCAGCAGCAGTAGCAGCAGTAGCAGCAGCAGCAACAGTAGCAGTAGCAGTAGCAGCAGTAGCAGCAGCAGCAGTAGTAGCAGCAGCAGTAGCAGCAGCGGCAGTAGTAGCTGCAGCAGATGCAGTAGCAGCAGCAGTAGCAGCAGCATTAGCAGCAGGAGTAAGAGCATTAGTAGCAGCAGCAGTAGCAGCAGTAGCAGCAGCTGCAGTAATAATAGCAGTAGCAGTAGCAGCAGCAGTAGCAGCTGCAGCAAAAGTAGTAGTAGCAGTAGCAGTAGCAGCTGCAGCACAAGTAGTAGTAGCAGTAGCAGTAGCATTAGTAGTAGCAGCAGCAGTAGCAGTAGCAGCAGTAGTAGCAGCAGCCGTAGCAGCAGCAGTAGCAGCAGCAGTAGCAATAGTAGTTGCAGTAGCAGCAGTAGCAGCAGCAGTAGGAGCAGCAGTAGCAGCAGCAATAGCAGCAGCAGTTGCATTAGCTGCAGCAGCAGTATCAGTAGAAGCAGTAGTAGCAGCAGCAGTAACAGCAGTAACAGTGGCAGCAGCAGTAACAGTAGCAGCTGTAGCAGCAGTAGCAGTGGCAGCAGTAGCAGCAGGAGCAGCAGTAGCAACAGTAGCAGCAATCGCAGCTACAGTAGCAGTAGCAGCAGCATAAGCAGTAGCAGCAACAGTAGCAGTAGCAGTAGCAGCAGCAGTAGCAGTAGCAGCAGCAGTAGCCTTAGAATCAGTAGCAGTAGCAGTAGCAGTAGTATTACCCTCAGCAGTAGTAGCAGTAGAAGCAGCAGCAGGAGCAGTAGTAGCAGTAGCAGTAGTAGCAGCAGCAGCAGTAGCAGCAGTAACAGTAGCAGTAGCAGTAGCAGCAGCAGTAGCATTAGCAGTAGCAGTATCTGCAGCAGCAGTAGCAGTAGCAGCAGCAGTAGCTGCAACAGCATAAGCAGCAGTAGCAGCAACAGCAGTAATAGTAGTTGCAGGAGCAATAGCAGTAGCAGTAGCAGTAGCAGCAGCATCAGTAGTAACATCCGCAGCAGCAGCAGTAGCAGCGCATTAATAGCAGGAGCAACAGTAGCAGCAGTAGTTGCAGCAGAAGTAGTAGTAGCAGCAGTAACAGCAGCAGTAGAAGAAGAAGCAGTAGCAGCAGCAGCAGTAGCAGCAGTAGCAGCAGCAGGAGTAGCAGTAGCAGCAGTAGTAGCAGCAGCAGTGGGAGTAGCAGCAGTAGTAGCAGCAGCAACCGTAGCATTAGTAGTAGCATTAGCATTAGCAGTAGTAACAGCAGCATATGTAGCAGCAGTAGTAACAGCTGCAGTAGTAGCAGTAGCAGCAGCAGTAGCAGCAGCAGTAGTAGTAGTAGCAGTAGCAGCAGTAGTAGCTGTAGCAGCAGCAGTAGTAGCAGCACAAGCAGCAGTATTAGTAGTAGTAATAGTAGTAGTATTAGTAGTAGTAGCATCTGTAGTGGTAGTAGTAGTAGTAGTCGTAGTAATTTTGGTAGTAGTGGTAGTTGTGGTAGTAGTAGTAGTAGTAGTAGTAGTAGTAGTAGTAGTAGTAGTAGTAGTAGTAGTGGTAGTAGCAGCAGTAGTAGTAGTAGTAGTAGTAGTAGTAGTAGTAGCATAAGCAGCAATAGCAGCCTTAGCAGCAGCAGTAGTAGTAAAGGTATATAGCAATTTTATCACATCCATATTATTTCAGCTCTGTTATGGGCGTGCCGAGGCCGACTGGTTTGACCACTAGCCTCTCACCTAGGCGGCCCGGGTTGGATCCCAAACGACCGCATGTAAGATTTGTGGTGAACAAAGTGACGAAGGAGTTGAATTTCTCCGTGTTTGCCGGTTTCTCCCACCATCGTATTTCACTGGTGCTCAATGTTCATTCCATGCTTCATCAGTGTCATCACCTGTCGTTCCATAGGTAGTAAAAGCAGGCGTTAAACACTGTACAAAAAAAATTCAGCGTAGTCGACGCATTAGAAGCAGGTGACTTCTCAACCCTACTACAGTTTGTCCGGTAGTTGCTTCAGAAACACATTAACCAATCAAAAGCCATCTTGGATACTTTTCAAACATAATATTGTATTGTTGGTGTGTGTATAGTATTGCTTCCAATTGAAACACGAATTTCGATTGCTTTTAACCAACTAATTAGCAAACGAAATATTTAGTGAAGACAACTTGCGTTAACAATTATTAAATGCATCATGTTATGAAGCTGGTGCTTAAAAGTTGCCATAAATGCCAATAGAATTACGGGAATTGGTATCGGGTTAACTTGGAAATCTAATTTTAACATAAATGCACAGCTTTCTTCTAAATTATGACTGCAGAACCAGGCATCAAGATTTTTCTCACCGAATTTCCGCTAAAAGTGGTCGCCATCTTGTTAATTTAGCAAGACCCAACTCACTCCTCTCTTAACTTTTACGAAACCAATTTGAACTTTTCATCAACAGTGTGCTTAAGTGCCAATAACTGGTTGATTTACGCGGCCTACACTCCTGAAATTGCTTGTGCTTGCAAAAGCTTTCTAAGGGATCAACAAATGTATTTTATGCAAATAACCTTATTATTAATCCCGGTGTTTCTGCATGAAACACCCGTAAGTTGATTTATGTCATAAATTGTTCGTCCGTGCCCATAAGGTGCTTGCTAGTGTCACTAATTTCGTGAATTCTTTCAATTCGTTTATTTAACCTTACTTCTGCAATTCATTAACTAAGTTACGTTATTATACGTGCCTTCGTCGCAGTTTTCAAAGGCGAAACCAACTTTGCATCTATGCACCGTACCATTATATTATTGCTCACAATGCCGTTTTTTTGTTTTCTTGTTTTGGCTTCTTTCAGGTTCTCGTTATTTAATAAAAAATCTGGAGCAGCAAGGTTCCTATTTTTTTTTTTTTTTTTTTTCGTAGAACGGGACATCTTTTAATTTCCGGTGATTATTTCCTTCTGTTAGTTGAACGGTCGGGAACGGCTCCTTATATAGGAGCCAAGTAGCTCTCCTATCCCGGAAAATTCCAAGGTTGGGGTTCAAACCCGGCGGAGGGCTATGGATTTTGTTTCCTAGCGTTTTTCCTTATCATAGCTTCCTTCAGAAGGGAAGTAAATCTGCTAGTACTGTCTCGTATTTACGGCACATAAAGGAACTTCGAGTCTGATAAAGAGGCCTCTGAGCAATACTAAGCGGTATTTTAGGACCAATATGGATTTGGACGCTAAGAACCGCAGAAGTTAAAGGGCGTTCATAAATAAAGCTCAACGTAATTTCACTTCCGCTAGAAATTCTTAAGGCACTAAATTAACCTCGGGCTTGTGACTAAGAAGATCATTTTATTTTTAAACTGTCATATAATGGTACAAGTGAGGTTTTACATCTACAGTCCGGGCGTGGTGGCTTTAGTGCCAGAACTGTTGCATTTGTTAATTGGTGTGTAACAGCGAAGACGGGGAGAAAGTTGATGGAGTTTTCTCATTATGTTGTATTGACTAAAGAAATATGGATAATTCTGTACAATCACTTATGGAGGTGCAGTTACCAGGCTAACTCTAATATAGGTATATACATAATCGTTGGTCGGCCCGGCATCCGAATTCTTAATAGAAAAAGTGGAAAACCAAAAGAAATAAAAAGCACATTTTTAAGACATGAAGTAAATGACTGGATCTGTGATTTCAAAGTTCGCAAGCCTTTTTTGTGCTGCCCGTGTATTTTGTTTACTCTTAAATGTGCAGTTGTCTGTGGACAATGAAACATGTAACAGGAAAAGATAAGCAACATGAACATTTCATATTAAAAAAACACAGTATTCAAGCGAGTAAAATTAGACGTATTTTAAAAAGCATGATTTAAGTTTTGTGCTGTGTTTGAATTGGCACTACGAAGCCATTAGCTTGTTTCATCTTCGGATCCAGGAGTGTACAAGGGCTTCATTGATTGTACAGCTAAACTGGATACAGCAACAAAGGAACATTTAGAAATAGCCGCCGTATTAAAAAGAATTCGAAAACCGTTCAGAATGAATTGTTAGGCTGTATTTTGGATATATGCAAAGAGGAAATAGAACAACAAATACGAGCTTCTCGAAATTGCTCAGGCGGCATTGGAATAAGCTATTCATCTCTGCAAATCTTGCTTCAGTTTTTCATCTAAATTTGAAGTATTAGCAAGCCAATTACAACGATTAATTTTCGTGTGTTCGAATATTGAGAGAACAGTTGTTAATTTCAAGTTGTGCTGGTTTTACAGTGCAGATTAGATTATCGGTAAATGCAGTCAAATTAATTTGTCTATAAAGCTTCGCATCGCATTGTATTGTTTTGTGTACATAAACAGTTGAGTTCCTCTTATGAATCGTTTGTAGTGCTGTTGTGTTATTTTATTCTCAGCGATGTCTAATGGTGACATAAATCTTCTCTCACAATCTTCATCAGCATCACGGTCTGTTATACAGACTGCTAAATTAAACACCAAACGTCCACAAGACGAGGATTTCATCCTTCCGAAAAAGAAACACACAGCATCTGCTTCACAAGCTAACCAAAGGTATGTAGTAAATCTAACGGTCGTTCAAAACAAATATGCCGCATTAGAACCAATGGAGGATACTACAGCAGCGTCATCTCAAACCCAAAATATAGGAACTGTGCACGAGGCTAACAATTATTACCGATCTACGTCGGATAACGACTAGTGAATTTACCGCTCAGCAGAAGGAAAAAAACTTTAAAAATTGTTCTCACCGCGAGTTCAGATTTTCCCGCTGTGACTGCCTTTTTTGACGAGTCTCATCTACAGTATCACTCCTTTTATGATCCCAGTTCCAAAAAGCTGGAAGTTATTATTCGAAAGGTTCCATATTCAATAACCGACGAAGAAATCCTATCAGATCTTCATTTGCAGAAGCTTCCAGTAACTAAAGTTGTTCGATTGTTCTATAAGGATAAACAACCTATGCCCTTGTGTGCAGTCGAATTGGAGAACTCAGATCAGGGTAAAGAAATATTTAACCTTGGCATATATAACATGCGTTAGTCTCTGTTGAATATCGCCGCAGATCTTTGGACACACCTCAATGCACTAGGTATCAACGGTATGGTCACACAAAGAACTTCTGTCGCCTTAATCCCCTAAGTGTGAAGTACCTAGAATCTCTCCACTACAGTAAGAACCTCAGTGCGGGAATTAGCAACGGTACCCATGCTGCGATCTTCGCACTAAAGCTACTAGTGAAACTTCACAACTGCAGCCTAATTCTGCGACCCGCAATGTGCCTAAATGAACACCACCATCGTTTGATGCAGAGCACTTTCCTAATTTTCCAAGCACAGTTGGTGCAAATATTCCGCCTGCGGTATGGCCACCCAACAAAACACAGCTCACAGCATTCAGTTGCCTAAAGAAAGCCCTACTGCTAATCCTTCACATTTCACTGACTTGATACCTATGTTGATCAGGGCTTTTAAGCCATGCCTCTCTCATATTAACTCTTTTATCATTTCACTATTCCAAGAGTTTGATTCGTCATTCGGTCTCTCAGCTTGTTTTCCTAAACTGGAATGCCAACGCCTTACAATCTAAGCGAGCTAATTTTCTTGAATTTTTATCTCGATACAATGTCGATATTGCTTGTATCTCTGAAACCCATTTTCTTCCTTAGGAAAAAGTCACTCTTCCTGGTTATCATACTTATAGATCTGACCGCGACGCTCGAATTGCTTCTGGAGGCGTAGCCACTATTGTGAAACGAAAACTGGCACATTATAGCATACTTTTGCCTCAATTAACAAGCCTAGAGGCCTGCGCAATCAAGCTTCATCAACTAAACTGCCCAGAGATGTTTATAATTGCAGTTTATCGACCACCCTCAATTCAGTAAGAGGAACACTTTTCTGTTCCATCTCCTATGATCTTGTTTGGTGACTTAAATAGTAAGCACATGAAATGGGGTTGTCGTATAACCACTCCCGCCGGAAGGCGTCTCCTCTCAGCAGGCGACCACAACGGTATACTCATACTAGCTCCGGCAGATCTTACATTACTCCGATAATCCTGCGGTCTTACCGGATATCTTAGATGTGGCACTTTTAAAGAACATTAGTCGGCCCTTACACATGCGCTCTGTTGCCAAAATGGATTCCGGTAACTGCCCAGTCATCTCTACGTTTGATAGTGAAGTGCCATGTGCTTCGTTCGGTCCTCGCCTAATCCAAAGAATTGTGAACTGGGAATGTTTACAGAGACAGTTGGATCTTGAGGCTACTCCACATAAGGCTATTAAGGCTATTCCACACCACCAAGAACTTCCCTCAAGAATTGTAGCACTGTTAAAAGCTAAACACAAAATCCGTCACAGACAACGATTGAATAAATTATTTCGACAAACTCGGCTAGCTCTAGATGAACATCATTATGCTACTTATCAACACTATTTTTCAAAAATTTCACCAGAAGATTACTCTCTATGGAAGGAGACGAAACATGTGCTTCGGGAACCTACTATTATACCACTCTTAAAATTCCAGGACCATATTTTTGAACACGAAAATGCAAAATGTGAGCTATTGGCGGATATATTTCAAACTGCATTTACATATAATCCCAGCATGAATGTTGTGTTCAATCAGGATATTAAAATTGCGCTTGATACCTACTTCTCGGTTCCACAGCAACTCAGTTGTACTTCGACCAGACAACTGCGTTGGATTCTTTAAAACTTACACACTAAAAAGCGCTAGGTCATGATCTTATACAAATATTATTTTAAAACACCTTACCACTAAGGCTCAGGCTTACTTAGCCTCCATATTTAATGCCGCTTTTCGCCTTGCATATTTTCCACTATTATGGAAACGTGCCGAAGTTATCGTTCTCCCAAAACCTGGATTATCACCTACCTGACCTTCTAGTTATCGTCCTATCAGTCTATTACCTTGACTTTCCAAACTTTCTGAAAAAGTCATACACAGAGGATTAAACAAATTTCTAACAAACAACGCTGTGATACCATCACAGCAATTTAGTTTTCGCAGTCAACACTCTACAACTCATCAGCTCCTTCGATTATCTGAGACGGGTGCTCGTGGATTTGAGTTTGAGTACCACACAGTCACAGCATTTCTGGACTTCAAACAAGCTTTTGATCGAGTGTGGCACACCGGTCTGTTCTATAAACTTCGAAGCATTGGGTTACCGGATTATATTTACCATGTCTTCGATAGCTTTCTGTCACATTGGTACTTTTCAAGTATGGGTTGGTCCTACTCTATCCTCTGTGCGGCCAGTCATGTTGGGAGTGTCTCAGGGTTGGGAGTGCCTCAGGGTTAAATTTTAGCGCCTCTGTTGTTTGGTGACTTCATCTATGGCATACCAACCTTACCAGATGTCAACATCGCCATGTACGCTGACGATATCACCATTTTTACAGCGCACTATGAACTTGATACCGCTGTTCACAGACTCCAGACGTATCTTAACATACTAGTGTCCAGGATTGACAATTGGAGGGTTGCATTGTGCCACAAGAAATGTTAAGCCATGATTTTTACATTACGTCACCCCTCTGTTCCCCTCCTATAACTTTATAAAACATTCCCCGACCTTGGAAACGTGCTGATGACCATGTCAAATATCTTGGCCTGCATTTTGATCGACGACTGATCTGGAACTCTCACATTAAGTCAAAATTAAACCTCGCCTACTCCAGATTACGCAAATTGTATACCATTCTAAACCGCAAGTCTTCTTTGCAAATTTAAAGTGGTTCTCTTTTATACAAATCTTTACTTCGTCCTTTACTTTCCTATGCTTGCCCGATTTGGGGAGGTGCAGCCGCAAACAAAATTAATCGTCTGCAGGTGTTTCAAAATGTAGTGTTAAGGCTTATAGTGAATACTCCTTGGTGTATCAGAAACACTTAGATACATAATGAACTTGGACTCAATACCATCTCTTCACATATTTTATCTCAGGCTCGCACGGTTTTTCAGCATCTACATTTAGTACCGCGCAGTGCACTTCTCGTTGGGACAAAAATCTGATGCAGATCCTCGGATAAAGAACCGTCTCCTTTAGGATTTGCTGTTTTCTTCAGGAAATGATTCCGGGAAAAAATACTCTCACTGAATGAATATGGGAAATCATCTCTGACTGTTTAGTGGCAGAGAGGCCTCATGTGGCTGACCTTACAAATTATAATGTTCTATGTTACTTTTAGTTATAATGTATTTTATTCCAATTCTGTATAGTATAATTAATGCTGAACGAATCTAAATACATTAAAAAGTAAAAAAAGAGCTTCGCAATTTGTTGATATTTAATGATTAGACAACTGATGTGGTGTCAAATGGTGTTGGTTTTCGGTTACGCATATGAGAAACTTTGTAAATACTGAATGAAGAGATACAGAATCTCTGGAAAGTGCTTAAGGAATGAAATCTACATACTTCTTGGATTTACCAAAGAAAAACCCATTGCACGAAAACATTGATGGGGTCAATGTTACGAGTAGAAGGACTAGTGGAGTGCAGGTCAAAGTAAGAGAATACATCCACAAGCTTACTTTGTCCATTGCTATGCAAACCAATTGAATTTAATTATGCAAAGGCAACGGACGATAATTCCAGCCTTTTTTTTTTTTTTCTAAGCCCTATTTGCAATCTGATATTTTAGAGAAGTTAATGCTAGCAAGATTGCACAGAATCGCAATAAGAAGATGAAATTAAAATAGTTTTACATCATGTGTACGGAAACAGAGAAAAACTGAACGATTGTTTGGAAATAAATGAAGGGAGTTGCACTAATACAACCACAATAAATTAAAGACAGAGCTAGAGAAAAAGCTCTTGGAGACCGAAATCTGATTCTTTGATTAACATTTCTCTATAAAATCCTACCCCATGTAGACATTTTGGACCAGTAACTTCAGAAGAAGAACAGAGATAGTATGACGATAAAGATTGATACCCCTGTGTTTATATAACAAAAGGAAAATGAAAGTTTGAGGACTGATGAAGAACACAAACAATTATGTAGGGATTTTCCACAACCAATAAAGAAAAGAAAAAAGTATGGAATGTGCAAGCATAGGACATGTCTAGGAGTTGTGTGATGTCATCACAACTATTATTACATATAGATTTGCTTATAATGACATTTTGAAGCTGAACCTTTATTATGTAACGAGTCGTCTAGGATTTCTGTGGAAGATTTCCTGAAAAAGTTTAGACATAATTTGTAGATGAAATTACTTTTACATTGACACTTTTCAGTTTATAAACCAAAATAACCTTTGATCAGTCAGTGAAGGCACACATCTTAGGAAATAACGCCGATGACAATTGCGGAAAATGCGCGTTGCTTTTCTACTTTGAAGAGGGTAAAGATCTCTTTAAGAAATACAATGACAAACAACATACGCAATACTTTAGCAATGTTGTCAGTAAATAATGATATTATCAGTGAAATTCAGCACTTTTTATGAAAGGCCGATGGGAATGTTCTTTAATTAAAGAATCGAAGAACTGATTTCGTATAAAATAAATTTATTTATTTATTAATTTATTAAAAAGGGATCAATTGCAAAATATTCATGTGTACTATCAATGGTGTGCGGGTGATTTTGTGGGGGGAAAAAATAAAGTACACTGATGAGTTGGCAGCTTATTTTACTAAAACTACTTTTGGATTTGAGTGAGTTTGAATGATGCTCTTTTACCATCTATTTATATGTTGCATGCATATTAATCTATTACCTTTTGAGGAAAATTGTGTTAGGCTTTTGTGCTTAAGGTCTAAATTAAAACGTGAACCATTATTTCAGTGAGTTATAGGCGTAAAACATGAAAAGTCTGATGTTATCCAAATACATGACTTTCTCTACATTTTTGTGACAAATTAGTGTTAGTAAGCTTATTCTTCTATCTACTTCATGCTAATCGAGATAAACATCAGTAGAAACGGTCGTATTACTCAGTGCCTTATAAGTAGAAGGGAAATGCAATAATATACTATACTATACCGACGGTCATACGTTTTAAAATGTGGTTGCCATGGGATTGAAATCCGTTTCTTTGCATGGCCAAAAATTGATAGGTTCCCGCATCAGAAATGTAAGTATTTTAAAACTGAAACTAATAACAAGGAATATCTCGAAAACGGTCAACCCACGAAAAATATGTATATGACATAGTTTGTGTGTTTTAACAAGATCTACATTTATATGCAGTGCGTTTTTGTCTGTCTCTAACGGTTTACAGTTATACAAAACTCAGTAAAATTTATCTAGAATGAACAGGTCTTCAGGATCTATTTCCAGAAAATTCAAAATATACATCTTATTTGTGATGGAGACGGCTTTAATATATGGTATTTTAATAAAAATCGTTAGAGCCATTTTTGAGAAACACACAATTTTCCAAAATTTTTCCATGTAAAGGGTAGTTTGGGGTGGGGCAATTTTCTTGAAAATATTCGTGTCGCATCCTTGGAAGATACCAAACTGAACTGCCAAGTTTCGTATTTAACGGTCTTTTCGTTTTTGATTTATGCTGTCCACACACATACGGACCTTTTTCTAAAATGCTTTTTTTAGGTTCATGGGGTCCCAAAATATGTATTGCCGGTGAAATTTCGGTATCGAAATTTTGGATGCAGTACAATACCTTCTCTATACACTATGTGCAAAGTACATGTGCTAATAATATTTATAGTTTTAATAACTTCTAATTGTCAATATCTAATAAGCAAAATCGTTTTCTTACCCACTCAAAAAAATGTTTTTGGCACGTGGCGCCATTGTTTCCCTGTGTGTAGGTATGTGTGTATATTTGCGGATATTGTACAATTTCTAAAGTTTTCTACCACCCTACAAGGAATATAGCTACTATCATTACAGCTGAATCAAGTGTTGGAATGCATACGCAAGCATTGTACAGAGTGATTTATGTAGAACTGACACATTTCTTTCATTAATTATTCCGTTGGAAATTCATTCATTGATCCAATTTCAGCACCAAATTAAGCACAATGTTCTGGAGTTTCGATTTCTTGTCACTAGATGCGCAGATGTTTATGTTTTGTTCCTAATTGCATTGTTGGCAGCTGTTTCGACATTTTGTTCTTGTAGCCAACGTGAAAATACAGTACACATTAAGTCAACGACTCTTCCTTGTGAAGCAATACTGGATTACATCACTTGTTTGCCATACATCAAATGAATCCATATACCTAATTGCAAGTTTCTTTAACGACCGGATAATTTCCGGGAACCTGTGAGCTCCGAGATCGCCGGACTTCTTTCTATGGGGTTACTTAAAAGACAGGGTTTACGCCAAACGTCCCCAGATATTTGACGATCTAAAGCACAACATCACAAAGGAGATTCAAGCTATTGACAACAGAGTCCTCCAACGAGTGGCCAGTAACATGGAACGACGTATTGAGTTGTGCCTTATGCTAACACGTCTTGAAACAATTAATGAAAGAAATGTGTCAGCTCAATACAAATCACCCTGTACTATGACCTTCGTCCAGTGAAGTATTGGTGTACGCCATCCCCTTTGAGTATGCACGGGCACTTTGACACAGACCAGAAGATTTGGAACAGCCTGATTTAGTGAAACCAAATTGTGCATATCTCGATCTATGTCACAAAAAAGTAGATCTATTTTTTTTTTTTTTTTTTTTTAAACGGAAAAAATGTAAGAGGCCCGCTTGCTTAATGTAAAAGTCGAGAGATACCATTAGGTTGTGAGCAGCGTGCACTCGAACGATATTCAATGAAAACAACGTGAATTAATTGTTTTCTGTTTGATTAGTACTTTTTCTTCTGCTTTTTAAGAAGGAAGATCTACGATCCTTTTGTTCCTCTTCGTTTTTTTAGCTCTATCCAATTTATTTCATTGTCATGCCCTAATGTTGTGTAAGTAGTATTGAAATGTTCAATTCATTTTACTTACACCCATTTATTAATTACATAAAAATGGAAATGGATGTGTCAATATAAAGTGTAATTATTTCAGTGTTCTTTAACATGTAAGCTCACTTTTGGTCCTAATGACAATTTAATGAAGAATTTATGTAACACAATTGAGAAACTTTCGAGATTCCTCTTGGTGAATTTTAAAAAACAGCTTGAAAACGCCCTTCAAAAGTAATTCCACTGACAGTATGTCGAACATTACTGTAGTAGAGCTTTTCATCGCTATTTTGTTTAATATTCACCGATATTTCATTCATTTATATGCCTTTGTAAAGACCTACCAGTTCATTCTTCAAAGTGTTTGAATATATTTCTGTTAAATAACTGATCTGTTTGAGGGAAAATATAAAAAAGAAGCAGAAATTGATAACATATGTCAATTAATAAGGCATTTTATGTCTCTTTGTGTTTGTGCAAACATTTAAAATCTCGAATTTAATTTCAATGATAATGAAATAAAACTAGAAATACTATATTACACTGTGTAAACTATAATTTATATCTCCGTTAATATTTGAATTAGTGGAACTATATGTGACACAATGGACACCAAAATTTCAGTTGGATTTTTTTTTATGATTCGGAATATGAATTGCATCCTACAACTTCTGTGCTTACCATCCAGCAATATGACCACCATAAAATGCAACCGCTCACTTCTTGAACCAAGATCTACAGAAGTGCTCTTTCTATAAGATTTAAATTCCTTAATCGAAACCAATATACCACAAGGCCAGTAAAGGGCATAGCCTTAACCTAGTAAAAGACGGAGAAATGTTCTTTTGCTGGTACTTGAGGAGGAACAGGCATCATCATCATCATCATCATCATCATCATCATCATCATCATCAGGGGCCGCGCCGTGGCCGAGTGGTTAGACCACTCGACTCTCACCTAGGCGGCCGGAGTTCGATCCCAAGCGACCGCACGTGAGATTTGTGGTGGACAAAACGGAGCTGGGGCGGGTTTTCTCCGGGTACTCCGGTTTCCCCCACCATCGCATTCCACCGGTGCTCCATCATCATTCATGTATCATCAGTGTCACCGCCTGCGGTGCCATTAGTAGTTAAAGCGGGCGTTAAACACTACCAAAAAAAATCATCAACACCACCAGCAATAATATTAATAATAATAAAAATAATAATTAATAATATGCTAATAATACTAATACTTCTAATATTAATAATACTAACAATAGTACTGCTCCTGCTTCCGCTCCTGCTGCTTCTCCTGCTCGTGCTGCTTCGCCTGCTGTTGCTGCTGCTATTCCTGCTGCTACTGCTCCTGCTCCTGCTGCCGCTGTTGCTGTTCATGCTTCTGCTCCTGCTACTACTGCTGCTGCTGATGCTGCTCCTGCTGCTTATCCTGCTCCTGCTGCTGCTGCTACTCCTGCTCCTGCTGCTGCTCCTGCTACTACTTCTGCTCCCGCTCCTGCTGCTGCTACTCCTGCTGCTGCTGCTCCAATTGCTGCACATGCTGCCTTCCTGCTCCTGCTACTGCTGCTGCTGCTCCTGCTGCTACTGCTACTCCAGCTGCTGCTCCTACTCCTGCTGCAGCTCCTACTCCTGCTGCTGCTCCTGCTGCTGCTGCTTCCACTGCTCCTGCTGCTGCTGCTCCTGCTGCATCTCCTGCTGCTGCTACTCCTGCTGCTGCTCCTGTTGCCACTGCTACTCCTGCTGCTGCTCCTGCTGCCGCTGCTCCTGCTGCTGCTGCTACTCCTGCTCCTGTTACTGCTCCTGCTGCTACTCCTGCTGCTGCTCCTGCTGTTACTGCTACTCCTGCTGCTGCTCCTGCTCCTGCTGCTATTCCTGCTGCTGCTCCTGCTCCTGCTGCTGCTCCTGCTCCTGCTGCTACTGATACTCCTGCTCCTGCTACTGCTACTCTGGCTCCTGCTACTGTTCCTGCTGCGGATCCTGCTGCTGCTCCTGCTTGTACCCCTACTCCTGCTGCAGCTGCTGCTTCTACTGCTACTCCTGCTGCTGCTGCCCCTGCTGCTGCTCCTGCTACTGCTACTTCTACTCCTGCTGCTGATCCTGCTACTGCTACTCCTGCTGCGGCTGCTCCTGTTGCTGCTACTCCTGCTGCTGTTCCTGGTACCGCTGCTCCTGCTGCTGCTACTCCTGCTGCTGCTGCTCCTGTTGCTGCTGATCCTGCTACAGTTACTGCTGCTGCTGCTGTCGCTGCTACTCCTGCTGCTGCTGCTGCTGCTCTTTTTGATGCTGCTGCTGCTCCTGCACCTGCTCCTGCTGCTCCTGCTACTGCTGCTACTCCTGCTGTTGCTCCTGCTGCTGATGCTCCTGCTGCTGATACTCCTGCTGCTGCTCCTGTTACTGTTCCTGCTCCTGCTGCTGCTCAGGCTCCTGCTGCTGCTGCTGCTGCTACTCATACTCCTGCTGCTGTTGCTGCTACTGCTCCTACTGCTGCTGCTCCTGCTGCTGCTACTCCTACTCCTGCTGCTGTTGCTGCTACTGCTCCTGCTGTTGCTGCTCCTGCTGCTGCTGCTGCTGCTCCTGCTGCTGATCCTGCTCCTGCTGCTCCTGCTGCTGATCCTGCTCCTGCTACTGCTCCTGCTGCAGCTCCTGCTCCTGCTGCTCTTGCTCCTGCTGCTCCTGTTTCTGCTGCTGCTACTGCTCCTGCTCCTGCTCCTACTCCTGCTGCTCCTTCTACTGCTCCTGCTACTCCTGCTGCTGCTCCTGCTACTGCTGCTCCTGCTACTGCTCCTGCTACTCCTGCTACTGCTCCTGCTACTGCTCCTGCTACTGCTCCTGCTGCTGCTCCTGCTGCTCCTACTCCTGATGCTCCTGCTACTGCTCCTGCTTCTCCTGCTCCTGCTCCTGCTGCTCCTGCTACTGCTCCTGCTACTCCTGCTGCTGCTCCCACTCCTGCTGCTCCTGCTGCGACTACGACGACGACTACTACGACTATGACTACTACGTTTACGACTGTTACTACGCGTACGACTACTACTCCTGCGACTACTACTTCTACTATTACTACTACTACTACTACTACTACTACTACTACTACTACTACTACTACTACTACTCATAGTAATAATAATAATAATGATGATGATAATAATAATAATAATAATAATAATAATAATAATCATGATAAAATTTATGATAATGATGATGATGATGATGACGATGATAATGAAAATAGGCAATTACCGGCGGTTGCAACTTTATTGCTGATCTTTCCCTTTGCAGAAATCAATAAAGAATCTATAAAATTATAAAAGTTTGGTATTTTTTTGAAGGTCGGTGTCATGAGCCAGCATCATATCAGCGCTGCCAATGTGCGGAATTTTGTCCCAAAGAAATCCTTTAACATGCGGCGCACCTGACTCGATTATGAATCTGATATCTAAGGGAGTGACTAGAGTGCTTGACCGTTGAAGAAGTCAGCATCATTTCATTAGCTGTACTCATAAGTGAATATTTTCACAACAAATGTCGCTTATGAAGCAATAAAATAGTAATGTGCACTTATACTCTGGCACATATTTGAAAGTTATTTTAGGTTCATAATTGAATGAAGCGTTCTTAAATCACTAATTAAGTCTGGCGGTGAATATTAGGAATATTCTGATCCTTTGTTGCAAATATAAACACATAAATAAATACATCATTATCAATACGAATGACAATCTATCGAAGCACTATTCGCTTTCCGACCACACTGCAAAGCGTCTTTAAATAAGTGGCACGTTGGGGTCAAAGTTTCAGAAAAATATCCAACAGCGTAAGCAGGCATGGGGATTACACGAATATAATATCCATTCGCAGACAAAAACGTGCACAGAATAATCTATGTAAATTAAAATCATTTGTTATTAGTAACATTCTGTTTATGTAAAGAGAAACCAATAGATAATATTTTCAACTTCAATGTTGGCATCTCGATGGCTATATTAACAAAGCTGCCCCCCATCTTTAGTTACGGATTTTTCAGGTACAAGCAAACTTGTAATATTTGTTTTTTTTCGAAAATATATCAAAACTTAAAAACGCCATGGCGAAAGAACAAAAGAAATATGACAAGGTTAGTATTTAGAGGCCATTGTAATGAAATTAGCATTATTAAATGCAATGGAAGCTTGATATATAGTTTAATTAGGGGCCCCTTTATACGCGAGCAAATGTAGATCAGAGTAAGTCGTTTTATTGAGACTAAAAGCATAAATACTATTCTTGCAGGATAACAATTCCTATCAAATAAGGTTAATTTCAGATAATAAGCAATATCGGTGTTCATAGAACCAAAAAAAAAAAAAAAAAAAAAAAATGCTGCCGAAATTGTTTATACAGCTAAACCACAAAATATGCAAATTCTAAGACATCATAGATAGAGTATAAGAAACGGATCTAATAATTAGCATTGTTTTGATCCATTGTTGTACTTTTTTAATACGTCTATCAATTTCTGAACGAAACATCACTACATTTCCTTATTTAGATTCCGTGCTACAAAAGTGACCAAGAGGTTATGGCGAAATTAAAATAAAGGAGTGGATTCTACTGTTAAAATTCGAGTTTATAGCATAAGTTTGAATTGTGAAATTTGTACGGAAAACAACCAACAATAATATACAAGTGAAATGATAAAGATACATGAGAGAGGGTATACGTAGTTTCCTATGTACAGGGTGTTCAAGACTTCAATGCCCAAACTGATAGATATGGTAAAAGTATCATATGCAAATATATTTTTTTTAAATAACCCTGTTACGTTAACTCATTTTATGAGTAGTGAATATGCAGGATATTATTGTGCATGAATGAGAATAAAGCAATGTTAAACGTTATTGTTCTGATTAATATTATTTTATAATAAATGTTCAAAATGAGCACCATTAGCTTCAGAAAATCAAGGATCTTCATTAGCCCTGTTGTAGAAATCAGTGTGTAGACAAACTATGTTGGTATGCATTAAGACTGCTTACCATCAATGTACCATTATTTCCCAATCAACTGTGAATGGTAGTAAATGTGTGATAACGTGAACCATCTTTATACGGGTAACGTTCATGGTATATTTGCTGGCCTCTTCAAATATTGCCTTCAACTCTACTTAAACAAAGTGCATGTCTTGTAGTTCTCTGCTTAATTAGTCCTCCATGTTGATACTACCACTGTCATGAGTGCACTGTACTCGTATGGTGTACAGTTTTTAAGGTATGTGAACCTACCAATGAATGTGGGCATGTGGTGGCTGAACTATTTCTAAGTGATATGCTGGGTCAAGAAAGGTGGGGAGAGAAAATCAGAAAAGTAAGCATTCGTTGCTTCACATATTTTCAGGATGTAAACTTATGCAGCAAAGGATGTTTCAGTATAGCAATAAAACTTGTAATATTCAATATTAATGTGTACTAACTGAAAACAACCTACCTGAAATTCTGAAAGCGACAACTGTAGTCTTTACTTAATTTGGAATTCATTTTCTGCAGATTTATTGCTAATTTTTGTACACATATACCTTCAGTCACTTCTTCATGGAAATCTTCTTCCTGCAGTTTCTCACAATATGTTACATGACTAGCTTGGTCTTGTTTTGTCATTCTGTCAAGTGAAGCATGCATAAGCCTTTTAGCTTCTGCAAAATAAAGAGTAGTGTTTTCTTTTGTCACTTCCCTTTTAGCTTAATCCAAATTATTTCAATGGGGTTGTACTGACAATGATAAGGAGGTAAACGTATATTTGAAGACCTTTTCTGATGCTATTTTATCTAGTGCATACTTTTATCTTGTGTTTGTCTTTTATTTTCTTTTTTAAACAATTCTTCCTCAGTTTCAGAATGATGAAATGTTATATTATTGCTTGGCAGCTAGTCTGGATTGTCCTGTTTTTTGGAAATAGTATAGGAGGTTTATCTAGAATTGTAGCCTGCATCATCAATGAATATGATTACCCCCTCTTCTAAAAGATAAAAATGTTGTTTATGAAAAAATTAAATTTTTTTTATTGTTTTTAATTTTTGTTTAATTTGCATATAAAAATTTTAATTCAAAACTTACAATTATACAATATTATTAATTTCTATCAGTGTAACAATCTGCATTCATTTCAGAATGATAGTCCACATTTTAATTACACTGGCCAGAAATGAAATATCCACCTGCTTTTGGGAATAAATCCTGTTTATGCAAAAGCTGCATGACAAATTATACATTTGTTTCCTTTTAGCGTAGATACCTAGAGATAAGTAGAGTCCATACCATATGATCAAATCTCTCATATGGTTGCTTGCAATGGTTCTGTTTACCCATGTCTGTCAAAGATAAAAATGTATCACTCATCTCCAAATTCCCTATGTAGGTGCATGGTTCTTGCAGCAAATATATCACCTCTTTCCAGAAAGAATTTATGCCATAATTAGTTATTTTATATCTGATTTCCAGATTTTCCAGAATTAATTCTACTGAGGTAGAGAAATTCATATTATCCTTTGTTTCACACCTAATATGAACCATTGTCACACATTTCATATATTATGTGGCAAAGTAAAACTGCTTTAAACTCATTTAAATTTTATTTACTTTTTGGGCATGCTTTCCTGGAGATTTAAAAAAGTTTCACCAACTTACGTACTGGAAATTTTGCCCTGTGACACAATTTGTGATATATTATGCACATTCACGTTGCATGCTTTGGCTGCAAGTTCCTGGCTTTGTGAAAAAAGAAAGTATACACTTTAAAAATAATATTTTGGATTAGGAGCAGAATACTTTACCTTAAGTGCCTACACCACTGGTACATAGTTTTGAAAATTTTATTATTATCAGTTCACTGAACACACAATTTAAAAAGAAAGGCTTTATTCTTACAGCCACAGTTACACAAACCATTTGAAACTTAATTTGCCTTATGCCATGGTCTTGAACCAAATGTTAATGAACACACATGTGCACTTCCAGACTGCAGTGAACCCTCTTCATTTAATTTATAAAAGAAATATACAAAGTGTCAAAATGACACTTAATGAAATTCTCACTGGTTACTGCTGACTGCATAATGAAAATAAATAACACATGTGTATATTCAGAAGTTGCATCATATGTAAACATAAGCGTGAGAGTAAGCAATATTTATTGATGGAACAATAACTCAAGAAGTATGCAGTGTAGAAACATTCCGTTGTATAGGCCGCTTAAAGTATTTGTGCTGCACATAACTAGGTATATTTCAATGTCTAATTTCTAGCAGTAATTTATGGTGCAAGAAAAAGAAGAAACTTTGTTTCTCATGCTTATGGCATGGGCCACTGAACTATATAACACTGGTCGCCTAAGATAGGCTTGACACTCAGGATGAGCCCATTTTAGTATCACTTCATATTTCTTCTAAAACTGTACTTATAATAGTGCTATAAGGTTTTTAAGCTTCTTTCTTGTATTATTTGGGCATGTTTACTGCTCACAAAATATGCATCTCTGGCACCTGGCTGTGCATAAAAAGTATTTGTTTATGTCTCCATTATCCACCATCCCTATTATTCATATTCATATTCATTTATTTCATCCTTCGGATGATGTATACATGATATGGACTCGTCAATAAGTTACATAGGAATATAACAATAAGTTAAAAGGACACACACACACACACACACCCACATACACATATGCATACAGCATTTAGGGTCACCACACATATCCATACTGCCTTAATTAGTAAGACTTATTTACATATTCCATAACTGAATAAAATGCATTCTCTAATAGGTACAATTTGAGTTTTTTCTTAAACAGATTTACATTTTCAATATTTTTTATATTAAGGGGTAGCCTATTATACAGTTTTATTCCATTATGATTTACACTGTTTTTGGCTAGATTTGTTCTGCAATATTGCACATGTAGATTTCCTTTCTGCCTTGTACTATGATAATGAATCTCTTGGTTATCTGGTAACTGATGCCTTATTCGTCTGATATGATGGATAACTCCTAATATATACATACTTGGTGCAGTCATAATCCTTAACCTTTTGAACAGTTCCCTGCATGGAGATCTACTTGATTCGCCAGTCATTATTCTTATGGCCCGCTTTTGCAACCGAAAAACTTTTTCAGATTCTGTTGATGCCCCCCAGAACATTATTCCATACCTTATATGACTATGGATGTATGCAAAATAAGCACTTCTAAAAACTTGCACACTCGTCACTCTTTTCAATGTACTCAATATATAACATCCCACACTTAGTTTCTTGGTTAGCATATTTATATGTGTCCCCCATTTAAGATCGTCTGTAATAATTATCCTCAGAAATTTAGTTTGATCTTCATATTTTATGATTTCATTGTCTATTTTTATTTGCGGTTTTGCCACATTTCTATGATGACTCGAATGAAAACTCATAGCAACAGTTTTTTGTGTGTTTAATAGCAGTCTATTTACCTCAAACCAGTATATCAATTTCCTTATATCCCCATTTACTTTTTTCTGAAGATCTCTGTCATTGTTTGCTTTTAGCAGCAGGTTTGTATCATCAGCAAATAACACCACTTCAGACTCCTGGACACATAATGGGAGATCATTTACATAAATCAAGAAAAGAAGAGGCCCCAATATAGATCCCTGTGGTACCCCCTGTCCTACCTTCCTCTGCGTAGATTGACATCTTTCTATACTGAGATGTTCTTTATTCAGGTTGCTAATTTCTACTACTTGAGATCGATTCGATAGGTAAGATTTAAACCATGCATTTGCTATTCCTCTAATACCATACACCTCTAACTTTCTCAGTAGTATATCATGATCAATCACATCATATGCCTTCGTTAGATCAAGGAACAAACCTATTGATTTCCCTTTCTTTTCAATAGCAGCAATAATTTTTTCAACTAGGGCGCAAACTGCCGATTCAGTAGATTTTTCTCGCCTAAAACCATGTTGTGTATCTGTGAGAATTTTATTTTTCTCTAAAAAATTACTAATTCTATTGAACATTAGCTTCTCCAAAATCTTGGAGAATGCTGATAGCATGGAAATTGGTCTGTAATTTTGTAACACATCTTGGGGTCCCTTTTTATGGAGGGGCCTAACTTTAGCTGTTTTTAATTTATCTGGGAAAACTCCTGTCTCAAAGGAGGTATTATAGATATTCAGTAATGGTTTTGCTATTTCCTCTACACAAACCTTTATTACTAGATCAGGAATCTCGTCTAGACCTGCTGAGAGCTTGCTTTTCAACCCTTTTGCTGCCCTTATCAGTTCCTGCTCATTTATAGGTTTAATAAACACTGAATTCATGCATCTTTTAACCTTAATGTTTTCTCTTGCTTTTTTAACCCCTGTGTCATATTTATCTCTTACTAGTTTATTTGGACCCTCAACAAAATATGTATTAAACAATTCAGCTATTTTAACTGGATCTTTGATTTTTTGCCCTTCATGCATCAATTCAAATTGGTTTATGCACAAATTTCTTTTCCCGGTTTCCTTATTGATTACTTCCCAGATTGCCTTACTTTGGTTTGTTGCTCTTTGAATATATTTATCATTTTCCAGTTTTTTTGCATCCCTAATAACTTTCCTGTATACTTTTTTATATTTATTTATATAACTTAAGTTTTCCCTTGACACCTTTCCCCTTTTTTCCAACATTGATAGGAATTTGACTCTCTGTGAGGATACTTTTATACCTTTGGTCACCCACCCTTTTTGGTTTTTGTTCTTTATACTAACCTGTTTCAGTGGAAATGCTATATTAAAATTGTGATGAACTGTTTCTATTAGCTTATCAAATTTTGCATGTACATCCTTTTCTTCATAAATGTCATGCCAACTTTCTTTGCTTAATAGGTATTTAAATTGCTTTTGATTTTCTTCATTAAAATGCCTTTTACTGCTTGTTATTCTACTTTTGTTCAATGACTGACTTGATATTTTTAGGATTTGCGCTTTGTGATCCGAGATACCCGTTTCCATTACCTGCGCCGGCTGATCATAGTTCATATTTGTAGCTAACACATCAATAAGTGACACCGAGTTTTTTGATATTCTAGTGGGAACCTGTACTGTATTAATTATGTTGAAAACCCTGAATAAATTTTCTATTTCCATGCTTTTTTGGCTTTGCTGCAGTAAGTTAATGTTCCAATCCCCACACACGACAATATTTTTATACTTTTTTGTTAACTTCTGCAGTAGCTCATCTAATTTTTTTATGAATGTATTGAAGTCACTATCAGGTGTCCTGTAAATGCATGCTATTACTGTTTGAGTTTTTGTTATCTCAGTGACAGAGAGCTCGAAATGTTTTTCTACACTTAAATACTGCAATTCTTTTACATCTTTCACTTCTATTTCTACATGAACAAATATCCCTGATCCTCCATGCATATATTTGTCCCTAATAAATACTGATGATAGTTTAAAATTGACTATATTTACACAATTTACATTCTGCCCACTGAGCCAGTGTTCAGTGAGACATAGTACCTGTACATTCATTTCCTCTGATGCCATTAGTACCTCTAATTCAGTTACTTTGTTACTTAAGCTTTGAACATTTAAATCGCAGATTTTTAAACAATTTTTCTTACCTGTCTGAAATGTTTTGCATGCTATTGTCTGCTTTTTTTCTTTCCCTCCCCTTTTCCTACTAATGGTATCAAGTTGAGTACAAGCCTTTTGGTCTTGGCATTGAGCTTCTGAGCACTCTGTATGTATATTTGTGCTGTTGCTAAAGTTGAAAGGTAAGCTGACCCTTTTTTTGTTTACTTACTTTTTGTGAATTTCATGTAACATGCAATACAGAATATTCAGGGTCACATACCAATTGGGACTTTATATTGGCTTAGATAACTATTAACAAAGTATTCTACCTTTCTGGAATCTTGATGATGATCAAGTTTGTAGTACATATTAAACCAGTTTTATTTAAAAATGAGAAATGTTTTTGGTCCAGTATATCTAACATAGAAATTTCCTCAAAGGGATGCAGGGAGTTAATGAACAAATCTGAAATAATTTAAGAAATTATAGACGTATATAATATAAGTAATTTCAGATAGGAAATGCTTGGTCCGCAGCTAAGCATAAGGCTAAGTACAAGGTATTAAACAAATTGGTTTCAAATGCAGATAAGTCAATGTTATCTTTAAGTCAGATGAAAACTTGGCTTGGAGTGTCTTCAAAACTGATACGTGAGTTTAGAAATATTGATTTTCGTGACTTGTTATTCGTGTTCTTAAGAAATACACTCAAAAAGCTCTCTAAAATTTGGAAGATAGCTTAACAGTACAACACTGTCCATAGATTAACTTCCTTCTTGCTTTATGTAGCCTACTCTAGAGGCATTTATTTAATTGTTCCTATGGCTTAATGTGTAATATCCGAAACTGATAACAGGTCATAGGTTAATTTTCTACCATTGATTTACCTCTTTTTCTTTTTCGTTTAAGTCCATACGAATAGGTGCTGCTTGGTGGGGAGATTTGAATTAGAAAAGAATTACTGCTTTTTTCACAAAGTTAATGTCATAAACATTGCACCAGAAAGGTACACCCTCCAAAACCCTTTGTTTTTGTTGTTTTGTTCTCGAATGGTATCACCATCAGCCAGTGATGGACTGGTACTTTAGAAACTTATATTCGTAACTTCAGAATTTGAACAGATATTTCAGAGGCTTTCTATCTTAAATTATTTGTTTAAGACATCTCCTTATTCTGTGAACATATTTTGGTATAGTTCATTAACATCCATTATATTAATAACCCAACAAATATATGTTTGAAATCATGATATGCATGAGAGTGTTTGCAATTTAAAGGCTGATTGTATATGTGAGTAGTTATGGTGTATAGTTATATTAAATCACAAACTATTCAGAGGTAATGGACCATTGACAAAACCAATGTATAGGTATTCGTTTGCTTTGTATCTCGATTACCTGGTAATCGAAATACAAAGCGAGCAAGCCAATCTAAATACATCAGTAGTTGGCGCTATCCGTGCTTGGGTAGCACCATAATGATTTTTTAAAAACTTCCGCTGCGCGCTATATGCCCTTCTTGCACGCAAACATGCTCAAGGTCGTGAACTTAGTTTATTTCAACGTGGTGCAGGACAAATCGCGTACGCGAGTGCGTGGTGTTCTAGCACTCGCTATCGCGGCACGCTTCCGTATGGACTGTTCCAGAATCAGAAACAGTCCATAGTTTTATGCAGTGGTATCGATCAGTTTGCAAATTATTTTCAATTGCATGTGTTATAGTATCGATATTGCATTGTCTGCCATAATAACGTCTTCTCGCTGGCGGCATTGCTGCTGAGAATTATGTATACACACACATCATCAAATAAGTTGTACTGCAGAGTGATACAATAACCACATTTAAAATCAATTTTTCTCTCTTTTCAAAGTGATTAATTAATGGTGATACGTGATGACTTTGGTGAAGCAGTGGCAGAGAATAACTTGTAAAGAAAACTGTTGAAAGAATTCATCACTGACACTACCAATACCATCACCTCCATTAACTTCCAATGCCAGAGCTAATTGTGGTGAAGAATAAATTTATATCCAACTAATTCTTCTGCACAAAAAGTGTATTATTTAATATTTATGTACACTTTACTACAATAACCACATTTAAAATTAATTTTTCCCTCACTCCAAAGCGATAAATCAATGGTGATATGTGATGACTTTGGTGAAGCAGAGGCAAAGAATAACTTGTAAAAAAACTATTGGAAGAATTCACCTCTGACATTACCAATACCATCACCTCCATCACCTTCCAATGTAAGAGGTAATTGCATAGGAAAATAAATTTATAACCAACTAATTCTTGAGAAATTATGTATACATATTTGTTCAGGAATTAATGAAAATTATCCTTAACAATGTAAACAATTTCAATGAAATTTAACCCAGATACTTCTGAAATATTTTTTAATTTTTTTTTTTGCTTATATTGTAATATTTGAGTATCATAATTATTACAAAAATAGTAAATCAGATGTTCAACAATTTTACTCACAGCCTAGTCAAAATAGGCCTTCCTTCTGGATGGATGGCAGGACAATATGACTACATTTTCAAAAAAAAATTTACAGCAATACAATTTTGTATGGAAAGATAAAAAACATTATTCCTGATGGCGAGCTAAATCATGCCTGAGGCATTTGGAGGTGGTTTTCTTGTTACACATTCTGCATTACAATTGTGTCTACTTGTTTGTTTTGCCATCTCCCAATAAGGCAGAAATATAGTATTCTCTTCCATATTAACACAATTCAATTTTATTTGCTTTCGGATATATCCTGCTTCAATAATCTTTTTATTTCCCTCAAATATTGCCGTAGCAACATAGTGCTTAAATATGAGATGTTCCATTGGCCATTCATTACGCTTGTACAGATTCCAAACATTCTATTCAGCAACATTCACTAGATGTGCTTTTAATCAAAAATACAATTTTTTCCCTCTATTGGATGTTCTATGAGGGGCATTCCAGAATGAGCTACACTTTATTTTTTGCAAGCAATAAGATCCTCTTTGCTCAGCTGCTATATACCTTCTCAATATAGTCTCCATTGAGCTGTACACACTTGCTCCACTGAAGTGGTAACTTCTGCAGGCCCTCCAGAAACCACCTACCGCAGGACAACGGCTTGCAGTTCCTCTAAGTTGTAAGAGAACGTAGGCTTTCGCGGCCAGAGTCAGTGTAACTAAGAAATGTTTCCGGGCTATTTTGCTGTGGGCTGCTGGTGTTAGAAGTCCCAGATGTTTCGTCCACAACTACAGTGGACATCTTCAGTGGCGCAGTTGAAGTTTTCTTGGAGAAAACGCAGCGAAACCTTCTTCAAGATAACTTCGACTGCGCCACTGAAGATGTCCACCATAGTTGTGGACGAAACATCTAGGACTTCTAACACCAGTAGACCATGGCAAAACAGCCCGGAAACATTTCTTAGTTACTCCTCTAATTTGGTCAAGTATGTCCGTGCCTGGGTCTCTTCATGGTCCCGAATAAGTGGAGATCACATGAAGCCAAGACAGGTAAATACGGTTGGTGAGGCAGCACTTGGAACTGCAGCTCATGGATGGCAGCCATGATTTCCTGACTTGTGTGGGGAGTTTACATATCATGTTGAAGGAGCACTTATTGCGCCCATTATCCTGGCTGTTTCTTTAGAATACATGGCACTAATTCTGAAGAGTCACTAAATATACTATGCTGTTAATGGTGGTGTATGGTTCCATCCAATCAATGAGGATTACTCTATGTGTCCCAAAATACTGTGGGCATTGGTGGTGGGCTAACTTTATGCTTCCACTGTGTTGATTGACATTTGGTTTCTGGCTCATAGTAGTGGAACAGGGTCTTGTTGCCAGTCACAGGTTTGGACATGAAGCCTTCTGGATCCTGGTTGTGGTATTGGAAAAGATCACTGCACACATCGTTGCACTGTTGCTTTTCTGCTGCATTCAGGGATCTGGGTACCCACCTGGTAGAGACCTTCCCCAACTTCAGGTATTCGTGCTATATGCTGTGCAGAATGTTTCTGGGATATCCTGAAGCTGCCTCCAGTTCTGTGAACAGGATGCACTTGTTCTCCTGGATAAGCAGCTCCACTCTTGAAATGTTGACTGGTGTTGTCACAGTTACAAGTCTTCTAGAACTGGTTCCTTTCTTCATTTATGTACGGCCACATTTCCACCTATCCGCCCAGCTTCAAACAGTATTTTGAGACAGTCCGGGCTTCCGATACACTACCAGCAATTGGTTGTGAATCTCCACAGTGGCTACACCCTCTTTCCACAGAAACCACATTATCCAGCACTGCCCACAATCATCACACTCCTTGTTGTCCGCTCATGAAATGACAGCAGTTGAAACAATGCACCGCAGTGTGCAGTGATATCACTTTTCTGGAACATCTTGGCACCTGTGGACAGACCAAAGTAATGTCATGGTGAGCCAAATAGCAGACTAAGAATGATGGAAAAAAATAAGGTGTACGTCAATATGGACCGCCCTTTGTATATAGAGATATATTAAGATCTGCATGATCTATTCCACCCACATGATTGTTTTGTGCCTGGAACAGTCTAGGTTGAGATACTGAAGCTTTCTGTTTTTTCTCCCTGAAGAATCAACATACTTGTCTTAATGGTAGCCAGTGACAATTAATATTCCTGAAAAGATAAAAATTTATTAACATGTTGGTTTATTTGAGAGCATAACATTTTTGTTTATAAATGCTTAGACTTTTACCTGAAATTTTGTCTAAACAAGAACTCTTGTGGTCTACAAAATTTGTGAGGTTGAAATGGCAATACCATCCAGTTCAGTTCTTCATAACTAGTGAGCATTTGCATTGTCTCCCAGTCTTCTCTGCCTGTATTTTTGTCAGGAAATTCCAGTCTGAGTCCATTTCAGCCAACTTCAGGTTCTTCTATTATTTTTGACTTGAACATCCTTTTTGGCCTGATATCCTTTACAAGCCCCTTCTTTGTTCTAGCATATTCCCAATATTTAACTGAGAAAGAAAATTAAATCCTTTTCTGTGATAGTAATTTCAAAGTATAGAATGTGCTAGAGTCTCTTCCATCTCCAAGCCGGCCACGACATGGCTGAGAGTTAGACCACCCTCCTCTCACCTAGACAGTCCGGGTTTGATCCCAAGAGACTACATGTGAGATTTGAGGTGGACAAATGGGTGCAGGGGCAGGTTTTCTTGGGGGTTTCCGGTTTCTCCCACTATCGCATTCCACCTGTGCTCCATTTTCATTTCCTGTATCATCAGTGTCATTGCCTGTGGTACCACAAGTAGTAAAAACAGGTGTTAAACACTATAAAAAAACCTCCAAGCAGTACTCCCTCCAAGATTCCTGCTTTGACTTATCAGAATGCTTTATTGTATTCTGTCAAAGTTTTAAAGTTATCAGTCGAGCTAACTCATCTATTTGCTAAGTTGAAATTCCTGTGGACTTACTTTCTTGTGTGAAAAAGGATTCTGCATGAAATCTCTTTATGCACTACCCCTTATTCAGAGGGCAGTTTTCCTCATATACTGAAATTACTTATTCCTGTATGGTGGTAGCAAGAATATTTGTATGCACTACTACATATATACCTACCTTTTTGGTCCTACCATGGAATCCATTTTCCAGGTCAGTCTCAAAGAAACTCTTGGTAAGTTTTGTGTGGATCCCTATATGTCTCTAACCTTGGTTCCAGTCCTCCTATTTTATATTTTATGTACCTATAATAGGAAAATCTTACATCATCAGGTACATACCAGTTCTCAATATTACCGCCTGCGGTGCCATAAGTAGTTAAAGCAGGCATTAAACACTACCAAAAAAAAAAAAGTTCTTAATATTATGTAACACATATGTTGTACTGAATGTTGAGTCAATTATCTCCTGCCTGAAGGAAGTACATAAGGTAGCTTTTTTCCAACGTTCATTATGTTCAACCTATTTACCACAATGTAATTGAGTAGTAGTTTATCCCTGTGATTGGTGTCATTATTACCCCAGGTCAAAAGATATGAGTTAACATCTGATAATAGAATCGCAATCCCTCTGCTCTCCCTAGTGTTTTCATTTTCTTTAGAGGTGGGAGTTGCTTAATATCTTATGAAATTTCACATGGCACTTTGGTCCTCACCAAAGTTAGGTCTCTAAAGCAATGTTCATCCAAATGTTTTACTTACAGTTTTTCTTTACTGCAATTATTCATTTTCTTGGAGATGGTTTGATCAACGGTATATTAATTCCTCTTGTCAATCCAAGAATCTGAAATCTTTCCTTGTCTAAGATTCTTGTATGAGGGACACACCACAGTTTTGCATAAACACATATATGGCAGTAAAGGTCACACAACTGTGATATAGATTGACTTGCTGAATCTTCATCCATGTTTTGTTTCTTGTTATCTTGCAGTATCTTAAAGGTAATGGTGTAATTGGCAGAAAGCTCTATAATTTTTCTTTTTAAACAGCTGGTGGAATGATTTATTTACTAAAACCAAAGTCTGTCCCTTACTCTCACTGTAATCCAGTTCTGTATCTTTAGCACTGGATTTTGTGTTATGAGACTTAATTTAGCTTCATTTTCTTTTGAGTTTTCTGGGACCTATACAGACATACTAGATCTTTTAGGAGGTTCTGTGAATTTGACAACAGTCAATTTCATTCCCATCCTTAGCATCCCCAATCTACTACTAGTAGTCATTGCATTAGTGTTTCATTTGAACAGATTATTCAGGGAATGCCCTATTCATCCTTACAATTTAGAAACTGTTGAGGAGTGTCCTTTGGTTGAACACTATCCAGAGCCACTCTCAGTCTGCTCTACTTAATTATCATCTGTTCTTGATCAAGAGTTTTCTGGATAGTCTTTACAGATTATTGCCATCCTTATTCCAGCTGCTGCATCCTTGTAGGACCCAGTATTTCTTTATGTAATACTGGATCATTGTTGGCTGTTATGCTGCAATAAACATGTTAGAGTGTAAGTGGGACCCTTCAATCCTCAATTTAGTATTCTCCATCACATCTGTTTTAATATTAATTATACCCTGGCAGATGTACAGTAACAGTATGAGATATTGTGTTATGTGTGAAAACTACAAAAATGAATGTAAAGCACGTGCTAAGTAACTTATGGAAACACAATATTATGGAAATTAAGCAGCAACTGACAGGTTTTTAAGGTGAATTTGTGTGAGAGAACTGTTTTTGTCCTACTTTTGTAAACTGTAATACTAAAATAAAGAAGTTACAGCTGTATAAAGACATTAATGCACTATGAGTATATTCCCATTTTTATTGCCATTTCCAAAAAGAAAAAGTGCTGATTCTAATTCAGAATGTGCATTATATAAGCAAAAGTTTCTAAAGACAAAGTAACCAATGGATCTGCATTTAACAATGTGTTTAGCTACCTATAACATCATTATGAACATTTTGACCCACTTTGAAGAATAGGTAACTATAAATGCAAAAGTTCAATAAAACATCATGTTGCGTTTACAGGATGTATTACCTAATTATTCTAACAAAATATAATTATGTTAAGATGAATGAAGACAGCTAGAGTTAAGCATATGTAGCAACTTCAGATAAAAATAGAAAATTTAAAGTTGTCTTGAAAAATGTGTATCTCAATGTGAGTTTTAGCACTCTGTGATTCATTATTATATGAGTATTTCATTCAATATCTATTTAACCTAAGCCAAGTACCTACATATCAAAATTGGTTTGCTTCAAGTTGGTGACTAACAAATTAATTTTGGAGAGTGTATACCCAGAATGATCAGAAACTAAGGTTACAAGGTCCATATTCTTGGTGTTTTTGCTTTCACAGTGGACTAATAGTATGCAGCAATTCTGCTGAATGTAATTGGCAACTGTGCAAAGTTTAAGCTAACTGCCATCTCCATTGCTATTGCAAGGTAAACACAAATTGTGTCTTGCTTGGAAAACTGGTCTTGGGAAGAAATCAGCTCCGTTATTTGATTTCTGTTGGCGAAACATGTAACTGTGGCTCACATTCACCGACAGCTCACAGAGATATTGATATGTCTCACTAGCATGTCCCAGAATGGTGTCCAAAGTTTGCAGTCGATAAAGTAAATGTCACCAACAAGGATTGCATGGCTGACCCAGCATGGCATTCATGGATTTCAATACAGCTTATGTGGAGGAGCTAATTCACAACAACAGGAGAATAAAATTACAATATATGCTGATAGAAATGGGAATGTCTTTTGGAAGCATTCATCACACTGCTCACAATATCCTGCGGTACCAGAAAGTTTGTTCCTTATGGGTTCCACAAAATCTGACCACCAACATAAGGAGAAGTGCATGGGAGTAAGTCTGTAACTTTTGCAATGATTCTCCATGAAGGGGAACAGTTTTATTCAGTGCATTGTCACAGGTGACAAAAAATGTGTCCATCACTATACTGCCAGAAGTAAGAGGTCATGCATGGACTGGAAACACCCATCTTCTTCAAAGACAAAGAAGTTTACTGTGGTGCCACCAGCCTGGAAAGTGATGTCCACAGTTTTCTGGGACAGTGCAGGTGTCACCGTCATGGAGTTTTTGGAAAGAGGGCTCACAATAAACGCTAATTGATATTGTGAGCCCATGACATGATTGTGTGAAGTATTCAGGAGGAAATGGCCAGGACTCCTCATTGACGGTTTCACCTTCCTTCATGACAATGTGCAACCTCATTCAGCCCAGAAGACCACCATAGTGTCAAAGCAGTTTCATTAGGATAGCATCAACTAACTTCCCTACAGTCTGGATCTCCCTGCAAGTGACTTTCACCTTTTTCCCTAACTTGAAGGAACACCTAAGAGGTTGACGATTTACTTCAGATGGGGAGGTATAACATTTCACGTCAACGTGCCTGAACCATAAAGACAGGATTTTTACTAGGAGGGAATGTTCAATATCACCCATGAAATGACAAGTGTCTCAACCAATATGGAGAATATGTAGAAAAGTAGCCTAATGTATGTATTATTAGTTTGCTGTATTGGTTGTACAAAATAAAAAATACTTGACCTTGGGGACTCCTTATTTTGAGCTAAACATATTTGGAAAATAGTCACATGACAGAAAGCATCCATTTTCTGATAAATCGTATGTTGATATGAAGAACTGGATTCAGCCAGTAATATATTTGCCAAATTGAAGGTTTGAACAGGGCAATAGAAAAACACACATGTAAATGCACAATCGCTCATGCACGTGCACACACCACACACACACACACACACATACACACATATTCAGGATCTGTTTGTGCTGTATCCTATACTGTTATCATAATAAATGCATGCATCTTAAATAAAGCTATAATTTCCATATTTTATTTTCGATTTTATCCTTCTCCAGCAAATATGTGCTGTAGTATACAGCCTTAATTTCTAATAATTGCAGCAATGCTGCTTCCTAATGTAATATCATCAGCTTTGTTCTTACTTTGAAGTATGAATTAAAATTGGCTTGGCTGTGCAGCTTATATATAAGTTATTGAAACAACTTTTATGTTTTGTTGTTGTTTTAAATGTATTATAATGTGTTTGGTATTCTTTTATTACAGATAAAGTGGGCAGAAATATTCTACAGCTTCCTTAAATTGGGAACATCATTAACTTTCATCGATCCAGAAGCAAAGCCATCTGATGAGGTATGCTTTACCACCATGAGTATTTCCATGAATATTTAAGTGTAGTTTGCAAATGTAACCTAGGATACCTTTATCTTAAATTACACTATTACTTTAAATATTCTCCTCTGGAACTTCAGCTGTACTCCTGTTAAGCTGTACATAAAATGGTAAACTTTTAAGAACAATTATATTTTTCAGATAGTAAGTATAACTTAAAATGAATAAGAAGTGAAACCTTTGGCTTAAAAAAAAATCACACAACTTTCATAGTATGTGTTGTAACTTGAACTAAGCCATTATCTAATTGCTAGAATAAAACTTACATTCCCTAGAGCACTCTATCTTATTAAAATTACAAGTCACAATATTTACGAAGTTTTTTGCTGGCTTGTATGGACAGAGAGCATATTAAGCGCAAATAACATAAAGCATGAACCACATTGGTGAATGCAGGTATTGGTTTTGGTGATATGTTCAAATGTCATCACAGTTGTTTAAGAGCAGTACAATCATTTGGTATTGTATGATGTAGCAGCATATTCACCACCACTGGCATTTTCTTCAGCAATGCAGAGCCTATACTTGTTTTGTTAGCATTGCAAGCAAAGGGTATTAGGGTAAAGGACCATTTCTATTACAATTACTGCAACAAAGCAAGGGGGAAAAATAACATTTCAAAAAACACATTTTCACATATATTATTAAGAAATCAAAAATTAAAGAAAGTTAAAAAGAATAGTATTTTGGACAAATTCAAGATTTGGCAGAGATGGACAGCCTTCAATGGTAATTCTGAATTGATTCTGAACTATGTGAAACATTTAAGAAAAAGCTTTGTGAATTTTGTTGGCTGGAACACCTAAAACATTGAGCACTTAAGATCCAAATGCACTTCCTTCTGACCATTTAAAATGTCAAAATGCTACATTCATTCAACATGTTCAGTGTGCAAGGTGTATGTGAACCTTTAGAATTTGATATTTGCTTGCCTAGCTATCTTTTTTACAGTTTTCAGAATTCAAAATATTACTTTTCAATTTTCCTTCAAACTTACAGTATGTTCTTAAATGATAGATAATCAAGTTTCACATAGTATTGCTGATACCTGGTCATATTTGGCTTGAGAGTTTAAAGTAATAGTTTATTATGCTATTTGTTTTTCAAAATATACTTTATCCTTTCTTAAGAAAGGCTTTAATAGTACATGCAAAAAATGTAATTATTTTTAAGAAAAGGTATTTGATAATTAGTATGCAAGGTTTAAGGAAAGGTAAGTGAGTGAAATAAGCATGTCATTCAGTAAAGCTTAAATTTCTATTGATAAATTACAGGTGAGCTCACCAAATGTCAACTGCATGTGCACTAAAGTCTGTTGCATACTTTGCATACATGTTCCTTAAATTAACCTCTGCTATTTAAACTCATGGGCATTATGCCCAACCACTACACTGCTATGGCTTTTCAATTATAACTCTAAGGAACTGTGATAGCAGTGACTTAAAAACTGCATATTTACGGGTAACTGTGAATCAGATGATGACTACGCTGTCATTCTTGCTTTTGATAAAATATATTGAGGTGGATAATGGGAACTTCCTGCCTGCAAAAGAATGTGGAAGTAATGTGGTCTATTTTGATTTGTATTTTGGTAAATCATTGAATAGCTTCTGTTTATTTTGGAGATTTGTAACAGGCTTTTCTGAAGTGCAATTTGTAATTTGCCATGTTCTAAAAATGTCTTGATATGCAGGAAATTTGCTGGGAAGAATCATACTAGACAAAAAGAAGTTATTATAAATCCTAAGAACCTCAATGCACTGTATTATGTGGAAAAGAAATAATTATTTGACTAATGTTGATGATATTGCATCAATTCAGAGTACGGTGTGGGCCAAGCTAACAGTAATCATGATAGTACTATACTGAATTTATGCATTTGTTTAGATTTAGTGAAAAAGCATGTCAAACTTATATAGTGTGATAGCCAGGACTCTATATATTGTAACTAACAGAAACGGTTTTAGTCCAACAAAGTCAGACTGATAAGTTCGATGCCATAGCCAGGGTTTGAACCACAGATCTCCTGGCCTCTAGCTGATTTCTCTAACCACTGAGTTACCATGGCAACATGCTGGTATGGCATTAAATTCCTCAACTGACTTTCAGGTTTCCCGGTAGGCTACAAGCTCATCTCAAAATAGATAGAGATGATATACCCAAATAGCAGCTTACAATGCCATAAGTACTTTAAGTCCAGGGTTTCATAGTTTAGCCATAACAGTCTGGACTGTCCATTTGCACTACCGCCCTCTTACCACTGGACAGCTGCTGGATGCAATAGACAACATTATTTATCTTCTTCGCCATAAGGTATGGCCCTTGCCCTGGCTGGTGAAGCTTGTGGCTCCATTCCTTGAGCCAGGTAGGACAATATAGCCGCACAAAATCACTCTGCTGGAAACTTAGGTTTTTGGTTAGCCTGTCATTAAGGTTTTCATCTGGTCACTTGCTATCTTTATCTATTAATGCAAAATCTCATGCATGCCTTGAAGTTGGTCTATGAGATTTTCCTTATAATTGACTGCTGGTTGTTCTGGCCCAGGAGGATTTTCAAACATTAGGTCCCATGGCAGATGCACCAAAGACCAAACTGGCTGGTGTCAACTCAATGATGTTGTGGGTTGAACAGCGGTAAACAAATAAGAATTATGGCACCATGGCATCCCAGTCTCTATAGTGATTGGCCACAACTGCCTCAAATAGTTTTCTAGAGTCTTGATGTACCACTCAACCAAGCCACCTGACTATGAGTGGAGAGGTGTAGTGCACTCCATATCACTCAAATGTTTCCTCCGGTTGTACTCAAATTTGTTGCCCTGGTCATTGAGCAGCTCCAATGATACCTCATAGGGGCAAAATACTTGTTTTACCAGGCAGTTCGTGATCATCTTAACCTCCTGGTTAGGGACACCATACACAGCAGCCACTTGGTGAAGTAATCCATAGCAGCCAACAGATACTTGTTGCCCTTGTCGGACACAAGGAATGGCCAAGCTACATTAATGATGATAATGGTGTTTAAGGGCGCTCAACTGCCGAGGTCATAAGCGCCCTAAGCTACCTTAATGGCTATGCATTCAAAAGGTACCAGTTTTCAGTACCTGTCCATAGTTGCAACTAGCAGTACCATTGTCGGAGTTTGTTGATGATTTTGTTGTATCCCAAATATCCTCCCAAAGTCCCTGCATGTACTTTCCCCAGGACTTCCATGGTCTTTCTCTAAGGAAGGATTGGCTGCTCTCTCTGGGCCTTCCCATTAGGTGATTACCATACACTGAACACTACTCTCCCCTTAGTCTTCAGTGAGTCCCAGTGGTCCCAGTATGACTTGTTCACATTAATCCAGGGTGAGATGTCTCCCCCCCTATGTCTAGTCCTCGCCTCCACTTTTCTCAGGATGGCCCCAAGTCAGCGTTGGCCAACTGCTCCCTCCTCAGACCTGCACTATTCCATTAGTAGTAGGCCCCGCCGAAATGATGACCCCTGCAGTGTACTCTTTCTCCTCAACCTTGCTGAACAATTTTGTCATTACTTAAAATCTGCATTGATGCCAGTTCCTCCTTTCCGAATGTTTTGATGTGAAGTTACACTCTAGGAGCTTCTGGACCCAATGTGATGTCTGGCTATCCAGGTTCCCGAAGCCCAACAATCAAGTTAGGCTGGAGTGGCCAGCACTCGGGTGGAATATCTGGCCACCCAGGTAATTGCAGATGTGCTGCAGCGCCTTTATTACTGCCAGGAGTTCTCGCCGGGTAACATAGGCCTTGGAAAGCGTTTCGCTGTGGTAGGTTGCCACCCGCTCCTGACAATTATGGATCTGGATTTTCGAAGGCCATCAATCATGGTGTTGCTTGCGTTGGTGTCCACAATATAGTCACTGCAAGGTTGAGGAAGTTTTGGAATAAGCTCACTGCAGAGTGCTAACTTAAGTTCCAGCGACGCGCTATCTTTTACTTCTTACCACATATTGGGCCGATGTTCGTCCATCGGATGAGTGAGGATTATCGCGATATTGGAGAAACACCTGACGAGCCGATGCAGCATAAGCCCAGGAAAAATCGCACCTCTCGTTTTTCTTTCGATCGAGGATAATTTCTTACTGCTCGAGCCATTCCAGATGGTGAGACTATGTGGATCAAGGAGTTTATCTATTTACAGTAGAGTTGCCACTTCTTTGCATTCAGGTTCAGGTTAGCTGCCTGCAGCGTTTGCAGTATCTTGGTCAGGTTCTCTAGATGTCTCTAAGTTATGGTTTATGAGGATGACATCATCAAGTGGACAGCGTTGTAAATCAGCCCTCTCATCACTGGTTCAATGGGGCACTCGAAGGTGGCTGGCATATTCCTGTAGCAAAGGACATAACCGATATTGCGAAAGCATTTTGTCAGTAGAGAAAGCTGCCTTCCTTTTATCCTGGAAGCCATTTGGCAGTGTCCCGAATTCAAGTCAAAAGCAAGTGTGTCCAGGGTGTTGTCATTACGAGGTAAGGTGAAACACCTCTTTCTGGTGACTGTATTCAGCTCCCTGTAGTACATGTAGAAGTGTAACTCACCGTTCTTCTTCTTCTTCACCAATAACACAGGGTAGCACTAAGAGCTTTCGGACTCGTCAATGATTACCCTAGATGTCATGACTTCCAGCATGTCTCGTAGCTCCGTCTGTTTTGCCAGAGGAATACGTCTTATTGATTGCTCGGCTAGGTTGGGCATCTGTGGTGTCGACGTAATAGTGTACTTAGTAAGTGTGGCCATAATCGCCGTTCCCTTTGCTGATGACAGACTCGTATCGACTCTCTCCAGTTGGCAGCCGCACTCTTCAGCTAATCTTTCAGCCGTGGCTCCAGATCCTGCCACGCTACTAGTTAACGGATCCGCCGTACAACGATATACTCGCTGCTTGTTTTCACTTCATAATTCCGTCCCAGACCTGGATGTTCTGGTCGGTGTGCAATGGGTTTAACGGTCTACGAGTACTACATTGTGACAATGAAAAGATGCCTGAGCAACACATAAGCCATTCATGGGTGTTTTCCGGTCCAGTACAAGGTTCCTTGTCCTTTGGCCCTTCAAGTGCGCCTTCATCGCTGCCTGGCTTCTTGTAGACAAAACTACACCGTCTCTCAAGATTACCCTGCAGATCCCGGCATGTTCGTGAGATTCCGTAGCAACACCTCGTATTGGTAAAGTCTCAAAGTCTTCCGGGCGACATCCAGTCCCAGTATCATATCCTTGAACAGCCTCGCGACAAATACCCACAGGCTAACAGTGCTCCGCCAAACGTCGACTCCAACAGGGCCAGCTTCTTTACAAATATAAATGCAATTTTATTTATTGGCACTCTTTAACTTCTGTGGTTCTCAGCGTCCCATTGTGTACTGGGCGTGAAACCCGTTTAATTTTACTCAGAGGCCCCTTTATCAGGATTGAGGTTTTTTCATCTTCCGTAAATTTACGACACGAGACCAACGGCTTTACTGCCTTTCCGAAGGAAACCATTTTAAAGATTTTACGCCGAAAAAGAACCATCGTCATCCACCGGTTGCACCCGCGACCTTGGGCATATGAAGTTAGTATGGTAACCATTATAACACGCAGATGTCGCCTGAGGCCCTAACTTGTTGGTAGGGCCAACTAGGTGATCGTTTTGGCAAGACATTCACTTCGTCAATTCAGATTAGAGTCACAGCTGAGCCTATGTCTACTAGTATCCGGCATAGCTTCCCTTGTGCCCAGCCGTCTGCGATGAGGCTGTCGTCCACTCTTCTCCATAAGGCACGTAGCGTCACTTGAGAGGGCAGTGAACGCAGCCCCGGTGTGCTCCTCTCCACACCGGCCCTTATTCATTTTCCGCTAATGGTCGTCTTGAAGTGGAAAGCCCTTTACGATACCTCCAGTATACATCACTCAAAGGCTGTCATGGTCTCTGTGTTGTCTCTCTGTCGTAGCGAATACTCCTCGACTTTGAGGTGGGTGCAGCTGTTGTCTTCATCGGCATTGTCTTGGCCGTCTCCATCTTTAGTGCTGTCGTTTAGGCCTTGTAGATGGTCCTTCAGTCAGCGAGCATAGAGAGTGGTCGTACCTCCTTGTCACTACCCTGTCGATAAAGGAATAGGTGTGTTCTCCGAGTTCTCAGGTTTCTCCCGCCACCGCATTCCACCGGTGCTCCATCTCCAATCCATATATTACCAGTGTCATCGCCTGCGGTGTCACTAGTGGTAAAACACTACAAAAAAAAAAAAAAAAAAAAAAAAAAAAAAAGAAACGAAAGGAAAGGAAACCATACGGCAGAATTTTTGCAGATGGTAGGTTCACCAGCATCGCCAGGGCGAACACTTGCATCGTCTCTCGTGGCTGCTGCAGCCTCAATTTAAGTAGGCTGCAGCCAGGCGATAGTTCCCGAAGCGGTGCAGATATTTGCAGACATCGCCGACGTCGAAATCGTATTCATTAGTCCTGCCGCCCGTCCCTGTGTGTCATCCTCTGCTGCTGACCATCAGTTGTGGGTGGCGACAGCAGCAAGCGGTCGGTGAAAAACTTCGAAACTGGATGGTCCGTCTATCTTGGGTGACTCGACGTATGCGGACGTTGTTTCGGGTCCGGTCGTCTAGAATTTCAAGCTTTTAGCCTTCCATTTAGCAAGTTTTTCCATAGTCGTATTGAGCTCTTTTGCTCTTCCGTCGACTTTCCCCTCCAAGGCATTTAGTTGTCCCCCGAGGTCTTCCAGGACGTCAACGCGTTGGTCAAGGCTTTTCATCCTTCCGTTCTTCTACGTCCTTCTTCATATCGGCCCGTCATTCATCGATTTTTACCGCTATTTCGTTCTTCAGGTTTTCCATTCCGCATATCATCTTCTCTTTTATCTTTTCCATGCCAGAATCCATCATCTTCATTCCCGAACTAATTTCTTCTTCTAGCTTTTCCATTCCTGACTTCATTTTCGTTCCAACTTATTCATGCTGGATTCCAGTTTTTACTTTATTTCCGCTAGTATAGTTTTCATCATGTCCATCATGACGTTAAACTCTACTTCTGACACCATGATAAGGAAAACTATTTTTACCCCACAAAACACTCTATTTTCTTTCCACAAACTGATTATAAACAAAGTCGGCTCACAAGTAGTTGTCTTTCTTCGATCCTTCTGAAAAAAATTCTGCCGTGTGGTTTTCCTTTCATTTTCTTTTTTGTAGTGTTAACGCCCGCTTTTACTACTTGCGACGCCGCAGGCCATGACACTGATGATATACGGAATGAAGATTGAGCACCGGTGGTATGCAATGGTGGAGGGAAACCGGAGAAATCGGAGAATGGCATTCCGGCATTCATCGGTTCACCAGGGAACCCAAAATCCAGGTATCGACCGCGGGATTGACTGCTCAGCAGCAGCAATAATTGTTGCTGTGAGGTGTTCGACTAAAAAGTTTACTGAGTCGTATTCGTTGTAAGCTAGAACGGCCAAACCGGAAAAAAGTTCCAGTTGGCTCGATCTAAATGCCATCTAGGTATACATGTGGAACATAAGTGTTGTGCTAAGAAACATAAAATTGGGAATGTGGTCACTAGAATGTAAGTCAGAGATGTTATTCCAGCGTAATCTAATAGGTAACTGTGGAGAACAAAACGCTATATAGAGGTGGGGAAAACTGTGAAAGGCGTCAAATAAAATGCGGTCTCACTGGTGTTCAGGAGAGCTAGATTATTGTCGTCCAAAAAATCAGCAATTAGCTTACCTCTCGCACAAATCTGAGAGGAGCCCCCAAAGTGGGTGATGGGCATAGTGTTGGTAGTTGTGAAATGGGGTGTTTTAAATCAGTGCACGAGAGGTCATTACAGAGACGCAGATATATACTACAAATGGTAAATCTGGCAGATGGCAGTGTAATCCTTACAGCGACTAACTAGATGTCCGACTGTAAGGAAACGGAATCAGCATAAATATCATCTCTGATGAACATCATAGAGCCCCCGTGTGCTGGAATACCTTCTTCCGGTGATAAATCACAGCGTAAGAAGAATAGTGCCTGAATGTAATATTGTCTTGTGAACGGAGCTTTGTCTCTTGTAGGCGGACGACTAGAGGTTGGTTCTGGTTGAGCCACAGTTCAAACTCTGCTTGATGTGGTCCAATGCCGCGTATGTTTCACTGTAGGTTAGCCATGGTCTATATGATGGGATATGTTCTAATTAGAAAGACATTTCTGCATATTGGCCGGTGTTGGACAGTCTAATTTATTCTTTTTAGCCGTTGGACTAACCTTTTTTACAGGCACACGATCTGGCAGTGAATGCAGAATCCTCCTGTTCTATCTCCTTCATATAGCAGGACCCCTTATCAATAGCAAACTTTAATTCGAGGACCTCGAACCTATTTGAGGTACTGCTGGCGAAGATGGACGTCGACTATCTGGGCTGCTCCCAGAAGATTCCTCAGAAGAGGATCTACGTGGAGAGCGAAGCGCACTTTTACTACCCTTGGATGCTTTGGGTGCAGACGTATCTTTAAGGAAGTCAGTCCTAACACAGCATGTCTTGAATATTTCTGCTGGTACAGAATACGCTACCGGTTGTATTTCCAGAGGGTCGCCGGTTGGGGTGACAATTAATCTCGAATATGCTTTATAAGCGGATGGTGATTCCCACGTGGACGTGGTTGTTGAGATCTTCAGTAGTGGTGTGGGAACGATGAACTTTTCTGCAATTCTGTTCCCGTTTATATCGCACGTCTGTGTTGCGATTTCCCGCTTCGGTACTTGTTTAGCTGTAAGTGAACTATAAGGACCGGACGGCGGGACAGAGCGTTGTCAGATACTTAGGAGCTTACGGACTTCCGAGAAGGACACCTCTTTTATCCAAATCACCTGGATGGCTCTCTTCAGCAAAACGGGGGTAATCTCGGGAACTAGATGGCTGTTCCCCGCTGCAGTTCACACAAGATGGATGGGTAGCAGAATCCACATCGTGGGATGCGTCGCCACAGATAGAACACGTGGAACGACCAGTACAAATTTCGCTGGTATGCCCAAACTGCTGGCACTTGTAACATCGTAAGGGGTCCGGAATATAGGGCCTAAACTTGATGGCTTCTTACTCCGCCTTAATCTTTTGAGGGAGACCTACCCGATCAAAGGTAAGGAACAGAGTACGGGTAAGCACGAAATCACTATCACTTTTCCGTTGAACCGTATAAATGGATGTTACGACCTGCACTGACAGATCCTCTTGAAGCTGCTCATTGGACCTACCGTCTCTCGGGTAGTAATAACACCCCGCGAGGTGTTCAAGGTCTTATGCTTTTCGACCTTAACCGGGTAGCTGCCTAACAGTTTCGCCTTAAGTATTTTCGCTGCCTGGAATGCTGAAATTGCCTGTATTCCATTTCAGGCTTTAGCACCAGATTTAACCGTACCAGCAATTTTCTCGAGATCCTATAAAGCGTGAAAGGGCTGACGGACGTAAAGGATCTTCCTTTCTTATTCTGAATTCCACTAAGTAGTGAGAACCCCTGAACTCAGCTAATTCCTTTTCCAACACTAATTTTTTTGTTTATTTTTTGCCATAAAATATTTGAAATTCATCCCGCAGTGCTCCCCACCCACCATGGAGTCCAACACGGGGTCATCCCGCTGGGGTGATAGGGCTACCCTGGAGATATAGTAGACTCGCTGTCCCACTCACCCTGGAGTTCGGTATAGTACCTAATCCGGGTCGATTGACTAGGGGTGGGTCAGTCCCTAGCCTCCTGTTTAGGCGAAGAAGAAACCAAAGCGGTATATAGGATTGCGCACCATCTCCAGTCACTGATAGACAGAAGCCCAGGCTTAAATGCACAACTCTCAACCAACCAGGATATTCATTTCCACCCTCACGAGTCTCCATACAAGGCCTACACGTGAATGGTCATTTTAACGGATTGGCTCCCTTACCACTCAAAGGTTGCCCACACGAAGGAGTGAAGATTAGCTCGGGACCCTAGGTGCGCCAAACCCATACCTACCGTAGTAGAGCCCTGGAGGGAGGTAATAGCGATGATTGGCTACTTTTTAATGAGGGAATTTAGTAGCAGTGCTCATGCCTTTTATGCAGAGTAAGGTTTCTAACTTGTGTAGATACTCCCCAGGATGGGATGATACGGGATCTTACCCGTCTTTTTCTTCTTTCCCCAGGCCGGGTGTTGGTGGCCGGGGACTTGAATTCTAAACATCCCGCATGGTACTGTCGCTCTTCTAATTACGCCGGCACTAAGCTCCTTGACTTCCTGTTATCTCGGCCGGATGTACATGTACACGCCCTACAGGACTGCACTTATTGACCTCCTGTGGAGGGACGGCAGCCTGATGTCCTCGACATTTTCCTTGCTCCGTCTGTGGCGCTCTCGCCGGACTTCACTGTTACCCATTCCCTCTACTCGGACCACTGTCCGGTGCACTTCGCCCTACCTGGTCGTTTGTCCTCCCCTATTGCCCCTCATGGGTTGGAGCGAGTCACGGATTGGTCCGCCTTTCGGGCGACTCTCCATTCTTTGATTGACCCTCGCCTCCGCTGTGCTTCTCAGGCGGACATTGATTCTGCCGTGGCCTCTTTTACGGCCTCGCTTCGCACGGCTATCACGCGTGCTACCAACTCCACGCCTCGCCATTTTGCCCGCCACCTCTTCCCAGAGGTTGAATATTTGGTGGCATGTCGCCGTCATCTGTTTCGCCTCTGGCGGCAGACTCGCCAGCCCCTTTATAGACGTCTGGTCAACGTCCTTCGCAGCACCATCAAAGACACTCGGCTTGTCTGTGCTGATGCTGCCTGGGAGGAGCGTATGCTTGCCACATCCCACTGTGACGGCTCTCTTTGGAAGGTCCTCAAGGGATTTCGCTCCTCCACGCTTATCTGCCCGCAGTCAGGCGCCCTTTACACCCCAGTGGGCCCAGTAGGCTCCTCAGAAGGAAAGGTGGAGTTATTTGCTTCTTGCCTAGAAGCTCGCTTCCAGGACAACCAGACTACCCATCCTGCTCAGGCGATGGCCGTTACGGCCTGGCAACACGTCTGGCTTGCTAGCCCCCCTGTACCTTGGCTCTCCGTTTGACGCCGCATCAGGTTCTTTGCGCCATTTGGCGTCTACACCCCGGCAAGGCGTGTGGCCTCGACCATGTTTCGCCTATTGCTCTCAAACATCTTCCTCGCCGTGCTCTTGTATTTTTAACTCCTTTATTTAACTTCTGCCTCCAATTTGGTTATTTTCCCACCGCTTGGAAGTCCGCACGGGTTATTATGTTTCCGAAACCAGGGCGTGACACCCGTGATGCAGCATCCTATCGGCCGATCAGCCTTCTCTGTCACCTAGGGAAACTTTTTGAGCGACTATTGCTCCGCCACATACATTTAGCAGCCCCCCTTCCTTGCTACTTCCTTGCCGGACTTTCAGTTTGGGTTTCGTCCCCGCCACTCCACTGACCTCCAGCTCCTCAAATTTGTGGATGATGTTGGCACCGCCTTCAACAATGATCACAGCACCCTCGCTCTCTTTTTGGATGTGGAGGCTGCTTTTGACAAATGTTGGCATGCGGGCATACTGTATAAAATCCACCACCAGCTTCCGGCTCTCCGGCCCTTTCTCCGGCTCCTCCACAGCTTCCTCCAGGACCGCTGGTTTAGCGTCTGTCTTGGGCGCGCCCATTCTCGCCCCCGCCTTATGCGTGCAAGGGTTCCACAGGGTGCGGTACTGGCCCCCCTGCTTTACAGCTTCTTCACCAGGGATCCCCCTCAGGACCCGCGCTGCTCCGTGCTGATGTACGCGGACGACACGGCACTATATCACTGTTCTAATCTCCGTTACGGCCAACTCGCCCTCCAGCGCTATGTCATTCGTTTCTTGGAGTGGCTCTCCCTCTGGAAGATAGCCGTCAATGCCGCTAAATGCCACTTTGTGCTTTTTACCCATCGTCGCAACCTTCCGCCTCTCACCCTCGCGGTGGTAGGTCTGCCCTTGCCCCGCCGTACCCAAACCCGCTACCTTGGGGTTATCTTAGACCGCTCTCTGACTTGGTGTCCCCATATCACCCGTCTGCGTACACAGGGGCGGACTCGCCTTTACCTCTGCTGTCGGAGCTTCCGCAGCCGCCAACTTGCGCTTCGCTCAAAGTTCATTCTCTTTCAGGCTTTTATACGCTCCTATCTCCTTTATGCCTGTGCCGCCTGGGCGGCCGTTTCACGCACACACTGGGTACTCTTGCAACGCATCCAGAATTTATGTCTCCGGCGCATCCTTCGCGTCCCTCTCCTTACTTCCAATAGGGCTATCCACGAGGAATTGGCTGTGCCGCAACTTGAGGACATTATGCACATTCGGGGTCGCCGGCTCTGGGCCTCCCTCAAAACCCATCCCAACCCCCTGGTTCGGAACATTGGCACCAACGAACCTTGACACCGCAAGCACCGAAGAGTTAAGCCGTTTTAATTCCCCCCCCCCCCCAACCCAGTGATTTATTTTCGCCCTCCAGGCCGACAGTGCCTGCATGTGTTGTGCAGTGCAAGTGTGCTTCTTGTGTTTATATTTTCCATTATGTATTTTTTGCCTTCGCCTCGGTGAAGGCTCTTCCACAAACTGATGGCAGCAGCTGTGCCTTTTGTTTTCTTTTATAACTATATGTGTTTCCTGGCTTAATACCTATGTATTTTACTCTGGAGCCGTTTCTCTTAGGGGCGGCAGCCTCTCTGTATGGGTTCCTTCTTTTTGTTTGTATTTAGCTATGATTTGTATAAACTGATGTAAATTTTACCCTGACGGCTGCATCTCTGTAACAGCCAAGGGGCTATTTTTTGCTCAATAAAAAACTGAAACTGAAACTGACTTGTGTAGAACAGCTGAAGGAGTAGCAAGTTATTGGACATTTACCTAATATAGTAAAAGCACAGATTTCTTTGCAGAGGGAAACATTTGCATAGTGCAACATATTTATAGTCTACTAAAGAGGTATAAAGGCAAGAGAGTTCTTCCTTGCATTTTCTTTCTTCACCTTGTGACCTGACTCTGACTACCACTGCAGACAGCAGTGAACACTCAAGAATAGACTCTTAGGTTGTGTCAGATTACATAAAAAGTAAAGCAAAATGTTTTATTAGCATTTACAATTTGCTTTCAATTGTTATTGAAGAGCCCATCTACTTCCTTTGCTACCATGTCTGATATAGAGGGCATAGTTAAATTAATATCTACTAGCTATTTAAGATGTATTGTATCTGTTAGATATAAATTACATACCTTTCCTTACTGCCAACTTTTATCATCTTTCCTTAATCTTAGAAAAGTTGCAAGGGTTACATGTGTAGCACAACCATTCTCTTTTCCTGGTTAGCAATCTCTTCTAATTGCATTCAGAGATAACAAAAGGAAAAACAGTAAACCAGTATGGGATAGTTCCAAAAGTACTGGAGTTGAAGCATGTTACTTTACAATAAGTGATCATATGTATTTTGCCGTCCTTTTGTTGCAAATCAGAGAACTTTTAGACTACATTATTAGAAATTTAAAAATTTATATTCACCATATTAATGCTGCACGGTAGATAAACAAATGTTGAAATGATATGGAAATTATACTTTCTGTGTACACATACCTAGTAACCCTGCCAAGTTTGTGGTAACACTGGATGTACATACTACATGTTCAGAAGTAAACATATATGTGTGAACAGCCAGAAGGTCCATACTCATCAGCTACAGATGTAGGCATGACAATGGTGGACCCTATAAAGGGAAAAAACAGATGTGTAACTGGTGTCAATTGGTTTACACCAGTTCTTGTATTTGAGCAATTACTTGAAGTGATGAAGCTCGCATATATTTTTGGAATTATTTGGCACAATAAAAGAGAGATACCTAGATAGCTTAGATCAAATTTAAATGGGAATGCAAATTCCCCTCTATTTGGATTCTATTGAAATATATATTGTATCATACTGTCTGAAAAGAAACAAAACGATTTTGGTATAGTCATCTATGCAGCAGGAAAAATACATTGATTATTATTCAGGTGAACCAAAGAAGTGTGAAATGAACAGACTTTGTAATCCTAAAAAAATTGGAGTTGACATACCCGAGTGGTTTTTGACAAATATAATGTTACTTGCACCACAAGGTATTGGACTATAGATATTTACTGTGAATCACTGAACATCAGTACCATCATTGTAATTTTTATTTTTCTGTTAAACGGAGGTAAAATAAAATTATTTGGTATTTGTTTCTTGATACAATTTCCTGGGTACTCCTAAAGCTTCGAACAGCAAGAGGAGCAGAATTGAAAACTATGTCTCTCTCTACAAGGAAGCATATTAAAACTCTTCTTTGAATTCAGGAAACTCCTAGCATAAAGATCACATATACGGCATAAGGTTAGATATGTACTATGTATGTGGAAGAAGCAATGACAAACATATAAAAAAGAACTAAGACAGTGTTTTCAATGATCAGCCTATAGCTGTGTATAAAAATGCCTATAGCCCTTTTCACGTCATGAAGACACAATGGCTCTTATAGAGAATCTTTGCAACGTTGCCACTTATGATCCGCCACCGCAATTACTGGGCTTTCGTTCACAAACAGGGATTATTATTATTATTATTATTATTATTATTATTATTATTATTATTATTATTATTACTGTTGTTGTTACTGTTTTTATTGTTCTTCGTGTTATAAGTGTTATTATTTACTAATATTAATAGTATTATAAGTATGATAAAATAATAATTAAAAGATAATAATTAATGAAAATTAAATAATAATAATAATAATAATAATAATAATAATAATAATAATAATAATAATAATAATAATAATAATAATAATAGATTAAGGATTATTGATGTTATTGTTGTTGTTGTTATTATTATTATTATTATTATTATTATTATTATTATTATAAATATTATTTGGTCATTGCATTCATTATTGTACTTATACTATTACCATTTGATTAGGTTAAAAACTATTATATATTTTGCAGTTAATTCTTAGTGAAATACAATTATGCCTCAATTTATTGCATCTCCTAATAAATGTCCACACTTTGCTTTTAACCTAAATATAATACACCTAAGAATTAAAATTTACATTAATGGGACATGGGTTCAACACCCGAAGAGGAGTCCTGATTGGCTTGTTCACTGCCCTCACAAGAACTGGGATCATTACCAGAGGAACTGCTAGTTAACCTAATGATTAGAGGTTTTAGCTGATCTACTTTCCACATATCGTCTTCTATCCCTTCAACGTGTTTATCGTAATTTAACCATTGCTCTTGGTTGATAGATTCAAAACCATTGTCTATTAAAGGTTCCATCTCCTTTTGCTTAAATGTAGTGTTAGGTCGCCCATCACATTCCTTTACCTGACTCCATACCATTTTGTAAAACCCATACACGCCTCAGATTCCCAAAACCAACTGAAAACCTCCATTGAAGTATACGACCCCTTATTGCCCCTTGATCTGTCATTATCATCTCCAAGACACAAGGACCAGGTTTATTGGCACTGTAAGCCTTGCGCTTATGCCTTAAACTGTTGATTCAAGAATCCTTGGTTCTGGAGATGTCCTATGTGTACATAAAAATAATTTCAATATCTCCTTGCAAACTTTGTTGCTGGAAGTTTTTGCGTGGACTTGTGGAACAAGAATTAGGCAGCGACAACACTTTCACTGTAAAAATGAAGAATCCAAACAACTTTTGTTTTAAACTTTATTATTTTATAGATATGTTTAGACATATTGATATAATCTAAATACCAACGTGGTCTATGGAAGTGAGCGAATAACCCAGATTTTTTTCATTGCGATTAATTTGGTTTAAAACCATGTTTTAACGTTCAGAGCGAGAAACAAGTTAAAAATCTGCTTTCAACAAAATTTTAAATTGTATAATTTAAAAAAAAAATGTAGTTATATAAAAGACTTTTGGTGCATACCATCGTATTCTTTCACACATTTCATACCAAAATGCATGTTCCTATTATATCTTAGTCGCATTTGAAAACACCCACATGTGAGATTTTTGGACGAAACAGCATTCGACAGATTTACTCTGGGTATTCTAGTTTCCCCCACAACCCATTTCGCCAATTGTTCCATTATCATCTTTTCTATTATCAATTTTGGTTTCGTTTCAAATCATCCACTTCCTCACGCTCATGCCTGACTAAGGACCAACCACTCGTTCCAGGCTCTGCAGTCTGTGGTTACGTGCCGTTGGCTCCCCGACAGGCTTCTGACCTCAAGGCACCCGCTTGTAAGTCCTAGGGGGTGTCAATCCTACATACGGTGAGGGTAAGTCGATTATGTAACGTAATATAAAAAAAGAGTCAGCCTGATTCGTGACGTCATCAGTATAACACTTATGCACAATATTTTAAGAAGAATATTTAAAAACATTTTATTTACATAATTTGTAGCTGAAAGTATTTATAATTTAACCTTAACATAAATAATCAGAATGTAGTAATATACATAGAATGTTTTATAGTCAAAACTCCAATATGAATACTAACTACAATATACATTTTAAGATTATACTGAGGTCAAAATAATATTACAGCTTTTTTTATTTAAAAATGCACTAATGCTAAAAGGAAAAAATTATAGTAGGATCTATTGCGCTGATTGCCTAAACCTTCTGTAATTTAAAAGCCTGATTGTTTTAGAGAAGTTACAACAGGCTGCACGCATAATTCATCCAGTAGGCTAAAAGGACTAGGAAGATTTTACAGCTTATATCCCAGACCAGTCTAATGCAAATGGTCCAGTGGCAGCCATAGCTATCATGGCTAAAGTTTATTGCATTGTTGCATGGTGCGAGAGTGGGCTGGTGTGTTGTGGTCTTTGTTGTTGAAGTTAGAATAGTAGCGTTATTCAATAAAATGTGTAGCGGTTTTGATGAGTAGCAAGCGTACCTATGCCACAGACAAATTTGAAACTCTAAATAAGGAAATTTTAAGGTACAATCACTTCGACCAAAGATTCAGTTATATTACCTTGTGTTAAGAATTAACTCTTTCAATGCCCAAGTATATTCTGCAACAGAAAAATGCCGCTCTTGCTACTCCCGAGAATACTCGATTTCAATTTTGGCAGCATGTAGGTTAGAAATTCACACTTCTAAAGGCTTGTGAATTGGATGTCGTCAAGGGTCCATCTATAGTGATTGCGTAGATACACTTCTCAGGAGGTTCCGTGCATTGGGGTTCTGTCTATTGAGACATATTCCAGACTATGCACATCACCTTTGAGCTGCCATACATGCAGCTAACTGTGTGGTCATGTGATGATCTCGAGTTCGGGGAATTCCAGGCTTAATAAAAATGGTAATATCTTCAGACGCATCCGATATTAGTGATGATGAAAATAATTTACCGCATAGTAGTGGGAGTGAATGTGAAAATGGTGAAAGTGGTGTTCCAGTACCGCCGAAAAAAGATACTAGAAATGCTGCGTTGTTCTAGTGGTGTTCTACAAATTTCATTCCTTAATTGTATCAATTCAACAGGCTAAACGCAGTTATTACTGTGAATTTAGCATATACTTCACTCCTTTCGAATATTTTCATTTATTTCCCTACCCCTCATATAATGCAACATATTGCAGACAAAACTGACAAATACATTAAGTTTGTGTGTGATAAAGTTGAACTCCCCAAAAATTCTCGTTTACAAAAGTAGTAAATGTTCCGAAAATTCCACACACCTAAACTGCCTCTTACATCTGCAAGACCATCAGCCGGGTATCAACCTAGCTGACAGACACTTCCCAACACCTGGTATAACAACACCAAAGAAACAAAAGTTCCAAGACAATGCTATATGTACTGATACCAAAATAGCTGAGAAAAGAAGAACAGAAAGCAGACACATGTGTGCCATTTGTGTCATAGGTTATGCACACACCCCTGCTTTGAAAAGTATCACAAATGTTTGCAGTTCTGAAGTGATATTTTATATATTTTGAACATAATAAAAGACATTATTTCTGGTAGTTTAGTTTTTAGGCAATAGTGTGGACACCCCTATTCCAATTTTTTTCATAAATAACCCATTTTGAAGTGGTAAAAAATAAGTACTAAAGGACAATAATGAACTAATGACATTGAAGGACCGTTGATGGTCTATCTTGGACAACCCTAAATATGTGTATTGTGCGCGGTATTTTGGCTACTTTACAAATGGACAATTTTTGAACTCAGGGCATTATTTGGAAACTTCAGATCAGGGGAACCTCTAGTAAACCATTCCCATTAATAGTAATTTTGCTTACCATTATGCTTTATTAAAGCTTTTCGGAAAATTACTTGGCAAGTAATATATCACATATTAAAAATGATTCAGCACTGAAAAAGTTAAGTTTCAGAGATGCAACTTTATGTAGTTTTTGGATGTAGCTAGTTTTCCTATGCTTAAGGTGACAGTATTTAATGAATTTTCAAAACATCTTCATGTGATATCTTAGTATATCACGGAGTGCCACAACCATCAGTTCATGTGTTGGACCATTGTGTCATACACCCTTAAATAAACATGTAACAAGAACCAGGTGTATTGGCTTCAGTATAATCATAATAGCTACAAACAAAACAAAAAGCGCTACAAACTTACACTCCAAAGTAGTTATCATATTAGAGTGTAGCTGGTTAGCTTTGGATGTTCGTTTTCTGGAGTTTCCAAAATTAGGTTAGTGCCTCAGGATAAATAAATATGTACTTGCTTATACATTATGCTTATGTTACTTTGCTCGAGGACCAATGAACTAAAATAAGAAAGTTATCAGACCAGACTGATGTAACTGAAAGTGATATTATACAGTGGGATGTCATATTTCCTGGTTGCATTTTCATTTCTGTGTGTGAAGGTTGGTAGGCAAAAGAATATCGGAATAGTTTAAGATTTAACCTCTTTTACATCAGGCAGTTAAACCAAGGGCTTTGCTGGGTTCCACAGATAATGCATAAGGGCAAGAGCCAGCATTTAGTACCCTCATGGTTCCACTGGAGTAGTTGCCTCGGATGAAAATCTTCAGGAAACTGGCTATGTTGAAGCTGCAGCTGCATGTATATTATTCAAACCTAGAGTATGGAATTTCCATTTCCAGCTGCCTGTTTATGAACTTTGCAAAATGATTCATTGTATTTTTTAATATTGGGATATTAGATTCGTGATGGTTCATTATAAAGCTAAGGCAAAGCTATGTGACATTCGTTTTTAACTAAGTTTATTGTGTCATGTTCATGTTTAATATCATTCTAATTTCCACAACTGGAACCAGAACTGTATATGTTTGTCCATGCTCACTATCTGCAAATAATCATGTTATTCAAGGACACAAAAACATATAACCAGTCTCCATCCACATGAGTATTATTGGTAAGGGTCCTGGATTGTGAATGAAGCAGCCATACCCCATTAATTAAAGTGGGATGCAACAAGAGCAGTGCAGGTATCTGAGTATATCAGGAAAGCATCCAACTAGTGTAGCAGGGTTACTCAAAACTGGTTTATGAAATACAAAAATAGCACACTAGAAATCTTAATATTTGTTGCCATAAGCACAGTATTCTTTGGGGATGCTGCTCCAAGTACTGCCCAAAGAAACAGACTTGCTGGTTGTTTTGGGTTCTCTGTGGGCTAAGTAGTGAAAAAGCTGAAGTTGTAATGCATCCTAGACACACTGCAAGTTTTTGATTGAAAACGTCACACTGTAGCTTAAACAGTAAGCTTGGTTGAAGCACCACATCCAGAAAGAAGAGAATTTCCCCTGCCAGTAGAACAAGTATTTTGCATAATTGCAATACTATTAATAAATAATTTAGAATGTACAATTTCTTCTCCGCTTTGATATCGGATAATTCACAAAATTGAATATTTAATTATTTTGCATATATACTTGTTAACACATGCAGGCCAATATGGCTCTAAATAAATTATTTCAATTAACATGCCAGTAGTGGAGCTAGACTCTGAGAAGAATCAGAATTACAAAATGGATGGTGGCTTCACTCAAACACTTGCACAGACCCATACCTTCAAATGCCTGTTTGATATGAAGGTAATTTTAAATAGTCCGAAAGTAAATCCATAAACTTAGAGATAATATTTAAGAAAGAAACTAGCATGATACAAAGCCAAACAAGATGGAAAAATCTCACCCAAATGGAACGCTTTCTTCTGTGTCACATAACAGTTCTGGCAATGCCTGGAGAAAATCGGAAGGTAGTTCGTATATTAATGGCAGGAATTCAAATGCAGATGAGCTGAAGAAAAGTAGTTTCCTTTGCGAATATAATTCCATCGCTGAAAACGAGGCTTCGTTGAAAACCAGCATAGCTAGAAAAATGGCCGACTTCCATACGAATAGGGATCACTAAATTGTAGCATTTATGCAGTTAATTAAAGGCTATAATAATATGTTTGCAAGTCCAACTTCTTCCGGAGCTGTAATAAAATACTACAGCAGCATAATTGCGACTAAAACTTCAATGTGGACAACTATTCCGGCACTACCGCAAGCAAGCTTCCATCAACTACATTTCGGGCCGGCTGCTCAGTGACTCCTCTGTTACTGCATTTCGAGCTGACTGCTTACCGCCGGGTCTCTTACTGATCTCCTTACAGCTTTTTTTCCTTTTTATTATTTATTTTATTATTTTTTTATGTTTGAGAGGGGAGAGAGAAAGAGAGTTGGGAGGTAGACAGAATGGCTAATCTCGCCATTGGGTGAAGTGCGGGAATGGGAAGGAAGTGACGGATTCGGAGCAGATAAATCGGGATGGGTAGGTTCCGCTGAGCACCCTCATTAGTGCGGGAGTTTAGCTGCTGGCCAAACTAAGCGGCGGCCCAACAGAAGTGGAGAGGGGTTCCGGGCGACAGACATGACCGAGGCTCTGACTGCCACCCGGGGAGCTAAGGATGGGTTGAAAGGAATTCCGGGTGTCTTTATTTCTGGTTACTTATTTTGTTTTTGTTTTGGTGGCCTTAATAAAGGCTTTGTTGTGCTGGGTGGTATTCTAGCGACTTTTCCCAGAAGTGGGAAGCTGTCGTTATGTCTTTCCAGTCCGATGGTTTGTTGTGCAGGTCTTTGGCCAAGTGGTGTCAGGAGTTCTGTAAGTGTACGGGAGATGTAAGGTGAGAATGTCAGTGCAGTCTGTGAGGTCGTGTGCGTAGTCTGTTTGCAAGTGCCTGTGCTGGTGGCGTCTGTTGTGGCGTTTGGAAGTCTGTCTGTCAGAGTTGAAGTCCACAGTGAGAGGCCTTCGTCCAGGGAGTCTGAGTCACTGCGGCGTTGAGTTGTGTGGTGCACCTGGTGACGAAAGTCCTCAGCGCCGTTTGCAGTGGCGGCGGTCGTCTGCTGTAGATCCTGGACTCCGGCCTCAATTTCATGAAGTTTGCGTGGAGTGGTGGTGTAAGTCCCTGTGATGTCTGCGTTGATGGCAGTCAGCTCCTCCTCCAGCAGGGTCAAATGGGACCTGATGTGCAGGACCTCAGAGTGTAGGTCCTGCACGACATCCTTCACGGTTCTGTCGGATGGCGCTGCTGTTGCTGGTGCCTGTAGAATGTTGGTTTTGGCAGGTAACTGTTGTATGATGGTGGCGGCTTCCGTCCGTGTCGTGGAGATGGTGGCAGGTGTGGTCCTCGCTATTTCAGCTGACGGTGTGGCGGCAGTGGCTTGTATTGATCGCTGTAGGCGGTGGCTGCGATGATAGAATGGGCACTGCGCCTGTCCTGTGAAGTGGTCGTGGCTATCACAGGTGGCGCAGTACGGCGGCGGTTCCGTAGATCATGAGCTGCGCATTCGGCAGTGGATCTTGTCGCCCCACAGTAGTAGCACCGTGGGGGCTGGGCGCAGGCTTCTGCAGTGTGGCCGAATGCGCAGCAGCAGCATCATGGTGAGGGTCGGGGTTCTCGACTTGCCTCAGTGCTTAGGCACTGCCCAACCATGGGCAGACCCTCGCTCAAGGCAGCCCCGAGTTCCCCGGCCACGGCGAATTCGATCCTGACTAGAGGAGACATCCTTCTGGCGGACATTATCCTCGTGGCCCTCATTACTGAGGGCCAATACTGGGGAGCTGTGGCAGTAATGAGTCTAGAAGGCAAGTCTCTAGGTAAACCTCAAATTACTGCGCTGTAATTCCGAAGGAGCAGCGGCGGTGATGACTGTGGTGTCGGAGGTTGTGTAGGCATCGGTACTGCGCTGGTAGTAGGTACGGTGATTGGAAGCTCTGGTGAAGTTGGGCTGGCGTGTGTAGAGGCCGGCAATTGTGGGTGCATTTGTCGGGCTTCAGCGGCGGTGGTGGGATGGCATGCCGGTAGCTGCAGTTCTGCGGCGGCAGTAGGCGGTGTAGCGGCTAAGCTGTCTGCTGGCTCGGCCGGCGGGCTCTTGGGAACTGAGTCTATGGCGGGTATAGTTGACGCGGTAGGTGTTACTGGTACTGCGCATGCGGCGGAGGAGGTCTACCGTCCATAACGCGCTGCCGCGTTTCGGTGATGAGTCCGGCTGTTCATGGGTGGCGGGCGTAGGGGATTCTTCTTGGCCATATTCACTGCTGGGAGTCTCACGACACCTCTACACCACTACACCTCTAAATGGCGTGTTGTTTATGGACACTCTTTAACTACTGTGGTTCTCAGCGTCCCATTCTAAATTGGGCGTTAAAGACCGCTTAATTTTGCTTAGAGGCCTCTCTATCAGACTTGAGGTTCTTTTACGTGCCGTGAATCTACGACACGGGACCCACGGGTTTCCTTCCCTTCCGAAGGAAGCCATGCTAAGGATTTTTACGCCCGAAAAAATCCATCGTCCTCCACCGGGTTTGAACCCACAACCTTAGGTATATGAAGTTAGCATGGTAACCGTTACACCACGGAGGCTGTTACTGCTACCAGAGAAATCTGCTCAGCGCCGACCTCCAATGTGGCTAGAATACTAAAGGTGAGTCAGTCTTGTTTGAGAAGCTGCTATTGGCTCTCTGCTTATGACGTAGCTGAGATTGAAGTCGAGCACGTAATAGATATTCAGTGCAGCGAAAGCACTGTTTCTTCACTAATTATCAACTATTAAAACACATACTGACAGTTTTTTTAAAAGACATATTAATTCACATTCATTGTGGACATTCCGCAAACCAAAGTGTGTGAAAACTGCATTACTACTATTTCAAATTGGCGAATTGTTTCCATCCTTTTCTGACTTGGACGAGTAAGCCCTCCTTTTGAAATAACCAATATCTAGTCTTTGCTTGCTTAGGGTGGCACTGAATAAGCTTCATTTAGGGCACAGAGACTTATATCTATTGTTTTGCATTTAAATGCTATGTAGCATGCTTAATGTTGCAGGGCATCTTGGCTAACATCCGTAGCTTCTTCAACTGGGCTGTCACTCCTTAGAAACCCTGTTGTTTCTTCCTCATCTGTACTTCCACCTCCTCCTCCTCCTCCTCCTCCACCTCCTCCTCCTCAAATGAAAGTTAGTGATTGAGAATCCTCGCCCACAATGTCGATGCACAATTCATTTGATATGAAGTGCTCAATTGTCAGATGGATTCGTTACACTGGTAGACGGAGTTTCTTCTATCACCGATGTTCTATTAGAGAGAGGAATTACATTTGATTTCCCTGATATAAGGACCAACCTAATTCGGTTTCTGACATCATAGGCAGTTGGATTGTTGTAAAACGCTCCAAAACCTCGAACTCTAGAAAAGAAATTTTCCAGGCAATTCTGATTTAGTCTAGAGGTGAGGATGCAGGAGATTTCTTTACTTGTCATTACGTCGAACAGACTAAAAATAGACTTTATTGAAATTATAAAACCCTTTTGAAAGAGGAGTAAACATTATCTTTTTCCCACTCTCACACTAGTATTAACTTCCAGAAACCTTTTTAATGTGTTCTCCTGGCTTTGCAGTTTTAACTCATAGCCACTTCTAAGGGATGCTCTATTATCGCTAGGTATTCTAGAATTTAGCACATCAAATACACCATTTACTAATTTAATGAAGCAGCTCTGGCTTTGTTTGTCAGAATTATATCTGAGCCAGAGCAGTTCACCTAGAAAATAGCTTGGCTGATAAATCTGACATTCTGACGTGATCTTCCTGTAACACTCAGGTGAGCATCTGTAATGTGATGAACTATTGCCAGTTCTGTATTGTGCAGTGATAACACATCTTGACCAAATAAACCCTTCGTCCAGAAAATTGTTTCGAAGGAGGTTCAGCAGGTGCGGCACATCATAAAAAACGCAGATTTTCCTCAAATTATTACTAGGATTGTAAAGAATGTCCTGCATACACTCACTGTCAATTGGTTCCTCCTGTATTACAGCGTGTACCTCTATTTGGCATGCCTCAGTTTCAACAATTATATTATGAAGTAACTCTAATGTTATTGTAACATGAAAGCTGTAATTAGACGGCTGCTTCCATTTGGAAAGCAATCCTCGGACCATAACTACCTGAACGTTGCTATATGGGCCCAGTATTCGGTTATCTGGCATAGCAAATACGAGAATCTATGTTCATCTCGTCGAAGCTTACAACGGCTAGTTTTCTAAGCCTTGGAAGTGAATTGCCCAAGACTTTAAGAGGTATTTTACCTCGTTTATTATCCCTAATCTACATTTTATTTCACCAATCCATTTTTGTAAAATTGAAGGAGCAGGCAGAGGGGTATTTCTCTTTCTCAAGTATTCATATGCTTTTTTAGAAAGCTCCCTTAATGCAATGGCTTTTGCTATGTCTTCGAGGATTATTTTACTCTCTTATTCCCACTTAAAAGCGTTCTTATTTGCCCTGGAGTGAAACATGTTCATAGCACTTTTTTTTTTTTTACTTTACTTTCTACAGCAACTCGTGTCACCTTAGCGGATGAAACTCAATTTTTTAAAGACCCGACAAGCTCTGAATTCTTTTAAGAGCTGCGTATTTTTCTTTCAGTGCCACCAAGCAACCACGTTTTTTTTTTTTTTTTCTTTTCTTTTTTGTACTTCAATTTCTCTCTCTAGAATTTCCATTTCGTGACCGCTATCGTCTATCATTGGGTCGGTTATAGTGGCCTGATGAAGCTTTTGTTTCTTCGGAGATACCGAAGCGATGGTGGACAACACTCGCTTCCCAACATTTCGGGCCTCGCGCTTCACATCTTGACCAGTGGGGAACTACAAAATGAGCCGAAAGGTTTAATTATGTTTTGCGCGCTATTAGGAGAACAATGCATCCATAACAAGTTATTCTGTTATACGATATAAAACTGGAAAAGATATACCTCTGTCATTCTTTTTGTGCTTGGATTTTCATTAAATGTATCTCCATGCCCATTGGGAATTAACTGCGATGGAACTGCATCAGGGAACAGAATTTTCTTCACTAGCACACCTAATAATTCATTTTTTAAATCCTGTTTATAGTCAATGGCAATAAAGTGCACTGATCAATTACGCGAAGTATCAGTGTTAAATTGGTCAGCGCGCCTACAACGAGACACCCATTCAAACTTTAATCGCTTATTTTTTTTGTAAATGAGAGATACATCACTATAACCGTTTTAAAACCATAATTACGGCATTGTGCTACAGCACAATACATTCTACTTTTAACGTTCGCACTCATTGGAAACCGACTTAAAGACTTCACCAAAACAGAAAGAACTGGATCTGTATTCAAGACTCTAGCCTTAAACGTCTGTGTACAGCTTATTTATTAAGGTGGGGATGTATGCCTAAGTGGTAATGATCAATGCACTTTCGTACATCCGTTGTTAATTTGTGAAATTTCCACCAACATAGCTTTACCAAAACGGCAACAAACATATTATGCTTTCAAAATAAAGTATGACATAGGTTTCCTTCCGACATGAGTGTATAATGTTTTATTGCACTTCTACGTTACTTTTAAAACGAAGAGAAGCTCAGACAAATGTATATTGGCTTTTAGGAGGTTGAGCGGCATAATCATTTCAAAACAAATGCTGTGTTTCACTTAGAGGTAACGTTTAAGAACCTTTTCCCATTCACTTTAGGTCTCGGGTTATATATCTGGAGAAGCCTTGTTTGTTTTCAGGGAGCAAGGCCTTTGGCCCGCAATACTTTAAGTATTATTTCCGAGTGCAGGCTCAATTTTTTTTTTTTTTTTTTTTTTTTTTTTTTTTTTTTTTTTTAGAATGACAATTGAACAAGAATATTGTGAACAGAAACTATTTGAAGACCAAATATGTTATAAGCAGGACTAGAATTTGAGCATGTCATCGTTTAATTTTTATATCATAGGATTGCTAACGTGTACATACCTACATCGTTATCGTGGGTCCTACATTATAAATATTAGGTCTTTTGACACATCCTTTATTATTTTTCATTCATTATTTTGTCATTTTTCTAGCCCTTTATTTGGTCATCATTTAGCATTTATATTCACAATGTAAACATTTATGTAATTACTTTCTCTACACGCACTATGTACATATTATATAGAGAAGGTATTATATTGCACCCAAAAATTTGGTAACGAGATTTCACCGGAAATATATGTTTTGAGACCACCTGAATCCAAAAAAGCAATGCACACGATGATTAAAAAAAATCTCCCCAACCCAAACTACCCTTTACATGGATTTTTTTTTTGAAAAGTATGTTTTTTCTCAAAAATGCCTTTAACAATTTTGATTAAAATACCATATATTATAGATATTTACATGACAAATAAGATGTTTATCTTAAATTTTCTGGGAATGGGTTTTAAAGACATGTTCGTTCATGACAATTTATTTCTCTGAATTTTGAATACCTAACAAACTGTAAGAGATAGACAAAACCTACTGCACAAAATATGTAGATCTCGTTAAATCACAATTTATGTCAGATGCGTGTTTGTTGTAGAGCTGACCGTTTCCGAGATATTCCTTGTTATTGGCTTCAATTTTAAAATACTCATACTTTTTCAGGCAGGAAGTGTCCGTTTTTCTTTTGTTCTACTCCTGCTCTTACTCATATAACTACAGAGAAATATATGGGAGTTATATGGAAGTATCTTAACACTTGCTTTCATGCAACTAGAAGGGAAATAAGTGAATACAATAGGTTAAATCGATAGTTAAAACTTTTGCTATGTGATTGAAGTACCTTTGTTTGCATGGACAGGAATTGACAAATTCTCGCAGGAGAAAATACAATCATTTACTTTCTCTACACTTACTATGCACTTAGTGTTTAGAGAAGGTATTGCATTCCACCCAAAAATTCGATATCGAGATTTCACCGGAAATACACGTTTTAGAGTCTTCTCTAGCCAAAAAAGGCCAACCACAGGGCAACGAGATTTGACTATTGTTTTAGCCTAGTGAATTCCCTTACTTTCCTTATACTTACAAGGAAGCAAGTAATTAAGACAAGTTCTGTTGCTTATCTCGATTATCATAAAGTGGATAGATGAATGTGCTTTTTAACAATAATGTGTTACAGTGATGTAGAGAAAGTCATGTGAATGGAACAAATCAGATTTTTAAAGCTGAAACTAATAACAAGGAATAGTTAAAAACGGTCAACCTTAAGAAAAAAAAATGTGTATAACATACATTATGTGTTTAAACGAACTCTACATGTTTTGTTGTAAGTTTTTGTTGATTATGCAAATTTCGCAAAATTAATCCACAGTAAACATGTCTTCAGAGGCTGTTCCCAGAAAACTGAAGACATACATTTTGTTTGTCATGTAAATATCTTAAACATAAGAGATTATAATCAAAATCGTTGGAGCCATTTTTGAGAAAATCAAAATTTTCGAAATTTTTTCCCATGTAAAGGTTACTTAGGGGAGGATTTTCTAGAAAATCTTCGTGTCGCATCCTTTGAAGATATCAAACTTAAATAACAAGTTTGGTATTTAACGATATTTTCGTTTTGAGCTATACTGTCCACAAACACGCACTCAAAAATACAAAGACACGGACCTTTTTCTAAAATGCTTTCTTTTGGATTCAGGGGGACTCAAAACATGTATTTCCGGTGCAAACTCGGTATCAATTTATTGGGTACAATACAATTATCTTCTCTATACACTATGCACATAGTAGTGTAAAAAAGTAAAAATGCATATTAAGTTTTCAATTATCCTGGCTAACAAATCCCACTTCTTACAACAGAGTAACAAAAATTCTCTTAATTATTCCATCAAACAGCCCTTTGTATCCTCCACTTTTTACAATTTAAAATCTGTTCAGATATAAATGTTCTTATTCAAAACTTTGGCAAAAATTCTGCAATGGACTTTGCCTTCGACACTCGTTACAGCACTGGGTAACACTGCACACTCCAAGTTTACTGTAATTTCTGACTCCACTGCTGCACGCGCAGCATTTCCAGTGGGCGTCTGTGACGTCGACGACGATGACGACAAAGACGACGAGGAATTGCGGGCAGAGAGCAGAGTGGTATGTTGGATATATACTCATCCTTCTTAAGATTTAACCACGTACTGACGGGAATGCGGGGTTTGCAGTATGCCTGGTGAACCATGAGGTTGAGGAGTGAAAGAGAGTAGGAAGCTTGTTCCTCAGCGTTTGCCAATCTAGATGCAACGGCGCTTAAGTACCGCTGATGTAGGCTTGTATCGAAATTATTTTATTTGTCAGATGGTATTTAAATGTTCATATCCATGTAATTCTTGGAAGAACTGAATAGAATATAAGCTGAGGTAGACTGTTCCTTTTTAATTGCAGATGCCCACATGCAATGCAGGAAAACCGGCGTAATCTGAAACGCGGTGTTCTGGGGCTACAGTACTCAAGAGGTCTAACAAAGGTGCTGCGATGGAAGAGTAAATTTTACAGCGCGACGCCTCTATATATGCCTGTCCTGAGGCTTCATGCAGGATCTCGCGTATAAAGAGAGGGGAGGAGAATGAACAGCCCGAAAACATTTACTCAACACCCACTGAAGCAGTAGCAGTCTGAAGTCTGCCGCCATGTCCCAAATCTGTCAAGCGTAAATTAAAATGGGAATATGAGATTCCGCAAAAGGCGCAATTTCAGGGGAACTGGCACCGTGGATCTCAGCATCGAGCACAAAGGCCGCAGCTCTAGTGCCCCGACACCTCAAGTCCCTAACGTGCTCCCCCAAAAAATAAGCCCTTATCGACCTTCCCTTCCTAGTCAGTTATGGTGTTCGTCCACTCAATTCTTCTTCAAAAGTAGGTGAATGAGGAGAAGCTTGCGGGAAAGCAGCGCATGGTGGAGAGCCGGTCGTGGCTTTTCCCAGGGTTAATAGAAAACCACCAACGCTAGCACCATCCTTGATGGAAGCGAAAGTGTCCCTCAATGCTGTCAAAAATTGTGCATTTCTGTTTGTGCAGTACTACAGCACGTCGTCAGCATGTTGTGCTATTTTGATGTGCTGTCCATTAGGTAGGTTAGCCACATAGAAGGTAAATAACATAGGAGAGAGCTCGATATGAATGAGTCTAAACTGGAGACCCGCAAATTAATAAAAGAGAAGGGCTTCTCTAGGTTCAGCGATACCGCCAAATTGTAAGCCCTGTCCTGTTATCCCGCAGACGCAACGTCCACTACCCTCAGGAGCTGCTGGGGATTTGCCTAGGACGGAAACCAAACTGTTGGCCTGGGATGGTTTGGATGGCTCCTAAAAGAGAGGACAAGCGACCTAGCAGCAGTTTCTAGAAGGTCTTCGAGAGTACAGACCTGACACTGATGAAACCATAGATTACAGAATGAAGCGGATCTTTCCCGTACTTAAAAATGCAGATCACATGGACTTCTTATCACTGATTTAGAAAATGGGAAAAGGGTGAAACACATGTTGAAAACTTTGGTTAGAGAGTACAGCTCTGAAGATAAGGCAGCTTAGCATGGCAGGTGTGAGCTCGTCAGACACCGCTGCCTTTTTGGAGTTGATAGGGCGGCGTGTGCCTTGAAGTTCACTTGGTCTCATGGCAGGAAATCGATCCTCTTCGTCAGGGGACTGTCGGAGATATCGACATACAGTCGGCCGGACGGTCACTTTTGGAAACCTCGTTCTGTAGAATTTTGCGCATTCATAGTCCTCTCGAAATAATCAGCGAACGCATCAGCTAAGGCTTGAATATCGTATATACGGGCTTGGGTTCCTTAGAGAGGGAAGTAAATTAACCTCCAAGTATTCTGGACAGTTTTGGCAATAATCCACACATCATCCTCAAGGTTCATTCAAGCCATCTTCACCACTCATGCGCGCACCTTGTGTTCGCGTAGGCAGCAGCGGACTTTATGGTCTAGACGCCTTAGAGGCGCTTGATTGTTTGGCGTCAGTTGACGCTGGTACAGTCTGTGGGCTACCCAGGAAATGCGGATTAGCAGAAAGAGTTCAATTGGAAAACCTGGGGTTTAGGTGAGCCGGGGGTGAACTGTGAGTTTATGAACCGCTCGTACCAAGATGGGTGTGAAAGATGAGATCGTAGCCTCCAGGTGCGGGTAATCCGTGATTCAAGGTTTCCGGTAGATGGAGTTATTGAGGCAAACCGTGACGCATTCCCAATTGACGTCACGGTGTCTTACTGGAATGTAATGACTAGCAATGCGTGTGTTAACCTCATAAAACATAGGATTGTGATCGGAGTAAAGTGCGTTGCGTAAAGAGAGATATGGTTGAAAGGAGAATTGCTTAGTAATCGCAAATTATTGACTTAATGGATTGTGATTGGACTGCCAGGTTACATCTACCGTGCCCTGAGGGTCTACATGCAACATGCGTATGATTTTATAGCCTCGAGCGTCTGCCAGAGGGCCGCGATTCCAACGCAGATGCTTGGCATTAAAGTTTCTCATCAGAATGAGGTGCAAATGGAGGAACAGGATGGAAATGTAATCGTTAAGTAGGAACTGTCTTCGCGGTGGATGGTAGTTAGGTACTGTTATAACTTCCGTACCACCCAGGTAACGCAAACTGCTTTAGCCTCCATAGTTTGAAGTGACCGGAGCTAGTTGGTCGATGGACGACCCTGTTCCTCATGAAGTTCACTCTACCACCTCCCGGTGGCGCATATGGTCTGTTTTTAGGCAGTTGTATCCCGGATAACAGAAGGAGCTGTCTGGATGGAGATGTGTCTTGCTGACTAAAACCAGAATTAGGTTAAGTAAGGCGGCAAAATGTTGGAATTAATTTCCCTGATCGATCAGTCCACACGCATTCCAGAACGCGAACATAAATGAGGTACCAGTACTAGTTCGATCGGCCATTATGGACGGCCTGAACAAGGTATGTCAGGGGTGCAAGCCGCTGTAATGTAACATACATTTTGGCGACCAGGTCGGAGGGGGAGAGGAATCAGACCAGCAGATCATAGATGCTCTAGCCGTAGATCTGCATCAACTTCTGTGGCCATTGTAACATAGGGGAAGGAATGGGAGTATTTGAGAGTAGTTGCGGTAGGAGAGTGTCGAGGCGCAGGCCTGCAGTTCGCCTTGTCGACCCTCGGCTGTCGCTCGAGCACGGGGGTGCCATTGCTCTCGGTGACCCTCGGTGGTCGAGTCCAGCTTCATAGCAGGCCGTTGCCTCCTAGCTTGGGTTGGTGGTTTGATAGGTTGGGTGTCTGGAACTGGTGTTTGTGTAGTATGAAGTAGTGCAAGTTTCACCCGTTACACTGTGCGTTATATGGTCGATGTTGAGCTAGCTTTTGGTAGCATATCCGTAGAGGTGGTGGTGTCTTTTGGAGCTCCTGGAGATTGGTGGCAGGCTTCGCTCTGGAGTCCTGCTGATTAGCCGGTGACTGCAATCTTCTAGAGGTCATGAAGGCATTCCTGTTTGGGCATCCTCCGTAGAACGCTACAAGCTTCCCCTCCCCGCCCCTGCAGCTGGCACAAGTAGGAATATCGATGACGGCATATGGGCAGACATCTTAGATGTGGGAATCACTGCACTTTCAAATGCGCAAATGGCGTTAGTAGAAGTGGCTAGGGTGGTTAAACTCAGTCTGTGATGATGATATTGAGGGGACCGCCAGAGTTTTGGAGGGTTTGATGTGGACTCAAAGTAGCAGATTATGGTGACACTATCTTAACCTCTGGGTCGCTGGCTCACTTCACTATAACAGGAAAAATACGGAGGAGTCATTTTGGGCCCCTGTTACTGGGCAGAAATGCTTGCGTTTTGCTGAAGCACGTTTTGTGTCCTGCCATCTTGTGGTACTACACGATACCATATGCACCATACGGAACATTTGTCAAATTATTTGGTTTTCCAAGTTTTTGAAGTAAAACACAAAGGACAATGCAAAGGGAGAGATCACTGGTCGAAGGAATATATAGGAATAATGAGCACATTTTTCGGCCTCTCAGAAGTTATTATTGATAATTGGTATTATTGCAGTTAACATCGCGGCAAGGTCATAACTTAATTTTCTTCTAACTGAAGGAGGGCAAAGTATTAGATTTTGACGAAACCTTATTGTTTGTCCCTCATGCCTATAGCCATTAATTCCACTACATGAACTTTTAAAGTTAGTCTACTCTAATTCCTCTATAGAGTGCACTAAATAAAGGATCTTGAATATATGCATGATGCAGCCATATATAGGCTGCATGTACGTAAACACACACACACACACACACACACACACACATACACATATGTTTGGGAAAGGCTTGGAATCATTTTTAAGTGCACACCAAAAAGGGTGAAAAGTATCAGTCCTACGGACTGCAGGTCCGACGAACACATCCCCTCTTCTTACGGTTCTGGTATCACAAGCACATAATTTGATAGTAATTATTTCTCGAGATAACTGCTGAATGGGCGAGTTAGCAAGAAATTTCTTATAAACCGGAGTAGGTTGCCAATTTTTTCTGTTCTCAACGGTCTTCCCGAGTTGGAAATCTAAAATCTAACAAACAATACATAACCATTTTGTTGATAATGTATAACCTATTTCACTGCGTGTACCGCCGAAAGATCTTTTAAGTACACTAATCTGCTGTGTATTGAAATATTTCACGAAGTATAACACACAAAAAAATCACTTAAATAGGTACACTAACCTATGTATTGAACCACATTTGTCTTTCCTTGATTATGCTTCTGTTATTCGAGGAACTACAACCAAACACCACACACGTATTGACCATTATACTGGTTTGAAACTTACACGCTAAGCTTACTGCTTCATTGAACATTTAACACCACAAAATCTCTTAAATAAGTACCCTAACCTATGTATTGGAACACATTTCATTTTTCTTGTTTCTGCTTCTGTTCGAGAAACTACTACCAAACACCATACACATGTTGACTATTATACTCATTTAAAATTTAATTTACTGCTTAGTTGAACATTTAACACCACAAAATCCTGTTTCTGGGCGCACATTTCACCTACACAAAGCGTACTCATCTCAAAAGTGTAGTCTCTGAATATAGCGGCTTGGCAAAACCGTGCTTCACCAACCACAATGCATAATTATAGGACATTTCCTAGCTATTCTCTCTATATCTGTGGCCTCTGACCATTTGGAGCAGAACTGATGAGCTAATTCATCAGTCTTGGGATGACACACTGGCGGTTGAGGTCTGCCGCGATGTTCCCCCACCGATTAGTCTGTTGGCAGCCTGGGATGACCCTACGGATGCCACGTTTTGCCCAATCCGAAGGTTAAGTGGGCAGCACCATTCTGCTTCAGGAGTTGGAGAAGTTCATAATCTGCAGGTAGCTTTGCCTGGAAGATGAAGTAGTCATGGTTTTTCCTCACCGTGCATGAACCAGATAAAATCGGCATGACTTTTTTAAGGAAACCTACCGACCCCTTAAAGCTGTCCATGAGGCTAGCAAAAAAGTGCCTTCTCTGCCCAGCGCTCTGGCCGGATTCAGGAGCGGTGGGGCGGTATGCTCCTCATTAACATGGGGGCACACGCCCTGCAGCGAATTAGATAACCTTACCTTTCTGTGGATCAGTTTTCTCCTTTTATATCTGTTGATGGCGTTGCAAGAGGCTTCCAGAAGCAGTACTTCGTGCAAACTACCACAGGTAATACAAACTCAACCAGATGCACCGATGTAAGTGTTCGATGATAAAGAACTTGCAGGCAGCACATATGTCCACTCATGCTGTTGTAACAGTACACAGGACCCATCAGCAATGACCTATGAAGCAAGCACCTAACATATTTGTGGCAGTTACGGTCACAAGGCATAGTTACAATATCAGGTTTTCTGATGCTGATGTTGCACATAGTCTCCAACTCTAAACTCATTTGAAGCTTAAGTTGTTATACAAGTAGTCCATGTAAACCGTTTTATAGCTGAAGTGAAGTTATATGTTACATTTCCATAAGCTGTGCAACAGTTGTTGCAAGGTTATGCTAATATTAAGTTTTCTGCAGGATAAATAGTTGCTTTGCGAAGGTTAAATCTTCTAAGAGAATTTCATCAACATGTTCTGCAAAATAGAAAGGGTTATAAAACCTTTTGAGATATCTGTACTGCTGCAGATGTGTATTAATAGTTTACTTTTTACAAAGGATAACAGAATTAACTACGTTGCTTATCACTAGCTCACAGCATATATTTACTGATATATACAATGAGAATCAGCTCAACTTAATATTAATAACATTTAGGCTATTCTATGTTATTAAAACTAATGAGGATTGTAGGTCTCACCTTCTTTTCAATTTTCTTACAATTCTGTTACTTTTATGTTTTAAAGTGTGTAACCACAAAAGTCCTTGGCCACGCTGTGGCCGAGTGGTTAGATCACCAGCCTCTCACCTCAGGTGGCTGCATGTGTGATTTTTGGTGGACAAAGCGGCGCATGGGAGAGTTTACTCCGGGTTCTCCGGTTTTCCCTGTCATGTATTACACTGGTGCTCCATCTTCATTCCATGCGGTGCTTATGTAGTAAAGCGGGCTGTAAACACTATAAAGAAAACAAAAAATAACAGATGTCCTTTTGTGTGTATGTGTGATGGGTGTGTGTGTATATGTATTCGAGGGATGATCAGAAACTTAGGTTACCAATAAATATACAGTGAATGAATGTGCTTTATTTTGGATAACCAGTATAGTCATCGGATAGTACATAATATATTAGTCTATTTTTTCCAAATAGTCTCTGCATTAGTTGAAGTATTTGTCACTTCATGGGATGAGTTTAAATATACGCTGTTGGTAAAATCCTCTCCTTGGGTGTTAAGCCACGTTGTCGTGAAGTGTTGCACCTCCTATCTGGAACAAATCGTCGGCCTACTAGGTGTTCCTTCAAATGAGGAAAAATGTGAAAATCACTTGCAGTGAGATCCGAACTGTAGGGAGGGTGGTCAGTGATATCCCAGCGAAACTGCTTCAACGCGTAGTGGTTTTCTGGGATGTATGAGGTCAGGTTGTTGTGAAGGAATATGACGACCTACTTGAGTGCTGGACGTTTCCTGCTGATTGCTTCTCGCAAACATGTCATGGCAAGCAGTATCGGTGAGTGGTCATTGTGTGTCCTCTTTCCAAAAACGCCACGAGAATAACACCCGCACTATCTACAACATAGTAGCCATCATTTACCTGGCAGATGACACCATTTTAAACTTCTTTGTCTTTGGAGAAGATGTGTGTTTCCACTCCATTGGTAACCGCTTACTGCTGGGGATATAGTGGTGCATCCACGTTTCTTCAGCTATGAAATGCGGTGAAGAAAACGGTTGCCGACTTGCCCCCGTGCACCTCTGCTCCTATTGTTTGGACAGATATCCGGCACTACAGAATAACCTAAACAATGTAATGTACGCCTCCAAAAGAAATTACCATTTCTACCGCCATATGTCGTAACAAGATTTTCCAACTATCCTGAATCAGCACCTCTATACGACCTGTGTTCAAATCTGTGGATGCCATGCTGGGTTGGCCATTGTAATCTTCATCGGTTATGTTTTCTCTACCGGCTGCAAACTTTCGACACCATTCTGCGACATTCTGGCAAGGGATTGCAATCTCACCATAACCCTCTACCAGATATTAGTGAATTCAGCCGTGGTTACATGTTTTGCCTACATAAATCCAATAATTGAAATTGTGAGACCATTTTTCCAAATGTGTCGCCATTTGTGTTTACCTTGCAAGCGCCCTATATGGCAGTTTTCTGAAACTTTGCACAGTTGCGTACCACATGTATTAGAATTACTGCACACTATTAAGTTAGCTGTGAAAGACAAAACATGTGCCGTGTAACCATAGTTTCTGACCATCCCTTGTACATATATTTATTTCATTTACGTATGTATTTATTGCCTCCCTCAGAAATCGTCTATTAGCCCCTACGATCCAACTTCTACTTGTAACTGGATTCTAGGGAAAACCATCCTAAGCTGTTGTGACTACTCCCTGTGGTCATGGTCGCCGAATATATGTGTATGGGTTGTTTTGTAAGTCATAGCTGATTGCTGGCATCCAATGTTACACACGTGCGTTAGTGAACACTGTGCCACGGTAAGTTCTTTTCATATTGCGCTAGTGTACACGTCTTTTTGAGGAATGTTCGCTTATATCGAAACTGCGCATTGATAAACTTGTGTAAGTTTGTGAATACCGGCGGTGTACTGAATATGCAGCGGTTTCTTGAAATTTCCGTGGCATGACAACAGATATAAAAAGAGGAAAAAATCCTTACATGCTGTGCAGCCTTCAGTGGGAATGCCTTGTATGCAGGTGTTGAGTGAGTTCGACGGGAATTTTGTAGCGAGCTATATTCTCGCTGCCACGTACGTCGAAAAGAAACTATACGGCAGAGCTGTAAGAAAGACAGTTATTTGTGAGCAGATTGAAATCACTTTGTTTTAAAATAAAGAATCGCTGTTAGAGAAAAGAAAGTATCTTACATTGGTATCAGAAGCGGGAATTGGCACCACTATGGAGATGATGAAAGCTCTACACGAAGAACATGAAACCTGGAAAGGAAAAAAGTGCAACTTGGAATGGACTAAATGAAGACGAAAATGCAATTCGGAGCGGAAAACATGGGGAAAAAATGCAAATCGGAAGGGAGAAAATGGAATCCGGTATGGGAAACGCGAAAAAGGAGATATCGAACACAATCTACCAAAAACTGTTCAGCCTAAGAAAAATGTGAAAAAGTTTGGCGAAAAGATGGAAGAGTTTGGTGACACGGTATATGACCATAACCAGCGTCCGGATGACGTCGTGGAACGACTTAATACCCTAGAGAGAAGCCGGAAGAGCAAAAGAACAGAACACGATGGTGGAAAATATCCTAGAGAACGCTGAAAGACTTGAAGATAGAGACGACAGGGCGCGAAACAACATCTGCACGATCAAGTCACTCATCCACCTTCGAAGTCTTCTATCGACAGTTCACCGCTGTCGCCACCCCTAACTCACCCACAACCTATATTCAGCAGAAGAGAAAGCCGCACAACTCACAGTAAGCATCCAGGGACGGGTCGTGACAGTATTGAATGCGATCCGACATCGGCGTTGTTCGGAAAAATCGGAGGGGCCCTCTAGAATCACTTCGGTAGCCATCGTCTGACTGCAGCCTACCTCAGTTACCTTAAATCAGATCCGTAATAACCAGGGGAGTCGATGCAGGAATTTGCCTTGGTGATTGGACAGCTGGTGAATAAAGCACTGATGAATCTACCACCGTTACGTGTCCCAGGAAGCCTCTCACTCCTTTGTCGATGGGGTACGCGACGCCGAGGTACGGCGCCGTATGCTCGATGGCTACAAAACCATCCCCGAGTCGTAAACAACAGAACTGATAGTGAAGGAGGCCAACACAACAGCTGTGCCGTCCTCGGAGACGAGGAATATTTGCTATGAGAGCGACATAGAGACAGCCCAGGGACTACGATGGCCTTTCAGTAGTGTATGGTAGGGGTATGACGAGTCAGGTCACCTAGAGAAGGACTGTGCGCACCAAGCCAACCATCAGGTGGTAAACGAATAAGGAGTGGCGTGGCAATGAGCATGTTGGGACCGTGTTCACCAACCATCGAGTGACGCTGCATGCTTTGGGCAGAAATCTGGACGACAGTCTCATCGCAGACGGTTTGGTGTAAGCTAATATGTGCCGGAAACTCATATACAAAAGTGCAGTTGTGACGGTAATCAGATCTGACGTGGCGAACTTCTCGCCGACACATACACCCTGTCGGTTCCAACAACTTGGGTGGCATTGGGTGACATCTTGCCTTTGGAGAAGGATTCCCTGTTAGATTTGACACTGGGACGCAGTAGTACGAAATTCTGGGTGGCCAATGATGTGGTTCTGGGACTGGATGCCCTCGGGAGCCATGAGGCGACGGTCGATGTTGGACGGAGTAACTTGCGAATCGGCCGAGACAAAATGTCGCTGAGAAACACCACGAGTATCTGGGAATCTGCATGGTAATCCTCAGAGATGTTGAATTCGTGCCCGTTAAAAGCGTGGGGTTGGTGCAGGCGCATCTAGAGTAACAACAGTAATGAACCTCCTACTACGTTGGAAAAAGCTTTGAATGGAATATATGTTGTCCGGGCATTGTTGCACTGTCGGGAGGAAGTGCCCTTAAGGATACTGAACCCACTGGACTCCGACCAGGATATTCAGGCCGGGATGCAGTTAGGGAAGTACGAGCAAGCAGCGAGTAAATCGCCGTGTGCTGAATCCGACGATCAAACACCACTTAGTGTCTGGGGCCCCGGCTGAAAGACTTGCTGAAGAAGGTGACCGACCATCTGAGCGATTCACAACGTGAGGAGGTCCAACTAGGCCGCACTGACCCAGTATATCATAACATTGACACTGGAGATATCCGCTCTATCCGGCAACTAGCAAGACATATTCCTCTAACAAATCAGACGGAGGTGCGAGACATACTAGAAGACATGAGATATAGGGGAATCATTGTCGTATTATGAGCCGTTGGTGCTTCCCTGTAGTCGAGGGGAAAAAGGAAAACGATGAGCTACTCCTCTGTTTGGACTACAGGAAGCTATATACAGTTACCAGCGGGGACATCCTGGATACACTTGCTGGTGTCCATTGGTTTTAGACTTTGGGCTTGAAATCGGAATACTAGGAGCTGGCTTTAGATCCCAAAGATTAAGAGAATACAGCAACCTCGATTGGCAAGAACTTTGGAAATTTATATTTATGCCATTTGGCTCTGCGATCACCAACCACCTTCCAGCGCCTTAAAGGATCAGTGATAAGAGGGTTGACATATGACCTTACCTACTATCTCTGGAAATTATCGTCATAGGCCTCAGCTTCGAAAATTCATTTCGAAAACCTGACCAAGATAATGCAAAGGCCTGCAGGCAGCTAACATGAAGCTGAACGCAAAGAAGTGCCAACCATTCTCCAAGGAGATGAACAATTTGGGTCACATAATCTTAATATCTGGGGCGACCACGGACCCGGAGAAGGTAGGTCAATGAGAGATTGAACTTACCCGAAAGACAAAGGAGAGCTGCGTAGTTTTTTGGGCCTCTGCAGCTACTACTCTGGTTCGTCAGAGGTTCTCCAACATAGCGAAACTCCTTACTCGTCTAACAGATGAGCATAGGCCTTGCTCGTAGTCAGAAGCGCTTACGTCAACAATCTGCAGTGGGCCTATTCTAGGATTTCCACAACGGGTAGTGACCTTATTTTGGACACCGATGCCAGCGACATCAACATTGGAGGTGATCTATCCCAAGAACACGATGGTCAGGAGCGTCTTAAAGCCTACTACAGCAAGATAAAAGAACTGCTGCGTTTCTCGACAGGAGTTCCTGGCAGTACCGAAGGCGCTAGAGCACTTCCAGACGTACCTGTACGGTCAACCATTCCACCAAAAGTCTCACCTCTTCATCCTCACCCAGCTCTTGATCTTCAAAAACTTGGAGGACCAGACCCGTTGGGTTCTGAGGCTCCAAGAATTCAAACATCAGAACAATGCGGATGCTATGTCACGACGGCCCTGTCCAGCGTGGTGTGGCCACTGCGCCAAAGCTGAAGAAAAGGTGCGCGCTGCCGCTTTCCGTATCATTTTGGCGGTGCTTGCAGTTGGGTGGGATACCGCAGACCTAAAAAGGGAGCATCTGGCAGACACTGACTTGGGACCACTCTTGAGAGAATTTTAGGCGGGAATTGCATCGAGGTGGGTAGAATCCCACCCAAGAGTAGTGTGAACTGCGCGCAATGGGAGTCATTGAAGACCAAGAAGGGAGTACTGTTCCGGGTATGGGAGTCACCTGATTTTATGACTCAGAGAAAGCAGTTGCTCCTCCCAAAGAGTAGGACCAAAGAAGTCGTGGAGGAAGTTCATTTGAGACTTTTGGAGCTCATTTTGTACCCAATCAAGTCATCGACTATCTCCGACTAGCGGTAACTTGGCTGAAACTACTGCATACATTGAGGGGTGGTTTCGCCAATTCCATGTGTGTGCGGCAAGTTGCGGCCCGCAGACCAGGAGCCGGGGTCGCATACAACAGCATAACATGGGAGCATCTTTTGAACGCATAACCATCGATGTAGCTGGGTTATTTTCAATGTCAGACAGGAGTAATAGGTATTTGTTGGTAGCCACGGTTTTCTTCACCAAGTGGCCGAAGGTGTACACCATCCCTAACATTAGGCCAAGATCATCGCGAACATCCTCGTAGAATAACTGTTTTGTGTCTATGGAGTACTGTTGAAGTTACACAGTGATCAGGGCACCAACTTCGAGTCTAACCTGATGAGAATCGCCTGTGGTGTCATTTGTAATAAAAGCGGGCATTGAACACTATAAATAAATAAAAGTACCTGCTGAGAGAGACACTGGAGGGATATGGAAGGTATAAGACGCACACAACACCTCTCCATATACAGTCAGACGATATGACTAAGCACTATATCAAAACTCTAGATGAACATTTGGCGAAGGCTGTGGCCAATCACCATAGATATTGGAATATGATGGGGCCACTTTTCTTGCTGGCTTACCGCTCTTCAACCCACGACACCAACGGGTTGACCCCAGCCAGTTTGTTATTTGGTAGGGAACTGTGTTTACCATACAACCTGATGTTTGGAAATCTTCCAGGGGCAGAACAACCGGCAGTCGACTACTTGGCGAATCTCGTAGACCAGCTTCACGACATGCAAGAAATGGTGCGTCAACACACCCAGATAGCGAGCAACCGGATGATGACCAGTTACGACCGGCAGGCCAATAACTCAGATTCCAGCACAATGATTTTTTTTTTTTTTTGTGGCTATATCGCCCTACCTGGACAAAGGGACGCTGCCCAAGCTTAAAAAACCATAGCAAAGGACTACCTTGTGGTGAAGAGGATGAATGATGTCGTCTACCGCATCTAGAGATTGCCCCGAGGCAAGAGGCTGGTAGTACTTACAGATCGTCTAACCCGTTACGAATCTGCGACCAGCCCTGAGGAGGCAGCAGTGCGACTGCACCCTGTGGCCGTAATCACTAAACATATGTGTACAGCTTGCTTTGTAAGTCACAGATGATTGTTGGCATCCATTGTCACACACGCATGCTTTAGTGAAATTCGGAGCCGTGATATGTTTTTTGACATCGTAGTTGTGATTGCTACGTCTGTGCGAGTGGACACGTGTTCTTTCGGAATGTTCTTTGACGTTGAATCCACATACAGTTAAGTCTGTATGAGTTTGTGAATATCCCCGGTGTATGCACATGCGGCATGACCAACAAATATAAAAAATGGAACAAAGCGGTTGTGCAGTTTTCACCGGGAATGCATCAGATGCAACAGTTATATCAGTTTGGTGGGAAATTTGTAGCGACCTGTATTGTCGCCGTCACGAACTTAGAGTGAAACTTTAAGGATGAATTGTTACAAAAGACAGTTATTTGTGAGCATATCGTGATAATTTTGTGGAAAAATAAAGATTTGATTTTGAAAAAAAGAAAGTTTTTGTTATAGTATAGACCAAGTATTAAGAATGTGAAAGAAAAGTAATAAAACATTTTATTTGAACCTGAAATAAACAAACTAATCTCAAACTATCCTCCTCCTCCTCCTCCTCCTCCTCCTCCTCCTCCTCCTCCTCGTTGTTGTCGCTGTAATCATCCTCATTCCATAATGGGATGTGTAGAACTAATAATTATAATTTGCAAGTTTTCATTCCAAAATAGACAGAATCACTGTTTATTTCAAATTGTATATTATTCTGTGTACTGCTTTACTTGCTACCTTGCAAGAGATACTTTCACCTGAAACCTTTGGAATTCTGATAGCATTGGAATTTAAAAGGTTTACTATAAAAACAGTGTTTGATGAGACTCCATGCAAAGCTTTTTCACTGTGAGCTGTATGTGTTTTGGTTTTTCCACTAATATTACAACTTTGTTGAAGCATAACTGTAGTGTGTGTGTGTAATAAAACAAAGTACAATGATTTCAATATCTTAGCTGGTTCATTTTCATCCATCAATGATATTACAAAGCCTGTACATCAGCTAATTTCGATACTTGAACAAGAAACGTTTTCATCCATCAATGATTTTACAAAACCTGTACTTCACCTAATTTTGATTCTTGAACAAGAATCATTTTCATCCTATATTTGAGAATTGTTATTTTGTCACCCTAATGCAAGTTTGACATTACACTGAAAGGGACAAAACAAGGTTAAATAGATCAAGATTATTATTGTTTAGTCACATATTTCCACACCAATTTAATGGATGACTATAGGATTTTGAACAATATTACATAACAATATTAAAAAACAGAGTGTACCTAAATAATCACTATACCTGAAAAAAAAAAAAAAAAAAAAGCTAAGGTTTTACACATGAATGTAGGTAGTCTATGTCTATGTCTTGGGAACACATGATAAATCTAGTGCAGAATTGTTTAATCAACTTTATTTCTACAAACTAGTAAAATAATCATCCCTATGAGATGAAACTTAAAATAGATGCATCATGAAGAAGAATATATGCCTCCTTTTTTATCTTTTTCAGATCTTAAAACAAATCACCAATGTACTTAATTTGATGGATTATTTACTACTGGATCCAACAGCACCTGCCACAAAACTATGTGGATGTGAGAAGCTAGTACATCGAATTTTCTCTTATAATTTACCAAAATTGCTGTTATGCTGCTTAAAACACATCACCTTTAAGGTGAGTGTTAACTTATAATAAATAAGTATACTCAAAAATTAAATTCTATAAATTATTACGATAAAGAATAACATCAGTTAGTCTAATGAGTCTCGAATTCAGTAAGTAGATAACTATATTACTTAAATATTACCATTATTTCCAGATTATGGCTACTGATTTGTGCATATAAGACAAAAATGATAAAAACTTATTATAAGTTTATTATCATGTCTAAATCTCTAGCAAATTTTTCCTGTAAACAATTGTGTTTATTATTAAAATAAAAATAAGACAGGCATGCTAATTAATCTCATGCACAGGACATAGTTGTGAATTTGTGTCTTTTGTAGCTCTTCTTATACTTTTTCTAGAGCTACTAGGGCTCTATTTGAAAATTTTGTGCACATATCCTATACAATTTTTGACTATCTTTTTTTTAAAGTAAATGATTCTTAAAATGCACATAAGTTTATTACAATGAAGCTTTGGGAGCATTTCCCCAAATATATGCTAATTGATATCCCCCTTGCAGTTATTCATTCGCCACCAAGCACACTAAGTTTGATGTGTATATACTTCCTGTAAATGCTGAAACTTATAAAAGAAAAATAAATTGCTTTTTATTCAAATTTATTTAAAGTATATTTCTCAGCCAACTTATTTTATAGTTCATAAGGATCATAATTCTGAAGTGTATTTTATATTTCATAAACTTCATATCAATAAGCATTTGCTGTAATACTACTTTCGTTTTTGTTATAAAATTCCTAATCCAGCAACTCCCTTATGTAAGTAACAAGGTTTGCAGTCACCCGTATTTATGCACACATATTTTATGGCAAAAATTCAAAACACTCAGTAAAATATTTTGAGTTTTGGAAAATGTGCAGATTGGCCCTCTTAAGGTTTAAATTGCAGCAGTTTTTTCTGAATGAAGATAGTGTTGTAAAATAATCACCTTTAAATATTCCATATTTGTCAGAAAGTTAACTTACAATGCTCAGTGCAAAATTTCATTATTTATCATAATGCAGATTTAATTTACCATGAACATGGTTGTGCACTCATGTGCAAGCTCTTACGTGTTCATACGTTTTGTAAAATAGAAAGATAATAGCTTTTCCAGCTCAAATTGTTCTTGTAGGAGAGTAAAGATATGTCACTGCCACATTTGAACAACAGCCACAAATGTAATCTTGTATACTTTCGGAATTTGCCTCATTTCTCTAGATCAAAGTAATTTATGTTTCTGATAACTGTGAAGTTGGTATACTCAGAAGTTCCAGTATGCTTAAAAAAAATCATATACTGTAATTAATATCAAGGAATTAACATATCTTAAAGGGAAGATTCTAATAATAATTTGTATGCCAGTCAATCATAAATGACTGACTCAGTTTCAATGGTTTTATGCATGTTCCAAATGTTTATGGGATCAAACTGCTTCAATTGTAAGACTCTAGTTCCTGTTTTGTTACAAATGAGAAAGGTGGAGGGGGTCAGAAAAACCAACATCTACAAAATTTTCAATTTTGAGATAGTGAAGCACCTTTAAATTTTAGGACTGGCACAGTTTATCAATGTTATCACATTAACCCATGATAAAAGACGAAACATCAGTGTCCACAGCACATCAGAAGAAAACAAAACATGGCTGTACTGCAATATAGGTACTCAGGCCTCATTCGACAGCATTCTGAGTGTGTCAAAAGCAGGGTATTACATTAAAAACATTTTGCATCAGGAGAGGTTCCTCTTAATAATTGCAGAGATAGGAGATAGAAGGAAATGGATGAAGAGCAAATATAACTTAACAGGAATATATTTAAATCAAATGGCAAGAAATCTATTACTCTAGAATGGATTCGTCTCACCTTTACCTTCACCTGAGCTAAATATTGAGTTAATGTAGAAAAGATACTATGATAAAGGTATTCATAAAGGTTGACTATCATGTTCCCTTTCAATATACAAATCAATTTTATAGAAATACTTTAATCTTGGACTTTGAAATCTATACAAAAATCCTGTTCAATATTTGCTGAGTTCTTATTGCAAATTGAATCTACCCATTATTTAGAAGTAAAAACAAAACTAGGAGTGTCTACAGGCTCTATAATTTATGAGCACAACTTTTTTTTTTTTTTTTTTTTCAGATAATGGAGCAAAAAAAGGAGTTGTAATAAATCTCTCTTTCGACTGCCAACAAAATCAAATATATATTCCCTTATTTTTCTGTATATCTTAATGAAGAAGCATTTTACTCAATTTTATTTTCTATTAGCTTAAAGTAGATATAAACAGGAATATACAGCAGAAATGAACTTCATTGGCTGGTTGGTTTTATTTCTTTAAAATTCATCTACAATATAGTTCCATGTATTATTAGATATTCTTCATTCATTGCATTATGTAAATTGCTCATGATGTTATTATAAACCAGTACATTTTACTACTGCAACATTGTACTGTATATTTATTATACAATAAGAAACATTATCTCAGTATGATCAGTTGTAGAGCTTGCCTTCCTGACATAATGGGTCGCCTTTTAAGGGGCACCATGATAGCAAGTTCAAGTTGGAGTGAAATTGTTAAAACCATGCGAGGAGAGCCCTTTATCAGTGGCAAAATGGTTGTTGTATTCAATACATTCAAAAACCTTTTTTTTTTCAGGAGAATTCTACGATGCTTGTTAACAATGTTGTAGAGTTATCAGCATCATCACTGTAAGGGTATCAGAAGAGCTACTTAAATTAGGAAAAGTGACATCACTAGCGGAAAAGAGAAAGTCTGAGCAAACTGTATTAGTGACATGTGATGAATTTGTGAAAACAGCTGTGCAGTATAAAGTACCTACAATTAACAATTGTTGCATGAGTGAACAGTGATGGCGATATACCTAACTTTAACAGAACTAGCCTCTATTTGTTTTTGAAGAAAATTGGATTTGAGTTATCAGCCACCATAAACAGTGTAATAGTTAAGAGGTAGAATATAGCAGACTGGAAAGGATGGTATTTGGGAGGTATAATACAGTTTAGGATGGAGGTGCCCCACTGTACTTCTTAAATGAAACTTGGATTAATAAGAGACATATACCCTTCAAGGTATGGACTCACATTGCTTTGAAAGCAAAAAAAGTGTATTTCTTAATAGCTTGAGTTTGGGTTTCACAAAGCCAAATGAAAAAGTTTGGCACTTAATTGTTTGCATATTATTAGTGAGAAAGGCTTTATTGATAGGGGTGAACTTTTATTCAAATCAAAGAAGTCAGCTAACAATCATGACAAAATGATCAGCAAACTATTTAAGAACTAGTTTATAAATGTGCTTCTCAAACTTGAGCCAAGAAGTGTGACAATAATCAACTATGCCGCTTATCATTCTGTAAGAGCAGAGCGCATACCAAACAATGTATGGAAAAAGGCTGAAATGCTATTTTGGTTGATATCTAAGACATTGCTTGTGACAAATCTATGGCTAAAATAGATCTGCTAGGCTTAGTTGAGCAATATAGGAATCTATATGAAAAGTCTATCATTGACAACCCTGCTCAATTTGCTGAGCATACAATACTCCGACTGTGTCCATATCACTGCAGACTTAATCCAATAGAAGTTTTAGGGGGTCAACATAATGATTATATGGCACAATATTACACAAGATTGAAATTAGCTGATGTGTGCCAATTAGTGCAATTAGGTTTCAACGATATTACAGAAGAGAGATAGTGCCAATGTTGTCGACATGTGAAAAATGAGGAGCAGCAAATATGGGATCTAAAAGGATTGATGGACACATTAATGACATATAACTGTGGGATGAAGTAGCAATGATTCAGAGACCTCTGATTTGGAAGGAATCGAGCCACTTGCAAATTCAGATTAATTGTATAAGTAGCTCCTGTTTCTATATATACAGCCGATATTTTGTCATAACTGGCATAGGTTACTAATATTTTATAACAAAATCACTTGTACTATAAGAACCATGTTTATTTATTTTGATATGTTGTATGTGATGAGTGCAATTCAATGAGCTTTCAGTTACAAAAATAATGCAATCGTTAGCTGTTTAACTGCAAAAAGTGCAGGCTAGTTCCATTTATGTGAATGAGAACAGTTACAAAAATAATACAATGGTTAGCTGTTTAACTGCAAAAAAATGCAGACTAGTTCCATTTATGTGAATGAGGAAGCTGTGATATTATTGTTATTGTTCCTGAGTGCATGTTGAGTGGCTCTGTAAACTAAGCCGGTGGTGTGTAGGAGGCCGATCTCAGTACTGAACACATAGCAATATTTTACTTTCAGCTAGAAAAGCAACAGATAATAATATTGGTGATTACGTGTTTAGTGGTTGTTTCCTGTCACCATCCACCATCCACCAAAATTACTCAATGATATAGCAAACCTAGGTGTATAACTGTGTGATATTCATTAATTATTATTCTTTACTGCACAATATACTTTAAATATAAAGCTATAGGCTTCCTTTTTTTTTTTTTTTTTTTTTCAAAATCTTAAAAGAGATCTTAGAAATTGTGAAAAAAGTATGTAGATGTTGGCTTTTGTGAAAGTTTGATATTTTCAAGGTTAATTTACACATAACTTATATTTATAAAAATAATGGAAATCTCCATTCTATGTTCGACCAAAATAGATTTCTGAAAACTGATATTAATTATGAAAGTTATGTGTTTACTCTGTGAATTAATAACAAGACTAACTACAGAATATTTCTATTTTTTTCGATATCAAGTTTTGTGACCTTCCCTCAATGGGATCTCACATCTATCTATATTTTTACTGAGACTATAAGCCAAATTATCCACCTTTACCTACTAACACTAATGCTACACATGCATGAACAGCTTGCTTTTGACCATTTGTTGCTGATTCTTGCATATGTACATAAAAAAAAAAACACAATGCAAATGGATGGTTTATATCTAAGTGAGGCATTGTTGCTCCTGTGTGAAGCAGTCACACTTATGTGTAATACACATTTGCCAATAATTACTTCTGCTTCAGGAAATTTATGCCCCATCATCGACAGGTACATGAGCAGAGTAACAAGGTTGAGAGAAGTTGGTTTTGGAGGGAGAGAGTGCAAAGTATACACCTCAGTTATAAAGCCAAAGGGTCAAGCTACTGTAATCAGGTTTTAAGGTAACAAAGATACCTTGTTATACTGGTGTTAGAAACAGCATTTAACACCAAGATGAAGGTTATGATGAAAGTTTTCCTAGCCAACATTAAGACAAAAATGGATGCTGCAATAGAAAAAAAACAGATGAGAAAATTAATTTTGAAGTGGAAGAAATGAAAATAAGGAATGCAGAAAATGAAGTTGGGAAAGGAGAAGATGGATTTAAAATTCAATCTGGATTGGAGAAAACCAGAAATACAAGCAGAAATGTAAAGACAATTGTACATGATGAAGAAGAAACTTCCTACCAAAATTAATGAACAATTGGCTTACATGAAGAAAGATATGAAAGAGCACCACAGAAGGTTGGAAAATCTTGACCAACATGTCAATGCCCTGGAGCGCATTGAACGTGTAAATGCCTTGGCAAACATCAGTGAATTTAACATCCTGGAGGACCTTGGGGAATGCATTATGGCCCTGGAATGAAGGGTTGAAGACGGTGACAAGGAACTGAATGCTAAGATGCAAAATATGTTCGTCAGAAGGCTTATGGACTTGAAGGTTCAGAGGCCAGGACACGACACAACAGCTGCATACATCAAGCTACCCAAGTACAACATGACGTCTTCCACCAACAGTTTGCAGCAGTTGCCACCCATAGCCAATGGTCAGCAGATGAGGAAGTTGCACAACTGGTAGCAAGACACCAAGAAAAGGTGGCAGAAGAACTGAATGCAATTCTGATGTCAGCAGTGTCCAGAGGGACTAAGAGACCCTTGAGAATCATTTCGGTACCATTGTTTAGTTGCAGCCTATCACAGTTAGTTGAGATTGAGGGGAAATGATGCAAGAGTTCACTCTGCTAATAAAACTGCTAGTGAACAAAGCCATCAAGGATGTAGGTGGCCAAGATAACAGTTATGCTGAGACGAGTATTGCTAGGACAGAGAGAGAGAGAGTCAATGATGATTGTTTAAAGAGGTGTGCGCTGGGGGTATGGCAAGCCAGGTCATCTAGTGAAAGACTATCCACACTATGCCTTTAATTTCTTAAGGTTTTAACATTGGGTGTGGTTGAGATTTAAACCATACATAACAAGTGGACTCAATGCACAGAAGCATTATCACCTCTTCACCCAAAAAGAATTCACATATCTCAACAACTGATTTCTCATGAAACAATGAATAATTTGTCTGAGGAAAGAGACCTCTAATGAGATAATCTTGGAATTGTATCAATGGTGAGCAATGTGTATTTCTTTTTTTCTGTTTTAGGTGGCGTTGGATCAAAATATTCTGCTGTAATAGCAACATATTCATCTTCAGCAGCAGATGGTATAGCTGCATCAGGAGGTTCAATAATTAATATATCATCCATCTCTACAACGTAATCTTCCAATATTCCCTACTATTTACTGTAAGGCTTCCTCCATAGATAAGCCTCTCAAAATAAATAATTGAAATGATACACCAAAGCCTAAAGAATTTGAATGACTGTATCAAATAAAACTGTATCATAGATAAACAAGTTATGCATACTCCTAATCTTTTTGTATGCAATATGCACAATTGCTTTGTATAAGAGGTATTATGAATAAAATCACAATATACAACTTGTAACTTCTAATGCCATACAATACCATACAGCACCACTGATATTTTACAGTCATAAACAATACAAAGCTAATTAGCTTTAAATCTTTATAATGTCTTTCTCTGTTCTTCTAGAATATATTATTTGAGCATAAAGTAAAATAAAGCAGAAAGAACAAAGGGAAGCGCATTACTTATGTTACATGATGAGTCATATGTTTGAAAGAACACAATAAATCAAATAAATTGTTTAAAGGTACCTCTTGAAACTATACAAAACAAACTGCTGGAGTATACCTTGAAAGTTAGCCATGATACAGTTCAAGACAAGATTTATTAAACAGAATACCTTCTCTAACACTAGATAATCCAACAGATTTTTCAGAACATGCTCACTTATTGGTAATTCCCTGATATTGATATAGATTGTATGCCATATGTAGGATGGCATTTTTATTTTATTTTATTTTTTTTTATTGTAAAGGATTATAATTAAGAAGCAATATGTGTATATATTAAAATAAACTCCAAATAAAGTAATCATACATTTTGTTAGGAAACAGGCAGCATTATAAAATTCTAGTTCAAGCAGATTTTTTAGCAGTTGGTCAGGCATTCAAGTGATTTCCAACAAATCTCTGTAAGAATAGTGGCACTTAAAGAAATAAGACTAAATCTGCAAGAAATTATGAAATTATGCCACATGTGAAAATTTTGTTTAAACAGCTATAGCCTACAAAGATTGATCCACTCAGGGCTAGAAATAATATTCAGAGCTTTGTATAATAGTACGAAAGTAAAGGAGAAGGTATATAAAAATGTGATTATTTAACAAACATTGAGGAAAAAAACAGAGATTAAACACACATAGGATAATAAGTTCTAAGGAAGTTTTTGACATATCAGCCAGGAGGTCTACAGTCGATCCCATAATTTTGATCACCATTCTGTAGAAAAACTGTTTCAAAGTGAGAGCTTTTTACAATATTCTAAAACATTTCTGACAAAATGTTTCGTGTCATGCTTTAACATTACAGTATTTTAAATAAAACTAACTGAAAACTGAGCTTTCTGTCCAATGCAGTAGCCAGGATTTTCCTTGACTAGAATTCATATTATCGGAAAATTTGTCAATAGATTTTGGGAACTGACAGTACTCCTAAAATTCTAGTCTGGACCTGTGGACAACTGCAGAACCAGAAAGATGTTTATCTCTTCAATGGTTCAAACACTGCTGAAGAATTGTTACAATGACATAAGAATGTCTTCCTGCAATTGCTATGTTGTTCATTAAGATGAAATTGATTTCAACAGTAGGGTGATAGAGACACTTTCCAGGCTTAAAGGTCAATGGATGGCTTTCATTTTTCTCTATTAAATAAGTGAGGTTATATGATTTTGCCAATTTTTTTTTCATGTTACATGTTGTAGCATGCCATTTACTTTAGTCGTGTGCCACTCACTACTAATGTGTCTCATATAAGGCCAGGAGGTGAGAAGCAATTTTTTGAATAGATATTATACATTTTCAGGGTTTGCTCTCATAATGTCTCAAGATCATTACTGAGGAGAAGCATACCCACAGTTAAATACAGTCATTGTATTTGTCTAAAGTTCTTATATTGAACTGGTACCACAAACTTTTAGCATGTTCACAGTCATCAGTAATTTCTTTTTCATTCAATTTATTGTAAAATTATTCTGTAAATGGTAAACATGTTTCATCAAAGTATTCTATGATATAATCTAATCATAGGGGAACACTCTCTTACATGACACAAAGCGTATCTTCTCTGCTCTTCAAAGTACTTAATGTCTTAGGAAACCATGATAGACTTTTCACTCACTTATCCAAGCTTACACTGAGGAAATGGTAGCTATCAACCTCATCTTCACAACTCTGAATAACTTTGAGAATGGAATGTGACTTTCTCCTGAGTTGAGGATCCCCTCTACCCTTTCACTTGTACAGCCTACCTCCTTAATGATGAAATGCCAGCAGGTGAGTAGGCAGACAGGATCAGGCAGGCAGGCTGGCAGAAATGGACTGATTGGTGGGTGGGTGAGTGGGTAGATTGGTGATTATGTGGATAGATGGAATGGATGGATATTGCATTCATGCTGTAAAATCATACATATGTACACAGGTACCTTAAGTAGGATAGGAAATAAATCTACAAGAATTGGAGTGATAATTATGTGCAATAATTCTCCTTTTCTTAACTATTTACAGAATTTGATTTTCTATTTAGATTGCATTTTAACTATTTACAAAATTAAGATACATAGGTGTATAACAGGTATATACATATGTACCATAATTAGAGTACTGAAATTTAATACTTTAAAAAAATTGATTGCAAAATGTAGGTAAAGATATTATACAGTTTAAGATATAAAAATGAAGATTGTTAAAAATTCACACAGACATATATTAATAGACATATTAATCTGATAGAATGTAAAATTAAATACTGAAGATAAGTGAGTAATAAAAATAATTTTGATGAGTTTCTAGATTTTCATTTGTAGATTAAAATTAATGGTGAAGCAAGTATACCATAACTACCCTTTTAAATAAGGACAAATTACAGGTGATTTTATCAGCTTATTAATCTTATCAAGTTATTACAAATGTTATACATACATTTATTATGCTATTATGATGAACACTTGCTGGGCTTCTCTCCACATGCATATCCGTTCTCTGTCTTGTGTTGTGCTTAGGAATACTGTCATTAAAAGTGGAATAATCATTTCCATTGATTAAAATTAATTTGGTAAATATTATCACAAATTTCAAGTTAAAAGTACAAGGAAGAGGTAAAGGTTTAAAATTTTTAAAATAATGATCAGTATGAAGATTTTGGATTAGCTTTTCCTATTATTCTTAGGATACTCTTTTTTATTTTGAACAAATAGGTGCAGAAGTGTGCTGCTGCATAGTTACACCATACTTTAGAATGGCGTGAACACTAGCATAAAACATATTTTTGAACATCTCTACATAGAGTATATGTACTACTTATCTTAGCTTTTAGCATATTGTACTCATCCTTTTATCTAATCGATCAAAGGGTGTATTCTGTTTTAAATTGCTCTGTATCCAAAGAAGTGTACAGAGTTGTGCAAGAGATTTCAGCATGTTAAAAGCATGAATGATACATAGGGAGAATGTTCTCCATATCAGCATAGATGACATATGGTGGTTTAGCTTTGTAGTGATATATAACCAATGATAAAAGAGATTAGCTGTTTCTTAAATGTTAAATGAAGTAATTTTTGTTGATACAACAGCCCATAATTTCATTTAACTTATGCTTTGCTGTCTCAAAGCTTGTTACAATCATATAGTTAATGGATGACTTATCTTTGTGTGCTCTTTTTTACACTTTAATAGCAATTGATTCTACCTCAAAAGTTTGATGTGTATGTTTTTTATTTTTCATGCATTCTTTACTCATGTTCTAAGTGAATATTTTGTAAATAAAGCAAAATTTATTAAACATCAGCATTAGAAATTGCCTAAAAATGTTATTTTTCTATATTGCAGGAGCGACAGATCTACACATCTGTAATGGTGGAAGCACTTACTGTTTCAAATAAAAGTGGATTTATCAAATCATATCTAGAACGCTCCAATTTCATTGACCACCTTATAAGTGGGTATGTACATTGCTAATTATATTATGCACTTGAGACAATGGTCTTTAATATTGGAATTGTTAATTCTTGATAATTCCTGTCCCGGTAATGCAACACTTACATAATAGTGGAAATTCAAAAGAGAAAACATAATTACCATTGGTTTGAAACAACAAAGGTCCAAAACTTGGCTTATTCTTGCAACATTCAATGGACGCTTCTATAAAACCATGGTTTCCTTTGTTTATTTACTTAATTTTTTTAAAGTTGTGTTACTAAGACTACCACTGTATAAGTTTTAAATTTATTTGCTAAACTGTGGAGCATTAATATATTAACTTCTCTGATAAATCACAGTAGAATGTCATTCTTTGGTTTTTATGCAGTAATAGAAGGATCAGATCATGTTGTTTATATTTGTTATAGGTAGGCTGTTATGCTTTTAAGCAATGTTACTTTAGAATAGTTAAGTGATGAGGATTTGTAATTTTGTCAGGGCTATTGTGCTTTCACAGAATGCCTTTGTTTGTGATTACTACAAATAAATATATGAAGTGATCAAGTTTATTTGGAATTCATGACAACATAATTTGAATTAATGACATCACTGTCATAAAGTGAAACTGTTATCATATCTAAATAAAAAGGTTCTGAGGATATGCTGAGAAGTATGTAAACTTGTAGTGGAGTGCAAGATAGCCTGGCATGAATAAGTCTGCATCTTTGGCTGTCTGAAACTGAAATAATAGATATATCAAATCTAATAACAATACACTGTCATGGAGATATGAATGCCTTTTGTGTTCTGAATATGAATTCTTCTATAAGCTACCAAGGCTGTAGAGTACCTCTCATGGGTTGAACATTAGATTTTCTAGAAATGGATGCTGTTATACATGTATCAGCAGCTCTTGGGGCTGCTGACACTTATGATAGCTGATTCATCTCTTTAATCCATTGTTTGTCTTCTTATTGTTGGAGAAATTTTGGATAAAAACTTATCAGGTACCTAAGTATCATCTATTAGAAGTCAAATCCAGACCCTCACAAACGCCAATTAAATTAAAATACTTATAAACATAAGAGTCCTTACTTATGCAAATATAAGGATACAATAAAGCACAATACATTAAACAGAAACAAAACTTTGTAGAACCTCCATTATCAAACTTAAGCATACTGCCACTTTTTAACACCAGAAAATCTATACCCTTCTTGGATATCCTGCTTCAGTATACTTATTTTATTAAGTGGTTTATTCTACAGTTCTCAAATTCTATGACTTTTAGTAAATATTTGCCAAGTATATATCTGTAAGAATTAAACATTTAGGGCCTTTCTAAAAATAAAACAATGAACTCCTAATAGAAGGATCACCATCCACTATTTTGATGGGTACAGATCTATGAATAATAACATGTTTAGCCTTCCACAGCTATTGTTGTTTACCTTGCTGATCGGTTTATGGCATTCTGCAGACCCTTTATCAGTGACAAAGGAAGCTTTGTTACTTAAGTGGTGAAGTTTGTGTTGACCACATTTTAGTTGCTTCATTTTCACATTTCCAAAATGTGGTTTGTCTGATGAATAAACTTTATAATATTTGATTTCAATGTCAGTTGATGAATCCAAAGCTGAAGATCCTCATAATGTTTTTGAAATTGACAAAATAAAAGATGGCACTATAAGCACTATCAATGATGAGAGCTATATTCCACCCATGGATGAAATAAGTGACTTCAGATAGCAATGTTATGCCTATGCATAGGAACAGGCCAAAGAGAGGCAAAGCAATGTTGCTTTACCTAAAGCAGGTACATTTGTATAACCTTCAAACTATGACTATTTTTATCAATACTACTGCTACTGCTACTGCTACTACTAATAATAAATAATAATAACAACAACAACAACAACAACAACAATGATAATAATAATAATAATAATAATAATAATAATAATAATAATAATAATAATAATAATAATAATAATAATAATAATAATAATAATAATAATAATAATAATAATAATAATAATAATAATAATAATAATAATAATAATAATACTGGTGACAATGGCAATAATGATGATAACAAAGACGATGATGATGCTGATAATAATGATGATGATGATGATGATGATGATGATGGTGATAATGATGTATTTCAACTCATGTTTTGGAAAGTACAGGAGTTTTCTAAATTCATTACACCATATAATAATTTGCAGTTTTTTGCTTAAGTTCTAGCTAAGTTATTGTAACTGCATTTTCAGGTACATCAAACAAAGTGTGCCCTTAACCCCAGGTAACAGCATTAGAGGTGTTCATGGCAGAGGGAAAGCAAAATCTCACGTGAAAGCAAGTCCTTCCATGGAAAGTAATGAAACAGCTAATGATGGAATAACATGCACAATTGCATCCACACAAGCTGTTTCTGGAAGGTGGCTATGGCAGAAACTCTTGAAGGTAGCAATGGGACCTACAGACTATGTGAAGAGATCTGTTAGAAAAGGTACATATTCTAGTACAAGGAGGTTACTAGTTGAAGACAGCTTCAAAAAATAAAGAAGTGTGCTGAAAATGGAGCACATCAACAGCTGCATGACGATGATTGGACTGTTTACCTTGATGCCATAAAAGCACTATATCACTATATATTTAAGAGGTGATTGAAGAGCTAAAAATTGTCCATTGAAGTTTTTATTGTCAAATAAATGCTGGAGCACAACGAACCAGATTAGGTTCACTGAAATTTTTCTGTTTACAGGATTTGATGAAAAGGACCCGCATCCTCAAATTTTAAGGACAGATTGCTTTGCACCTGCTATTCTATGTAGGATCCTTTCATCTCCAATTCTTTGTAGGGCTACATTCCAAGTGTAAATATAACTGTGGATTAGTAATTGTTTCCACGCAAGGCCACTTGCTGTTTCATTCAATATATGAGCAATAAGCCATACAGTACTGGCAGTAGATACAAATTCTAGGTATCTGGTGAATGGTTTTCCTTATATAGACAAAGATGAGCAGCATCCCACAGGTTTTCCTCCTGCAGAGCATGTATAATGGGCAATATTTTTACAACTAAATGTCTTGCAGAATATTTGAAATCCAAGAGTACAAGCATTGTAGGCACAGTGAAGAACTCTAGAATGGACTTCCATCAATCAACAAAATTTGCTGTAGTACCTTTGCACACAACTATACTTTATGAGTCAGGTGACATAATTCTTATATACTGTCCGGGGGAAAAAGGACATAAATGTACTTCTTTTGAGTTCAATGTATGAAACAGTGACTATCAATGAATGACATCCCAAAAAGCTACCAGAATCAGTGGCACACTACTACAACACAAACTATGGAGCTGATGTCATCAATCGTACATCTTTGGATTAATTATTAATATAAATTGTTCATTGTACCATGTAATTCTTCAGAAAAAAGTAAAACTTTATGCCGGAAAACTATAATAAATTGATAAACATCCAAATTTGTTTGTTATTTTAATAATGGTGAATAAAACTTCACCTGTCAAAATTATGGGTTTGTCCTTATAGGTATACAAAAATCTCCAGTCCTTCTAGTGTTAAATAGTAATATGTTACTGTTCTACATGTACAGCATTGTTATGCAAACATTTTCTCACTCATTGGACCATGTTATCATATATGCCATGGGCCATGGAGAGTCATTGCACTAATAGTTGTTGTCTCCTGCAGTATAAATTACTTCAATTGCTTGAAGCGGTTGACATTTTTCCTAAATGCATGGTATTTCAGATAATCCAACTGAAAGAAATTTTGGGGATGCAAGGTCAGCAGTTTTAAGAGTTCTGAATAAATTTGATCACTCTGTGCAACATTGATGTTTATTATTCTTCATACATTTTTGTAGCTTTCTTTTTTATTTATAATTATACTAGTATAACTGAATTATTGAAATAAATCAACCATCTGCCGTGCATGAGAGTAATTGATTTGACTTATTTTATTTCAAGATCTTACAAGACTTAAGGCTTCAGTAGAAGGTATTTTGTTTCGTTTAACTCAATATCTCTTGGCACCCCTTAACCAATCACACGGCACCCTAGTATCCCACAGATGGCATTACAGCTATACCCTGCCGAACATTCCCGAGACTACTCGCTTCCTCACGAACATTCCCGAGACTTCAACAGATGAATATATAAAAGTGTACGCTGCTTGGCGCTTTCAGTTGTCTTCCTAGAATTGATTCACAGTTTTTAGCTCTGGATAAGTTCATTGTTAAACGCAAACACCAGGACAGTGAAAGTGAACAGTCGGCTCCTACTGCTTGCTTTAAGAAGCCAAATCTTACAGTTTCTCCCAGACCGTCGAATTCACCACATAAAGAAGACAAACGAAAGAAAAGAACATACCAGGTCAGTTACTTTGCATATGGATTTAAGTGGAATAACGACGAGGAAAACCATATCCCTGTGTGTTTAGTTTGTGGCGAAACACTTAGCATGGTACCTAGCAAACTGAAGCGGCATCTTACAACAAAGCATCCTAGTGTGTCACAGAAAAGTGTAATGTATTTTTCACATATATTGGAAGGGGAGAAGAAGACAGCTGTGCGAATGGTAAAGAGAATGACCATAGGTGATACTGTATTTGAAGCCTCATTTAAAGTAGCAGAACTGATAGCTAAAAAAAGAAACCTCATATTCTTGGAGAGGAAATCATTGGCCCTGCAATTCAAGTTATAGTTTCAACAATACTTGGCGAAGAAGCAGCTAATCAAATTTCGAAAGTTCCTCTGTCCAACAACACAATCAGCCGCAGGATATCTGAAATGTCATGCAGTATCAACGAACAAGTCACGGAGAAAATAAAAACTTATAGAACATTTGCTTTGCAAGTAGATGAGAGTCTTGATATTGGTGACAAACCGCAACTCCTTGGTTTTATCAGATATATTGATGAAAAAGATATTAGTGAACAGTTTCTGTTCTGTAGACCGCTGGAGACTACAACCACAGGCCATGATATTTTTGTTTCTATTAATTCCTATCTCAATGACCATGATCTTTCATGGAAAGACTGTTGTGGTATATGTACAGATGGTGCACCATCTATGTCTGGGAAAATTGAAGGTTTTACTGCCAGAGCTCTCAATGAAAATCCATCCATTATTATAACTCACTGTTTTCTGCATAGAGAGGTATTAGTCGTGAAAGCGTGTAATCAAGATTTTGCTGAAGTGTTTAACCAAGTTGTGAAAATGGTGAACTATATGAAGTCTCGACCCTTAAAGTGCAGAATTTTTGAACAGTTATGTCGCACAACGGATGCAGCTCATACCTCTTTGTTACTTCACACAGAAGTAGGTGGTTGTCGCGGGGTCGTGTATTGAACCGGTTTCTCAAACTTAAAGAACAGCTAAAAACTTTTTTTAAGGATGAAAATCAAGACACATTTCATGAGCTCTTACTAAGTGATTCTTGCTATTTTGAACTGTCGTATCTGGCAGATATTTTTCATAAGCCGAATGAACCGAATGTTTCGATGCAGGGTCGACATGAAACAATAATCTCCTCAACCAATAAAATGAAAGGTTTTAAAAGAAAACTTAGTTCTTGGAAGTCTGCTGTTCAAACAGGAGATTTGTCGAACTTTCCATCTCTTCTTAATGTGGCAGGAGATAAAGATCTGGGTAAGCTGAAAGACCGCATTTGTGATCACTTATCAAGATTGCAAGATGCAATAGATGCGTACTTTCCAACTATTTCCACTACGAATCTCGACTGGGTTGTCTCACTATTTGATTTCGTAGATAGTGCAGAGGAAATAGATTTCACTGCTTGCGAATGAGATGCATTTATTGATCTTTGCGCTGATTCCACACTCACCAAGAGTGAGGCGTCGGTGGCTAGTTTTTGGCTTCAACGGAGAGAGGAGTACCCTAACCTAATGAAGAAAGCAATTAACGCACTTTTGCCCTTTTCAACATCCTATCTATGCGAGGAAGCCTTCTCTGCTATGGTGACAAAAAAATGCAAAGCAAGAAATAGACTGAATAACCTTGAGGATGATTCGCGTGTTTCACTGTCAACTGTAAGACCCGACATCACATATCTGTGCTCTAAGCATCAATCACAAGCTTCACATTAATCATTAATCGAACAAAATTTATTGATGTATTTTTACTCGGTGATTGTAGTAAAGTTTACTGTATTATGTTATGGTGTACATTATTATTATACAATATTTCAATAAATTAACATATTAAGCTTAATTTTCTTTTAATTCAAGGAAGGTTGCCCCTAGTGTTTAATGTTATTCCCAAGGGTGCCCCTAGTGTTTAATGTTATTCCCAAGGGTGCCGTGAACTACAGGTTGCTGTATGGTGGCAAATCAAAATTCATGATATGGCTCTTTTTCTTCATGATGTAGATCTTCTCCCAGTCATCTAATTCTTTGGGTTTATAAGCTGGTCTTAATAGTTTTATATTCAGTGTGATTTCCTGTCCTGATGTCCAAAAATGATGGGCAACTGCTGCCTTTTCTATTTGTTTGTATGTTTTCAAATAGAAAAATCAGCAGTTGCCCATCATGATATTTGTGTTACAAAAACCAACTCAAATTCTTTTATTTTTTATTTAATCACATCACTGTCACAAACTTCTATGCATATTTGTAAGTTTTGAGTAAGGAATAAAGCTTAGTATAGTCTTATCAAGAGTACCATATTGAAAGGCTTCCTTTGCAAATATAAATTAAATCAGAAAAAACCTTTAATTATGGGTATAACCTTATTTAGAAGGTATAGAAAATGCACAAAAATTTAGAAGCTGTTATGAGTGGACACATGAGGTTCCACAACATGTCCTTGAGAATATTTTGATTTCTCTTATCTGTTTGTGTTCTTCACTTTTATAAATATGCTTGGACCATGTAATGGAATTCTGAGTGACTAATATTTTATATTGTGCTAGCATTTAGTCAAGGACTAAATGAAGAGTCGTACTCAATATGCCTATCAGCTTGATTTTTTAAGAAAGCTCAAACGATTTTGGTTTCACTTCTGTTATGTGCTCCTTATGCAAGCTTAGATAATGCATAGAGTGCTGCCAGGTTGTTCCAATAAAACATTTGGCACTCCAACATTTCAGTTTGACTTGGTTTTTAATGTGAGAATATTGATGATTAAATGTATAACAAAATGAATTTGTTGCATATCAATAATAAAAACAATGATAAATCAGAAAGCTTAAACCTTGAAAATTCCCGAAAATAGGGACAGTTGCTGCATAAAAATGAAACAGATTTATTGTTCCTTTTCAAGCACAAATTTTAAATTTACAGATCTTATTAGAATGAGAGAATGAACAAGAGGAATGATCAAGTATTTTTGGTGTAAAAACCACAAAAATATAGTTTATATTTTTTATAAGCCATACCTAGGCAAACTCTTGAGCAAATATATTTCCACAGAGCAGCAGTGAACTTTAATGCAACTAATTGGTGCACAGGATTATAGTTTCCTTTTAATCCTTTATATTTTTTCGGAATATACCAAGGCTATCTTTTTTTAACCTCTGATCCCTTTGCTACATGGCCAGACAAGCATAATGATGTGGAGCTGCACACTGTGCTACTGCACAGCTAAACCAACATTATCAAGGCCAAGTTCAATGCATCATTTGGAGCTGAGTTTCATGGACTTCAACATGGCTGATGTCATTGATTCCTCTGCCAATTGCAGGGTGCAAAGTGTTATATGTTTTCTATAGGCAGGAGGGAATAATGCAACAGAAATCTATCACAGAATGAGCATGTTTATGGTGCAAATGTATAAATGAGAGTGTTGTGCACAAATTTTATGTATGAGTTTCTCAAGGATCGGTTCTGGGTCCTCTTTTATTTATTGTGGCAGTAATTGACTTATCTTAATGGTTAAATAAAAAAAGCTAAATTATTATACTACAGTTTTTTTTATTTGGGATAAAGTTACAATGAAGATATAACTAATAAGCTGATGTACTGATTCAACAGCAATGCCTTAAGCCTTAACTTGAACATGACACAACACAATGATTTTTATATAAGAAAGGCTAATGACAACAATGGTGTTACATTTTTAGGAATTTATACTAATACAGTATAACTTGAATACTCCAGCACTGTTTTATATCCTAAACTTTTCAGAATAATATTATTATCAAGAAGATTGAAACAGATAGTTTCTAGATCCATTATAATATACACATATTATGGAGTACTTCATAGTTTGTTAAGCTATGGAGTAATATTATGGGGCAACAGTATTATAACCAAGAATGTGTATTCTATTGCAAAAGAAGACTGCTCATTTTATTGGTAACATATCCTCAAGAGATACATGCAGATTTTGTTATAAAATAGGTTTTTATTATGACCCTGCCATTAATGTAAATTTTTTGCTGTATTACATATGCTCATGAACATTTTAATGATTATATTTTACCTAATGATGTTCATAGTAATTATAAAACAGGATGCAGGGGCTTATAATACCATTATATAGACTGACTAAGATGTTGAATAATCATACCAGTATTAGCATGAAACTTTAAACAAAATTACTGGAACATAGTTTCAATTTTCAAAACAATCTCAGAAAGTTGATAATTAAAAACTATTTATCTTACTTAAATAAATTATTAATTTTAATTGATATGAATTTATTGTGTTTGACAAAGCCGATTACAAATTCTATTTGTTTACTGACTAATAGAATATCTGTTTGTCTGTCTGTCGCTGTTTTTGTTACCACTACCACTACTACTGCTGCTGCTTACTACTGCTATCATCATCATCATCATCATCATCATCATCATCATCATCATTATATTTAATCTTTTTATGCATGTTGAAAACTTCTCATGCAAATATTTCAGTTCACACAAAGACTTACACTCTTTGTGTTATTCTGAGTAATTTAATCTGTGATACTAATTAGAGTGCTTTCATAATAAAATACAGGACAAGACATTATCCACAGTACACCTAATAGAACCTTGTGGAAGGAAGTAGAACTAGATGGCTACATATCTGCATGCCTTTCAACACAGAACATCCTGAGAGAAACAGCTGGGCCTTCTCTTCAAGCTAGGGAAACATAATTCATAAAGTTGTGGGCAATGTATAGTATTTGTTTATAGATAGAAATATCTTCTCCACACGTAGAATTGCACAAGCAGAAGCACATTGTTACAAAGTAATGAGCTCTGAATTTGAAAATAGCAATGAAATTATGCTTGTGGCGTTAGTGGATGCAGAAATGCTAAACTTCACTCTTTTAAGTTCAGATCATAATACACTATTCTCTAAAGAGACTAGGAGTGGAGACAAATTTTAAGAAATTATGAAATTGCTTAGGTTTGATTTCAACTATAAATGTTCTTTGGATTTGAATATTTAACATATTTTCTGGAGTTTGAGACATTGAATATAACATTCTATCAACTGCTATAAATCTGGAAGAATATTACTTATTATTGATGAACCTCCCCAATAACATTGAATGCTCATTAACTGAATTCAAGGCTTGCAAGCCTGATAATTTGGCAAAAAATTCTGGCTGGCCATAGAAGTGATTTCAAAATGCTTATTGAATGGATTTCATATCTTGGAAAGGAAAAGTATCACGCTGAACATGAGTGTGTTTTAGACTATGTAATAACCAGTCTAATACAGTCATTTATTTATGAAGATAGCAGTATTATTATGGATATTTATTTGTAGATTACAGTATAGATAATGCATTTGTAGATAAACATTTTACATATAACACCTGGACAAACATTGAACGAATAATCAACTACTCATAATATTGTTACCATCGTAAGTGGAATAAGAAGAAGTAAATGTGTCTTTTTCATAGCCCTGTAAACACGACTATACTCAGAAGTTCCTGAGATATAAAACAATTACAATGACAGTTTGTTAGAGCAAAATGACTAAAAATGTGCTTACAATGAACTTACGCCATCTAAACATTTGCATTACAATCAATGAAAAGAAAATTCCATAAAAAAATTCATACTGCAATGCTATGAAGTCATGTGTTGATGTACGAGGGGCATACTGAAAGTCACGAGCAACCCATTGTAAAAATTTAAATTTCCACAATGTAACGAAACGAATTGCAGGATCGTAATCTACAGACTTTAAGCCACATACTGACATATTGTGACGTCATTAGCTTCTATCACGTGACAACAGACGGTGTTTAAAAAATGGCTGACATTGGTGTTTCATTTCGACAGCGTGCTGTCATTGAATTCCTTGTGAAATAAGGAAAATCTGCTCCTGAAATTCATCTCAGACTTTAACGTGCGTATGGAGGTGTCTGCATGGGTGTCAACAGTGTTAGATGGGTGAAACATTTCAAAGATGGAAACACGAGTCTGCAAAATGCGCCTCGTAGCGGCCGTCCTCAAGCTGCCTCTACAGAACGGAACAAGGAAAGAGTTGATGAGCTCATTACAGGAGATAGACATTTCACTGTGAATGAAATTGCTGCGAAACTTGGAATAGGACATAGTGCAGTGCAAGAAATGATCCACAGCTTGGGTTATCGAAAGGTCTGTGCCCGTTGGGTCCCCTGTTTATTGACTGAAGACCACAAACTTCAGAGAAGAACCATTGCACAAAACCTTTTGAATTTTTGACGTGTATTGTGACTGGAGATGAGAGCTGGTTCCATCACTATGAGCCAGAAATGAAACGTCAGAGTATGGAATGGCACCACTTGAACTCACCATCGAAGAAGAAAGCGAAGACAGTGCAGTCTGTAGGAAAAGTTATGGGAAGTGTCTTTTGGGATGCACAAGGTTGCATTCTGGTTGACTTTCTTGAACCTGGAGAAACCATAAATTCTGCCCGTTACATCAAGACACTTCTGAAGCTCCATAGGGCTTTGCGTGATAAACACCCTGGAAAGAGGACCATCCTTCAACAGGATAATGTGCGTCCACATACTGCCTGTGCCACTATGGAGAAGATCAGGGCATTAGGGTGGGAAATTCTTCCACATCCTCCCTACAGTCCCGACTTGGCACCCTCCGACTACCATCTTTTCGGTTCTGTGAAGGAGCAGATGCGTGGCCAACGCTACGAGACACTGGAGGATATTCGGAAAGCAGTGCATCAGGGTCTGCGAGCAGCTGGAACGGAGTTCTATCACAAGGGCATTTTCAAACTTGTAGAACGATGGGAAAAATGTGTGCAAAACAATGGAGACTATGTCAAAGAGTGAAAGAAAGTCTGTAGATTATGATGATGTATTTGATTTGGCTTAAAAATAAATATTAAGATTGTAAAGCAGTGTTGCTCATGACTTTCAGTATGCCCCTCGTACTTAAAAAATTGGCCAAGCAGTATTCACTGAGGCCTCATCTGGAGTATGGCTGGGACATGCATCTTACAGTGACCTTCATTTGGTAGGAATCAAGCTCATAATAATATACAAGGCTGTCTCAGGTATGTAAGATTCACATAAATCTAATTGATAACAATTAGCAGAGGAGCTTCCATCTGAGCACATGAAACAGAAACATGCATGAAAGATTGATAATGAGGTTCAAATGGTTTCTAAATTTCACAAATGTTAGATAAAATAACTGTACAAAGGAAAGGAAAGCTATTACTTAATGCTGTAGATGCAAGATATCATTTGTGATGAGTGCAAAATAAATGTACAGTAAAATTTGCCAATTACAAGAAATAAAATAAGTTCTTCAGATGTACTAAGTCCATAGCAATGTTCACTATAATTGATGCAACTTTGAATACAATTAGGTATTATGGCTTGGTACTTCTCAATTATTGAGAAACGTAACAAAACTATATGAAAACAAATATTTATGACAATTTATCCATATAAAGACTAAAAAAAGCATTTGTTGTGTTGAGTACATAGATACATCTTCTACCAGCATTGTTTGGGTTTGTGTTGCAAATTGTTGTCTTTTATTAGGAAATATTAGGAATAACATTTTAATGAAAGCTGGCTAACCATGAAGCATGGGAATGGGGTACACATATCCCCCAAAGGTTGATGATTGCGATTATTTCCGATATGTTAGAAGTTGCAGCATTTTCGCACTCAGTATCTTTCAAATGGATCCATTGTTGAAGTTCCATTTGAATTTACCATCAGTTTGACAGCTAAATGGAGAGCAATAGGACGTTAAAATGAGTTGGGGTACAACTGTGCACCATGCGCCTAACTACATAACAAAATTCGTAAGGTAAGTACTCTCTTTTTTTAAACGTATTTCAAACTTAATTTTTCCTAAGGGCAATGTTTAAATATTTTATGAATCTGATATATAATAACTATGTGAAATAAAGCAATTACTTGTGCAATCTTCAATATTTACTACAATTTCCTGAAATTTATACTAATAAACGTGTTTTTGTTTAGTGATGTCAAATATGAACAAAAGAAGGATGGAAAGGTCTTCCGACCCTGAGGTGTGGATGAGATGGCTCGTAGGAGATGTGGACAGTGATGAAGAGGACATATTTTATCCTAAAGAATTTGATTCTGAAGAATCTGAATCAAAAGAAGATGATCAACAAATAGAAAGCAATCATGATACTGAAAGGGAACAATTTGCAAATTAATATGATAACAGCTATGGTGAGTCTAATGATACTTATTATCTTGGGAAGGACAGTAAATCAAAATGGTCATAGTCTTTTCCTAACAAAAACATAATACACAGTAAGAGAAGAGAATATAGTAATTCATCTTCCTGGCCCCAAAAAGTATCAACAATAACTTCTGAAGATAAGCTATTAGATCTTCTTTTGGTCGGCAGGGTTTACAAAATTATAGTTAACTGCACAAATATTTATGCAAGTAATATGAAAAGCAAATTTCAGAGATATAGAGATGCCAGACTCACTGATGAAACTGAAATAAGAGCACTTTATGGCATATCCTACCTAATAGGCACCCTATAAATGTCTAGAAAAAACACTAGCATTCTCTGGGATAACTTTAGAGAAACAGCTTAGAATCCTACTTCTTATCTATGAATAAAATAAGGTTTAGATTTCTTTTGAGATGTTTATGTTTGATTACACAGAATCCTTCAGAAAGAAGTTGATAAATTTATCCCTATTAGAGAAGTTTTTGAGATTATTGTTTATAATTTTTTAAAACAGTTTGTTCCAAGTGAATATTTGACTCTCAATGAACAGGTACTTTCTTTTCAAGAAAAATGCCATATCAGAGAGTATCTTCCCAAAAAGCCCACCAAATATGGCATAAAGACATTTGCTTTGGTAGATGCTAAAACTGCCTATACTTCTAACTTAGAAGCTTATGTTGGCACTCAGTCAGAGGGCCCTTTCATGCAAAGCAATTCACCTACAGATGTTGTACCTGTCAGTGGTACTCATTGTAACATTATTGGTGATAGCTGGCTCAGCAGTATACCATTGGCTAAGAAGACAAGGTACTGACTTACATTGGAAAGCTCAGAAAAAACAAGAGGGAGATCCCCAAGGAATTTTTACCTAATAAGCGGTTTCCAGGAGAAATACTGCTTTAAAGTGAATCAAGCTAAGCACTTGATATCTCCATTACATCATGATGATACCATGATAAAGATACCAGAGATTCACTGAAACCAGAAATTGTAAATTTTTACAATATGACAAAGATCATAGTTGATTTACTTCATAAACTAATTTAAAAAAAAATGATGTTTTGCAAAACTCTCGTAGGTGGCCTATTGTTGTTTTCTACAATTTGCTTAGTGTTGCTGCCATGAATGCACTGTGCATATGCCGGACCAATTCTAGAACACCTAAACCAGTGAAAGGAATGGAATTTTTGCAGAAGTTGGCCTGGGAAAATACGAAACCTCAAATTCAGTACAGATCTGCTGTCCTTCAAATTCCTATTGAATTATTGTAGTGTGCACATGCTCTCCTAGGCACAAATTCAACAGTTACCCTACAAGAAAAATAAAGAGAGGGCTCCAAAATACACAGCTATGAGTGTGGAAGGCAGAAAAAATGCTGTCACAAACTAGAAAATGCTGTCACAAATGTAAAAGATGGATGTGTTTGGCACATTTACATACTGTATATGTTAACTGTCTCTGAAATAAATGATTCAAATGTTGTTTTCAAAATTTGTAATTTCTTTCTAAACCTCATACATATGTAAGCATAGAAAAGCAGCTAAAGAAATTCATTTTATATCATTTCAATGAATAATTAAAAAAACAAAAAAAACAAAAAAAAAAAATGTTGGACCAGTGTCCCCCACATGTCTAACCATGTAAGGATGTAACACATGCCTAAATTATCACTTTTTGGCATTCTAGTTTGTAAGAAAACTGTTTGAAGTCTTAGTGTTAAGATGCCTGCTCTAGAATTTATGTAAACCAGTGTATTGCAAATATAAAAACTATAATGAAACACAGGGGCTGCAATTGCCTTTGCACATGTAAAATATACATATATGTAAATATTTTCATATAGCAAAATGTGTTTATAAATTAAGTTGTAAGTTATGCAACTTAGCAAAATATTTGTCCATTTTTATGTTTGCTACAACATTATTGTACATATTGTAGCATTCTTGTATTCAGTTTGATTTTTTGTTTGATTTCAACTTTTTTAAATTTGTTCCTTTTTTATATATAATGCCCATGTATATTACAATTGCCCACACCCTTGAATTTTTCTATGTTCACAGCTCTTAATGACTACTGGTTAACCTTCAGATTGCAATATAACACAATTAAAGTTTTAATTAAGCACTCAATAAGAATTTATTTCAATCCTATCATTAGAGATATGTTTCTTACAGGAATGTTTTAAACTTTTTATCCTACAGACATTCACACCCACAGTGTGCCTCTCACTGTGGCGTTATCCTCGATACCTTAATGGACAGAGAATCTGTTAAAGGACTTGTCATACAAAATCCGAAATTTATGCAACTCGTAAAGCTAACAGAGGCACATAGCTTAGTACTGCAGGGTCAAGCACTGAAAACCTTGAGGGTAAGTATATTTTGCTTTTCATCTCTTAATTCACAATTCTGTAAATTCTCTGTCAGTATAAACATGGAGCAATGTACTTAGTATGAAACCAACCAGCTAATGATTAGGAACTACTTAATGCTATAAGTAGACTTGTGGTTATAGTATTGAGAAAAATGTAATCGTAAATGAAAATTAACGTGATGGGTAGGCTTACAGCTTTTTGGAATTATTCGTTTGAAATTGATATTTACATAACATTCTGGCAATGTTATACAATATATTCTTGTAGAAAGTACAAGGACACTCAATTACAACTCATACATCTAAACACAAGGACAATTTATAGTTTTGTGGAAGGGTTAATTTAAATTGTTTTTTTCAAAGTAGGGGGGGTGAGATGAAGAAGGTTGTATAAACCTTTAACTGTAACTATGGGATTCAGAGAATAAATTGAGTTTTGATAATTGAAGATTTATTTATACAGTTCTCATATTCCAAATCCATAGATTTCTTTGCAATATATTCATATTCAAGCACAGTCTGCTGAGCAACTGATATCAGCTGTTTAAAAGCTGATGATTAATGTCACGTGTATTAACATGTTTGAAACGTTTTGTATACCTAACTTAGAACTTCTCATTGTTTATACCAGGTTAACGTTAAACAATGAATTCAAGTGCAAATAAATAAGAAATATTGCATTACCTATCATATTTGTGGTTGACTAGCAGCACAATTCAGGGGGCAAGCTATACATGGGAATACGAATAGACCATAGCATGAAGGACACATATGCAACATTTTATTTATTGGAATTTAAATTTTATATTTTGTGATTTTTTTAAAATAATAGTTCATTTAAGTCAGTTCTACATTATAGGTTTGAATGAGTATATTTGTACTAATTTAATACAGTAAGCCAGGAAGGTTAAGGGTTAGAATTAGAATATTCAAGGAGGGACCCAGTTGCTGGGAACAGTATATAGGCCACTATGGCTCTTTGCAAGTTACATAACCCATGGGTGACAGGGATGAGGGAAGAGACCTGAAGGGCATCTAGATCCAAATGGCAATGTGTGCAAGCATGGATGAGGTCCCTGTTTCTAGAATGAATGCATTTGACACCACCTCAACCCTACTCATAAGCCTTGAGCCTCCACATGTCACATGAAAGGTCACCTTGATAGTGTGCTTGCCTGCCTCTCTTTATATCGCTGACTGCTAAATAAATGTGTTTGTAACTGTCTGCACTTCAGAACCCAAAATCGAGCTCCAGTTACGAACAGTAGTCTTTCAGATTCATCTCATGAATTATTATCCTAAAACTACGGGATACCATTATTAAATTGTCAATTTTTTAAAATGGATGCTTCTAAATTATCATCTTATTTTTGTGTGCTTTTATACATCTTTTTGTCTTACCAACGTACAACATAATTTTGCAGTATAGCCATTCTGTTGCATGTAGCCCTGAATTTTCTTCTGGGACATGTCTTTCAATAATGAGCCAAGTAAATTACTGATAGATAAAAGAAACCTAAACTGACACAGGCAGGTAAAATTATATATGCTACACTAGAGACAGTGTGCTGGGAAATTTCATTTTAGCATGTTCAGGAAGTTGATGGCTAATCATCAGCAATGTATCAGTAATTGATGGTTGCATTTTATTTATATAGTAAGAGAGAATATGATTTCACATCTTGTATTTGCAGTATTTCAGTGTATATAGCACCCACTCATCCAACCACTCTTTAGAATTAGATGAAACGAAGCAGTGCATACCATTAATGTAGGCTATGTTTCAGTACCTTTGGAGCTAAGTTTCAGTTGTAAGATTTTAGATCATGGTTTTTGTGTATTACCATACTGATTGCTGGGTAAAACAATATATTGTGACCAAAGAATCTTTTGAGGGTGGAAATCTTCCTTAATTGTTATGTTTTTTTCCTTTTGGTTGGGTCATCTTGCTATATTACTCATAGTACTATCTGTTATAAATAACTGGCATGTGCTATCAATCAAATGAATCTCAGTAATAAAACAATTAACTTGACAGTGGTATGGTACACCACATATTATATAATATATGTAGTAATTGGTATAAAGGGGAACCACTCTATACTATTTAGTTAAAGGTGGCTGTGACAAACTATCACTGGAATACTGATTAATCATCTTGTGCTTCGCTAATCATAATGTAACCAGCTTTTAGAAAGTTGGATAATGCTGATATTTGTGATAATTCACCGCACCACTGTTGTCACAGTATTAATGAAAGTTTTCCTAAGTGGTGTTTTAAATAATATGAATTTCAGTATGCCATATTCTTCACTTTTGCTAATTATATTTCACATGGATCACTATAGACCAGCAGAAGACAGAATTTTGTCTCAAATAGCAGAAGCACTAAAGAAGTCACTAGAGATCCTGATGGTACAGATAAAAATGCTGTTATTGTAAGTAACCGTGATAATGGATCAAAGCAAGAAGAAGAAGAAAATGTGGATGCTAATGGTTAGACTAGCGAAAATGTTTATCTTGGAAAAAATATTTTCAGAAAATAAATCATCATTTTTCTGTGTCAAAGTGATAGGACAATGGGTACACCTCACTTTTATGCATCTTCCAGGTATTATTGATTTTCAGAGGGCGCAGTGGTAATAATATTTAAAGAAGCTGGAAACCTCACTATTTAGCAGGAATCCATAGAAGTAGTAGGCTAAACCTGGAAAATCTCTGGGAAAGATTTCAAAGGTTGAACAGACACAGATGTTTTTATGTCATTTTGATTCTTCAGCAATTTAGATTTTTGTCACACTCTTTAATTTTAAAGACCAAAATAGAAGAACAGACAAGAGGTAAATAATTCAATTGCACCCATTAAAGAATTATTTTATGACTTTGTCCAGAATCTTAATATATGTACATTTTTCATAATGTGAATACATCACCTTAGACAAAAAATAGAAGCATTTCATGGAGATTATGTTTTTGAAATTTTCATGCCAAATAAACCTGCAAGGGAAGGAATGAAAAGCTTTAACCACAGGGCACACCTGTCTAATATCTTTGACAAGTTCCTGAAAAGAGTGAGCTAAATGATTTTTGGTGTTAGTATGCCACAAATAATCACATATGTGAGCATCTAAAGGTTTGCATCTAATGCATCGATTCAATATTATTCATGTGCACTGGATCTACAAAATGCTCAGAATGATTTACTGCCAGGTGGACAGCAAATTCTCCAGCCACCAACCCATAGGAGCCCCTCCAGGCATCAGTATGTGTTGTACTAGTGAACTCTAAGTCCTCTGCAATTAAATTGTAGAGTGCGTTTGCATCCCTATTGATGACCATTTGAACATATTGGTCATCTGCACATCATTTGTTTGCACATCTATCATCCCAAGCACCCAATTGCACTTTACAATGCACCCCTGATATTTTACATTTGTCATTTTCAATGATGTGGCCAGGACCTCAAATTTTCCTTCTGAAAGTGTATTTGGTATAGAGACCATGCACACTTTGCAACAGTAACCAATCAATCAGATACTGTCCATGAGCTCACATATTCATCTCTAACTGAATACTCTATTACTGTCACGTTGTATGGCTGCTTGTATGCAAAGCAGTATATCTGGAAACGAATTTGCCTGGGCAATAGCTCTGCCCTGTTGAATCACATTCCCTTGCACACAGACTCTGTGACTTTTTCATGTCCAGTTCTTAAAAAAAAAAATACTTATTAGATATTATTAATAACAAAAATCACAAGAGTAGGACTCTATTTTAGCATTCTACTACCTACAGCAAAAGAAGGGATATTAGCAATCCCATCTCTTAATGGGTTACAGAATCACATGGCTTTCAGATCACAACATTCTTGTTCTCAGCAGACCCTATTAAAATAATTATTGAAGACAGGCCTCTGAATTGTTGAGGTAAACCAACAGATGTGCCTTATTAATCGGATGGGCCATTGCTAAAACTATCAGAATTTGTAAGAATACTGCCAGTAACATATAACCATCCCTTCTTGCACTATAATAAATTCTTTTCACATCCCCAAGTTTGTAAAGCAATAAAACCCTAGAGAAAGTATGGTCAGTAATTTTAAAAATGGCAGTGTTAATCCCTTCCAGATGCTGCTACACAGTTTGTTGTGAATATGTCTGGGGATTATTTACAGAGGTTGGCTACAATGGTTAGAAACGATGTACAGGTTGGCTGCTATTGTGATATGACTCGCAGTCTTCAGTTAGTTCTGTCTGCTTGCACTTGTGCACTGGCAAATTTTTGGACTTAGAAAAGTTTCTTGCCATCTTGCATTACATGTTGTAAATTATCCCAGTGCAACCATTCTAAAAAACAATCTTTGCAATGTCTAATATCACATTTCATACACAAAGTTTTATCAAGTATATCACAGATATAAATTTCAAATTTTCTATGCGGTGATAAATTTGAGAGGTTTCTCTAGGGATGTTAATGCCTTAATCACATTGGGTAAGGGAGGCAGCATTCCAAGAGCAGTGGAGAGTGGATGTCTGATGTGGAATCTTGGGAGACCACCTTGTTTGACTATTATTCTTTGAGGGGCATCTAAGAGGAACACACTATCTAGAATTCCTCCATAATGAGCTGCCCTTATTATTAGAGAATGTGCCACTGCAGGAGCAAACGACAATGTGGTTTCAACATGATGGCACTCCTCCGCATCGGTCAAGGATCTTCTGCAATTATTTGAAAGCTGCACATCCTGGATAGGATAGGAAGCCGAGGGCCAGTCTTCTGGCCTGCGAGATCACTGATCTGACACTCCTTGACTTCTTCCTTTGGGGTTATTTAAAAGAACACGTTTATGCAGAGGAGCTAGATATATGAATTTCAAATTTTCTATGCGGTGATAAATTTGAGAGGTTTCTCTAGGGATGTTAATGCCTTAATGACATGTTCTCTTGAAAATGATACTTAAAAGCTTCACTGGTATATGTTTATCATATGATTTACTTAACTGCTTTAGGCTGATGATTTAAGAATGCATTCCAAGTTTTATAAGACAAGAGTTACATGTTTACTGTGTAATATAAAACCGAAAATGTCTAGAATCTTGCATTGTTTCATTGTTTATTGAAATTGTCCCCAAATACTTTCAACTTCCATACTGGGTGAAAGTTTTACTCCCCTGATTGTGTCCTTAAATAACGAAATTCTATCATATACTTTGATGATTTTAAAAGTGAATCACATGACATTTTTCTATTATGGTGAATGTATTTCCCCAAAAGGTGTTATATTGTCTGATTCTCCCTGCGAAATTCTGGTAAACTTTTTCTGATATAATAGTGCAAAAGACCTATACTTTCTCAGAAATGATAAAAGTGATGCAATTATGATAGCAAATGCTTCATCAAATGTTCTGCTTAATATTTTCTTACCTTGTGATACAAATATTTTACCGTTATATTCAATTTCAATATTCTAAATTATACTCTTAGTCTGACAAAGTTATCATTAACATCTTATGTGAATTTATATTTTGTACTTTGATATTCTGCTTGAGACAAACATCTTGCTGAGGAAAGTTCTGTTTTAATTATATGTGTTATGTCTTTAATAATATTGAGTGGGATGTCTCAAGCAGTGATTTCTGTGGTCTGCATTGAGGATGCTGTGGGTTTGCTTTCCGTGACTGGTCTATCTGAACTATGGGTTTATTGGGTGGTTTCCCCAGCTTGAAAAGCAAATGCTGGGAAGGTTTGTTTCATTCCACAAATTTCCTGTCCCTACATGTCATTCCCATTATAATTTCATTCATCCTTCATCCCGTTGGTTTCTTTCAGGGTTGGAAGTGTCAGTAATGGTGCTCAGTGCAGATGGAAGTGTGACAGGATACTGACTGTCTCTGTATTCTGATATTGGCTGGTTGCCAGAATGTTTACTGTTCCTGGTGGGGGCATTGTATCCTATTTAGGGTGCTTCATTCTGAAAATTGGAGGGATTCTGTAATTATTGTGCCATCACTGTTGATTCCAGCTGACCAGTGTATCCCCTCAACTCATCCCTCCTGGAGGCGCTTCCTTCTGAGGGGTTTAGGTACAATAATCTCAGGTTTGGTGTTGAGTCCACTATGAATGTGTCTTATTCTGTCCTCTTATCCTGTCTCTCATAACTATCCTGGCGGGTAATTATACCCCATACCTATATGTTTTTTGGGTCAGTGTTACAGTCTCAATGTAAGCACAGCATTTCACTATATCTATTTTAGTTCTTTTCAGATACTAAACAGGATGGCTCAGGCAGTTTCATCTGTGGCTTGGATTTGAAAGATCATTGGTTCCCATCCCATTGCTGGCCTACCTGGCCTATGAGTACTTTCAGGGGTTTCCCAGGGTCACCAGGAGATTCCTGGATAGGTTTCTTTCATCTTCCAAATTTCTGTCCCTCTATTTTGTTTCCATTATCACTGCAATTAAGTTTGTTTGATGGTTAAACAAGGAAAAACCAAGTACTTTGCTTCCATTATGCTTACATTGTCAATGTCTTTTTCAAAGTAATTTTCTATGTTCAATAATGGTATTTACAACAGTGTATCAATTATTCCTTGATAAAACTTCTACATCCAGCAGAAATGATATGGAGAATTTTAACACTTTAATGGAGCCGTGGTTTGAATGGTCACTATTGGAGCTATCCAGTCTATGCGACCAATTGGATGAATATTTGTTTATATGTTCCTGTGGATTGAAAATTTCATATCCCGACATGAATGGGAATCTGTAACCTACTCTATAAATGTGGCACTACTAATGAGTAAGCAAGTTCCTTCACAAACTCAAACCGTGTGATTACTGAGATTGTAAGTAACATATGTACAAGATAAACCTATTGATACTGGTAATGTTTTAAAGTTGATAGAACGCAGCAACCATCCAACAACTTGTACTTTGGTTAGATGAGCACACAGCACACTTTATGTCTAAAATGACCACTAAACATTTAGTGTGATTGTAGAGGCAGATGATTTCAGGCCTTTTCTTCTCTTAATTTGTCTCATTATGGTGCATAGCGGAAATAGGAATCACAGCCTTGTTTCGCTTAGGGATAAAAGAAACTGGTTCATCCTTATGAATTTCTGGATTCTGGAGCAACTCTGTAGGGATTTCTCTCTTATTCCTTTTCATTATACCTACATATATTAGACCTCTTTGCTACAGTTGTTCAGTGACTTAAATATTGATAAACCAGTTATCACAAGTCAAGATTTTGTTGGAGCCTTGGATAAGTTGGCACAAGTACAGAACAGCCTGAGTGGGTAAGTACAGTGTTCAATCCTCAGGAACAGGCTCTTTCCATCACTGTTTCTTTCTTGCATAAACGTATGCATTATATAGATATGATGTTTTTCATTGGTTAGACACATGAGCTTTACACCATACTTCTTAGGCTCTTTTCGCATGTGTACCTTGAAAGAGCACCTTCTTCAGAATGGTATAAGCATCTCAGCGACAGTGAGAAAGCTAGAGATGCAGTATTGTCATTGGGAGTTTTCATCAAATTTCATTAAGGTTTCCAAAATTGAAGCTGCTTTATTGTGCATTCTTTGATTACATAAAATCACAAACAGGACATAAGAATTGGGACCTCATCTTTGTCACGTGTCATAGTAGATAGGTCTGGCAGTAGCATCAAAAGAAGACATGGAGGATATGTCTTCATCATTCAATTTCAGTACAGATGACATAAACAGTAGTCCTATAAATGTTTCTGTACAAACTTTTCCTAAGGAGTCCCTAACTGTAGCTAGTTTCACATTTGGGTTGACTATAATTTTGTTTAGCATGCCAGCATAGAAAAGCATGTTCCATATTGCAATTTTTTTTTTAGCAGTTTACCTCTAGGAGACAGTGCAGTCTTCACTTAACAATGTTGTGTGCACGAACCCTCACGTTCTGTCTAGGCTGCAACTACTCCCCTTCAGAGCAGGTCTATTCACTTTAGGTTTGTTTTAATAGAACTCAGGTTCTATAACACAATGTTGCTCGCCTCCATCAAGGTCCTCATCCAGAAGTTTTTCACTTTCAGCACTCTAATTCTTCTATCTCCGAAAAATCAGCTTCACCACTAGAAGCTTCTTGTAAAATGATTGCTATTAGCCTCTCAAAATCTGGATCATCACCATATAAGGGCAGACTCACATTAGCACCCATGTGGTGATTTGTTGAAGGCCTATCCATTATACTGCTGTTCACTATATACCAGCTATACAGTATGACAGACTTAGTATAATACATTCTCTAGTAGAGCTATTTGCTATGCAAGATGACTTGTTTTTTTATAATCATTTGCAGTAGCAAACTCAACATAGACTAGTGCAGCATGAAGGGAAGTGCTATGGAGGCAGCTACTAGGCACAGGAATATTCTTGTTTAAAAGGGTTTGCCAATATAAGGGAACAAAATTATTGTCTGATCTCAGAGACCAGAAGTTCCATTAATGTGTTAACCAGTTTACTGCCAACATTTTGCTTTGCTATGGTCACAAATTCTATTTTAAGAAATCAAATTTCGTAACTTTGTAAGATGGGTTTGACATTCTTAAATTGGTTTTGTGATAGGCCACTAATTTCCTAATACATAATGTACCTGAATCTTTATTATGAAAATTCTTAAATTATTCACATTATTTCTTCAAAATGTTGCCCTGTTGTCTAATTTATTGTGTTTATTGAAAAGGCAACAAAAGCATCAAAATAACTTGAAATGTAACAATATGACTGAAATTGCAATAATATAATGTGAAACATTGTCAGCACATTGTTTACTCTTGGCAGTCCTTTAGACTATCACAAAAATACAAGCTGTGGCATAGCAAATAATATATGAGAAAAATCCATCTCTTGTAGTTCTGTTTAAATCTACACCCCTTTGTCTTGCAATATATGGAGTTACTCCAATGACAAGAGTAGTCTACTAAAGTGTCATATTTTTAAAATGTGCTGCATACATTGTTTTCATATACAGCATTACAAGTACCTTATAAAGAGCATGCAATTTTACTAATTAATTTTTAAAATATGCCAATTTTCATGTTTATCCCATGAATAAAGACTTTTGGGGAAAATGACAAATTCAAAGATAAAGTTGCGTTAAATCATTTACATTTATTATAGAAGAGATACTGCTTGTCAGAACTGTAAAAAGCAATCCCATTTATTTTAACAATAACAGAACATACCTCTGGTTATGGTGAATCTGCAGCATCTGTATTTGGTTTTGTGTGAGTAGAGCAGGGTAGAGTGGTGTATTTATTAGTCTTAAACACTACATTTTGAGACTTATAAAGATAGACCATACATATTCACATAATATACTGAATCAATGTTCCACCTTACATTTGTGACATTGCACTTTAATATTAATGAATTAATGAAATTTGATAAGTGAAAAAAAGAAAAGAAAATCACAAATTATACCGACAAAATGCACAAAAATATTTAATATGAATAATAGTAGAAGGCAACCTTTGTGCGCACACACATGCTATTGTTTACACACCAAATTCAATGCCCACCTGCAAGAATCCATCCCTCCCCCACTTTCCCTCTTCATTACCCTTAGATCTGAGCAGCTTCAGCCTTTTTGAAAAAGTACCAATAGCTTTCCACTCCCTCCTCCCAATCAGCAAGGTCCAACAGCTTTCTAATTCCCTCCTTGATATGCCAAAGGAATCTGGCAGACATTTTGTCCATAGTATTTCCATTTTTTTTACAGTAAACAAGTACATGAATAAAGATTTCTTTCTCTTTACACCAGGAACAGATTTTTATGTCTACTTCATTGACAAATTTGATAGTTTATATGATTTCAATCTAAGCTTAGCAAGCCCTTGTTTGCTTACATTGTTTCCTGATAAAGTCTAATGTTGGTTAGTTGGTATCTATTGTTGAGCAGTTGTCAGTGAAGCCATTCGCTCTCTTGCACTCCAGCATTTTGATGTTATATTATCATGTTGACTAAAGGTTAGGCAGCGCAGTAGATGGTTTCCATCCATAACTTCTTTAAGTGCACAGAAAGGATACAGACGAGATCTCACTACACCAATCCTCAAAGTATAATGTTCTATACACCATTCTGTTTTAGTAATACTTTATCATTACATTGTGACAGCGTCTGCTGTCAAACTATATATCTTTCAAGTGATTCTGTACTTTTCTCCACACATCCACTCTATTTACTTGTCCATCTAAGCAAACATTACCTATTCCTATTTTCCCCAGTCATCTCTTGAGTTTTGCCATCCATGCCTTTTACCCTGTCATCCTAATCTGTTTGTTATAGCATAGGATTCTAATAAGTGGATTGGTCTCCCTCATAATTCTAATCCATTATTTGAATACTTGGATCTTAAATTCCATATTCTTTAAAAATGTCATAGTTTGCCATACCCCTCTACAATCCCAAGATACCTCTCAGCAAACTTGTTCTTAATTGGTTTCCATGGTTTCCACAACCAGATCTCAGCACCATACATCATTGTGAAACTTGCAAGTGCCCCATAAAATGTCTCCAACAACTTTACAGACTTATTTGGGCTTCTTTTCCATGTACATAGAATTTCCACTGTTTCTATTCATACTTTAAGTTTTACAACCTCAACGTGCTTAGTCCATCTTCTATTCATTATAATAGTCAAACTTAGATATACAAAACTCTCTATACTCTTTTCAACTGTATAAGTCTATGTCTCTGTTCAGCTATATGCCAAGCTGTTTTAAACATAATTGTTTGTTCTATTTACATTGATGGTCAATTGCCATTTGTCACAGTATGGTTGCAGTCTGGTTCCCTTAGTAACCCTTCCATATTAGTAGAGAAAAGTATCATATCGTCTACATATAAAAGTAAAGGGGTCTGAGTGGTACCAATCTCAGATGCCTCCATATCTTCTCTTAACAATATGTCCACTAAATTATTCACAAAAATAATAGAGAGGAAAGGTGATAAAATACAGGTCTGCCTAACATTCTTGAAAGTCTCAAAGCCCTTTAAAATCCTGTTTATATTGTCCTTTATACAGAATTTCACTCTATAATACATAGCCTGCAATGACCTGATCATTTTCTTTGATAAGTCCTTAGCTTCTAGTTTATTCCTCAATACATTCAAATTTAAACAGTCAAATGTTTGCTTAAAATCAACAAAAACAGAATGGAAGTTGCCCTGTTGTTTTTACACCTTTTTTGCCATTGGTATATCCAAAATAAACACATTATCCTACCTAAGCACTAAATACTATATTCTACCTAAATCCAGCTTGAAATTTTGAAATTATATTATTAAACCCTTCTATTTTTAGTCCTATGTACAGTATTTCACCATAGATTTTTCCCTAATTGTCAGCAGAGTTACTACCTTGTGATTGTTTGGTGACACCGTTGCTCTCTTTCTTTTATAAATTGGATGAATATCTCTGATTCTCCAATCTGCTGGATAAATGTTTCTATTGAGAAGACTTTTGAAAGTCAGAGCACTATTGTGTGAAACTCCACCACATTGCAAGCCACTTTTAGCACTTCTGGTATCAACCTGTCACACCCTAGAGACTTTCCATTTTGAGACTATTCAGCCCATGTCATCTCTTCTGCCAAGATCTCCATTTCAAGTAATGCAATCTTAGGTGACAGAAGCCCCTGCGCAAATCTTGGTGAATCTTCTCATCTACCTACCTCTTCCGCAAATAATTCTTTGAGCTAATTAGTCCTGGTTCCTAGTGATATTTCAATCTGAGAAGATCTCTTTGCCCTTAGCTTTTTAACCATTTCCTGTCACACAATTTTCCAAATTTCCCTTGTCTTTTCAGCCTGTATATCTAGCTTTCTTTGTATAATATCTCTTCCCTGTTTCTTGCACTTTTCAATGAATTCCCTATGTGCTCTCTCCCTTCCCCCCTTCTAAATTTTTAAGTACATTTTCTGCTTTGCTTTTGGAATATTTAGACTGTTGGTCATATTAGCCTCACAATTTCCCCCAGGTCTACTGTTAGTTACTTTCATCATGAATGCCACCCTTGCCAAAATATACATATCATGCTTTCAAATGTCAGTGCACAGCCTAGAGTTCCATATAACCACTGTTCAATTTTTGTTTAGAACCTTTTTGCATGCTCTGGTTTCAATTTGTATCAGCTTAAGGACCTGCCTCCTTCCTTAGTTCTTTGCTGTTCCCCACCTTCCACTTGTCTATTTTCTGAAAATCTGATTCTAGCATAATTGGGTAGTGATGTGTTACAATCCTTTTCAACACCTCAAGACATTTAATTTTTCTAATCAGATTTTGGCTAGCTAACATTATCAATAACACTATCTCCCTTGGAATTTATAAATGTTAGCTTTCCCTCCCTATTCTGACAATACCTTCCATTTAATATTTCTAAGCCAAAATGTTGCAGAAGGCATTGAGTTCTCTTCTACTAGCAGTTACTACATAATCGTTACTACTTTGTAGTGTCCCCTGTATGTCTTCTAACCCCTCGCTCCCCCCTACCAATGAAATGCTCTCTGCCACCATCCTTGCATTAAAATCCTCCATAATAAGCATACCTGATTGTGTATATTGATCTTGTGAATCCGATATTGCCTCCATTAAATCATTAAAGAAATTACTGTTGGACATATTTGGAAGTTGATGCCTGATTATAAACCCTTATAATAATTATGTTGTTTCCCCCCACCTGCAATTTTATACCAATGACTCCTTCCATATCCAGGTTTAATTTTGATGAACGAGAATGCAGCTCAGATATCAATGCAATAGAAAGTCTGCTTGGCAATCTCCCCCTTTTGCCCCTTGTGTCTGTCCTTGCTTTAAGCCTTAACACTTGGTAAGTTTGCATTGTCCTCATTTTTCAGTGATGTATCTGCTAAATGTATAATGTCTAAGTTATACAACAACTCCATAAAACATTCAAAACACATTTTTAGACCAACCATAAATGTTCCATACAGCCAGCATGAGTGGAGGGTTCACATCCTTTTGTTTTCTCCCTCTGTGAGGTTCATTTGTTTACTGTTTCCTACACTCCATAGTTGACCTTAACACCACTGCTCTGTTAGCTCTCCTAATGCTCAGGGGAGGGGACATCCATACTCCCTGGATCCTTTCTGGCTGCTTCCTTTTAGGTGGTAGCTTGGTGCTGGTTGCTTATTTTATTCATTCCTAAGTTCAGTTCTGGCTAGAACACCCTGACTTTGCTCCATACCTCTTGTTCCAGATTCAGAATGCTGTTGTGGCTGCAGCCACTCCAATATTTCGGGTTAAGTCTTGGTGTCAAGCCTGGGCTCCTGCATGCCCATTCACTCCAAGACCAGTTGGCTCCATTCTCGTCCATTGATGATCAGCTTATCAAAGTGCAGAACTGTGAGAGAGTCCTGTCATCTCACCTCAAACATATGCCTTTTGAGAAACTTCCTTTCCTTGTATGCACATCAGCTGTAGCTCTCCAAAACGCTCAATCCTGTACCCCTTAGGTGCCCATTCTTGGAGGATTTAGTCTTGAGCTTAAAATGCACCCAATGACACATTTCCATTGGACCATTGTCTCACTTGATGAGCCCTCACTATGTTGCAGGGTCTTAGTTCCACATCAATTTAAGACATATTATTTCAAACCGTCCACAGTCATCTCCTAGTTCTTGTTTTTCCTCTTCTCTTACACCACATATCAGATTATTATCTCTTCTATATTGATTTTCTAAATGGTTGAGTTTGTTCTCCAGGAGAACAACCCTTTGTACTATTCTCCTCACACTATCTTCCAGAATGTTTGCATGCCAACCTATGTTACACTGAGAAAGACTTTGCATATTTCCTTATGAAGTTGCTCAAACATAACTCAATGGATTTATTTTTTAGGGTTAAGTAGCATATAACTTGTATTTAAGTATTATTACAGATATGTTATGTACATATTCATGTCATATTTTGATGTGTTAACGAAATGTAATAATAATGATGATGATAACAACAACAACAACAGTAACAATAATACTAATAATAACACATGCTTTAAAACATTATATGCTCATAAGTCTGATAGCATTATAGAAAGGTGGATTCCTTTGCTAGACTTGACAACCACTGCTACATTTTTCTGTTAAAGAGATATTTTTCTGAATAGATATTTACTGGAGTTGCTATATTATCTTTCTTCCATATGCAAATGTTGTTTTGTTTTGAAAGGGGAATTATATTTTTACATTGAATGAATATAGTGTAAGTTCCTATGCTAATATGGCATTCCTGATCTTTTTTACCATGTTGTGTAGCAGTGGAAAATGACTAAGCATTCTCTTAGAGCAGGCCTTATTCCATCTACCATTCAATTATGAGTCAATCTCCAAGTGTTTCAATATTGGCAAAAACAATATCCAAGGTATTCTGTATTTGTCCAGCACATAAATGGGCATTTCAAAATTTCTTTGCCCTTGTATTTGTTCCTTCATAAAGAACGGGGATGGAGCATGTTAATTGGCTTCTTCTCCTTCTTCGTAAGTCAATGTGCCACCAGAACAAAAATATTTGTCTGTCTGACTGTTTAGTAAAGTTATATATCATTTCAACTATTTTCTGAAGTAATGTGTAATTTGTAATACCTTTGCATCAATTTGAAAGAAAGCATTCACCTTGTATGCCTAAAAAACTGGATATCGTTGTTTACTCCACTGATACAACATCATCTTCTAAGTAAGATGTATTTGTACAAATGACTGATTTCATGCATGTCTTGTACGCATTAATGTCCACTATTATCACATCTGATGCTGGTCTTTGTTACACTATGAATAGCTTTCTTGTTTCGCACATTATCTTGGCTCTTCATTGGAGGTTCTGTTTGTGCTCAGATGGCTGGATTTTGTAGCTACCTCCCAGGTATGAATTCCATAATTTTTAGAGTAGGCAATTGAGTCCATGAATATTTTGGGTATGTTCTCTTTGGAGTGGTTGCACCAGGAGCTTTCCCAATTCTTGGAGACACTTATATTTTCCTTATGTTAGTTATACTTTTTAGGTATGAAAGTGCATTCTGGATGTAAAGAGTATGTGATTCGATGGCATATATATGGATAACTGTACAAAGATAAGGACCTACTTCTTGTACCTCATTTTCTTATGTAGGCCCAGGCGATCTGGTCTATGGAGTCAAGCCAACACCATCTTTAATTGAGTTATAATACAGATTGATATCTTTTTCTTTCTTTTTTTTCTTTTTATTTGTGTTCCATCTTTTGTTCCAGCATCCTGATGTAGGATAGACTGTGTCAGAAGATATTTTTTTAGGCTTCTCCACTTCTCCTTAATGATATAGGAAAGAAAAATAATTGTCAGTTTCTTAGAGGTGGAGTCTATAAAAGCAAGCTTTGAAGAATATAGCTCCCAGCCAACTGTCATCTTCACTTTCTTGATAATATACATTCTGTTGGATTTGAGAGTTCTAACCAAGGATAATAACTGCTAATGGGTATAAAGCTTATCTGCCAATGAAATAGAAGTGCAATACTCATCATTTGTTACATTTCAGCCTGTACTCCTTATGGCCTCCATTAATTTTTTGGCAACTTTATGTAGTTTCGTTCTTTGGCAGGTTAGTCTTCTTTTCCTGCGCACACTTCCACTTGGTTATATTCAATTTATTGATCCAGTCAGCATTTTGATAAAAGTCCTATATTTTCTGAGCTTATCCATCATAAATATTTTGAGGGGACAAGGACCCCAGAAAGGGTAATTTCATCTGTTGAGTTCTGTGGTCCATATCTAAAGTATTTTGGGAATGTTTCATTCATTTTCTTATAGACTTCCCTTATTGGTGCAAACTTGTCCCTTTCACATATCTTATTTCTGGTATCCCAGTCATCAAATTGAAATATCTTTAGGAACCTTATCCTATTCATTATGGCAGAGTATATGGCTCTTCCAATCAGAAGCAAGGTACTAATATATGCATGTATTTCAGTAGCACATGTAGTAGCATATTGTTTTCTAGCTGCCTCTTCATTGGAATACTTGGCAATAATACCAGCAACTTCTGGTGAAAAGAACTTATGAAATGAGTTCAAAACACATGTAATTTTTCCTCCTTGTGTAGTTCCCTGTTGTTTATGAACAATGTTAGCAAAGTCTCTTTTGGATTACCTTGATACCTCAGGAAGCTATACTCTACCAGACTTGTATATTTAGTGATAGAACTAGCTCTATCTGCTGCATTTATAGCTTCCTCTCTATTGTCTATGTCACTAAGAGATGACCCATTTTAATCAAGCTCTTCTGTATTATGTCTCACTATTAGATAGGTAATTAATTCTTCTATATCCTCTGTCAGATCAGATTCTAACGGTCTTATCATTTTATTTTCAGTCATAGTAATGCTCTGATTCATAAAATAATTCCTACTTCTGCTCATTTTGTATATAGATTGCAGATATTAATCTAACTAAATCTTTTAATGTAACTAAAAACCAGTACAAAATGAGTACATCAACAACAGCTTCAATCATTGACAACTCAAAACATTTACTATAAAGAAACATAGAAACACCACCAGAATATGTTGTTATTAATAGAATCTTACATTATGGAAGAAATCAATATGAAAAAAAGAAAATAGGCCAATAATGTTTACTGACAGCAGAACTGTTACAAAAATGCATACGGGAAGGTGAGGCAAGAATGACATTATTCTTGTCCTCTATAATCAACATAAACTAACATTACATAAGAACATGGTAATGTACCTATTGAGATAGGTCTCCTAAATATTTGGAGATTTTTTTAGTTTTCACACTAAAGCATATCTTGACACTCTTACCCCACCATATGGTAAGGGTGGAGTAAGACTGTCATATCCATATACACAAACTGAAAAGTCATTATTTTGCGGTATGATCCCTTATTCAGCTTAAGTGTCCCGTTGTCTCGACAAAATATTTACAGAACGCATTTTGTCCCATATTTCAATAATCGTCCCGTAATTTTTTAAACTTCATGCCCCTCCCTCTCAATTTCCGATGCTACTGCTTGTTTTCTTAGGCTTCTAGCTCATGACATAGGTTACTTGGTTTCCATGTGTTTCTACCCAAAGAGCATATAAAATATACTCCCTGATCACACCTAACTGAACAAGACACGAGTTTTAAGTTCTTCGGTTAGTAGTATGTAATGTTTTTAAACGTATGTTTTCACTTCCTCTTTGTTTTACATTGTGTATGTTCCTTGTGTGCTGCCAGCCGTGAGGGGAAGTTGGGGGAAGATAGGGTTGCGTGTGACTTGTATTGGATATACATGTCTCGCTCGTGTCGTCTCCTATTTCTTCACTTGTGCTTGGGTGGGATTTCTTGTGGGTATATTAGCTTTAAGGTTTTTTGTTTTTTTTTTATTTCTGAGCTAAGGTTTTCTGACATACTTCGAATTTGGCCCTCCCAGGAGGGGTTAGGCCCCCACTAGGGGGCCCTTGTATCAGAGATGCAGGATCTCTTAGTGATTCATTCCAATTTCCCCATCGAGTGATGGTATGGAGACCGATATTGTCACCAATGCCGATATTTCGATATTGACACCAACTACTTACAATTTACAATCTGTTAAAGTAGCGGCACAACAGTCGAATGGGGCTGGAGCTGGAGACCCGGCCATGCCTACTGGCGTATCAACCCCACCCCGTCTCAGATACCTTTCTTCAGATCTCGGTCCTTATTTTGTTATTATACGCAGTAATAGCAGGGATATCCGGTATTTTCATCCCCTCAAAATTAGACTCTGGCTATTTCAGCATGTGGAGGATGTTACCCATAGCCATAAATGTGGATATAATCAATTAGAAGTTCATTTCTCCTCATATATACGCTAACCAATTTTTGGACTTGGATTTTGATACATCCCATGATATGCATTCCTCCATTGCCTATTATAATATTTTTGTTACGGGGATGGTGCATGGCATTGATATTGACATAAGGAAAAGAGTACTCACTTGCGTACTACGGGACAGTTACATGTGCAACATGTACACCGCTTCAATCGCCTCACTCAGGAAAATGGGGTTAATACATATGTACCCACACGTACCCTAAAGATTACCTTCCGGGCAAAAAAACTGCCCTCCCATATCAATCTATACTTTCAAAGATTTTCTGTGGACACTTACACCGAAAGGGTGCGGGTGTGCACAAATTGCGGCAAATTCCACCATAGGGCGAAATTCTGCCGAAATACAAAACGATGTGTGAAGTGCAGACTGGATAACTTGGATTCGCAGCTGGCCTGCTTATCAGACCAGCTACGCTGTATTAATTGTAAGCGGGCTCATGCTGCAGACCTGTTAGATAAATGTCCCGCCTACAAGCTGGAATCCCAAATTGCGGCTAAAATAGCCGAACTACCAGTGTCACGCTACAAAGCTAGAGAAATGGTATTAGGTCGTACGTCCTACTCGGGAGTGATGCGCACATACACCGACTGCAGGTTGCCGGTTGTGGTGAGGAGGCTTTCCCTGGTGTCTCAGGCCCTTCATTTGGGACACGGGGGGCTCCGCTATGTGAGGGCTAAGACCCTTCTTTTTGTCTCAAGATAAATGTACTACCATCTTAAACTCATTCTTTACAGATCCTCAATCACTACTTTGGCTCTATTTTATTCAGAGTCAACTGAAAATGCTTTTATCAACAATAAAAACCTTTGAGACAGCAGATATGTCTGCAAATGAAGTTTTAGAGAAATTAGAAATTCTGATAAGGAAAGTAAAAATGAGGAAGGAGGAAAACTTTCAAACCATAAAAATTCAGTCTTTAATAAGTATATTGCAAGAGGATGGCTTACTAAAAGAATCTGATTTCTTGGGCATTTCAAGTTTATTTTGCGACATGTTAAGTGCCTATATTGAAAAATGGGCCTACCCATTTCATGTGCTGAAACCATTTAACTGGGTTCAACTGAAAAATCCTCTCCTTTGGAAGTTGGCACAGTAAAGTATTAAAACTGTGGCAGAGTTTAATGAACATTTTCTGAAAGACATATTTGAAGATGTACTTTTTGAGGTAGTTAAACATGTCAAAATGTACGTGAGGTGAAAAACTCTGAATTAGGAACTGTTAGCTGTCTTGGTGATAAGTGGTCTGTAATTTTCAACTTCCTTGCATCCCAAGATATATGCTGCAAACATTTGCAGCTCATTACTGTATTTGTACTAGCTCTACCTGGCACTAATGCTGCTGCGGAAGGAGTATTTTCTGTGACAGACGCTTTGTGGATGAACGAAAAAAATAACTTTGAAAACTGTTAAACAAATGATAATAACTAAGGTTTATTTTCAGAATATTTTGTGTTGATTTTTACAAAATGTTGTTGGAAAATGTTAAACTTTTGAGTGATATTCATTCCTCTGCAAAATACAACAACTGGTAACTGCATACCGCAAACTCTCCAAGCCATTTGACGGTCAAAAATAGTAGTGACCTACGTAAACAATTATAAATAAATGTATATTCTAGATCAGTTATACACCTCTGAATTTATATTATGTTTATACCACACCTATATAAATAATAAAAGTTACTTTATTGGTATTTTGATCTTATTTATTTTAGAATGCATTTTAACAAAAAAGATATAGTTTAGACCAAGTATCCTTATCTGCTTATTTAAAACACAATACATATTACTGAATATTTTGATGAAATGCAGAATCATATAAACTTTTAATTTGTGTCCTGTATTTTTATTTTGGAAATCTGGTCACCCTACATTATTCCCTACAAAGAAGACCGATAAAGGTACCTTTAGCATCATTAAAGTCTGTGCAGTCTATCAGAGACCACCATTTACATTCCTGAGACAGAATCATTGGCTCATCTGCTAGGTCTGATAACTTTTCTTGGCAAATAAGGAAAAAATAAACATATTTTTTCTTGTCTTTGGCATTATCCTGTAGCATTGCAGTATCATATTTCGGCTTCTTCTTCTTCTTCTTCTTCTTTATGCTTGATTTCAGCTGAACACTCAAAGTAGAAGGTTGGACAGTGTCAGCCTGTTTGCAGTTAAGCATAATTTTGTGTGGGCTTCTGTTTGGGATAACAGATTTTTCAGATTTTCTTTGCGAATTGCAAATGGAGAAATAGGCTCAATGCCGGGGTTTTGGAAATACATTTAATTTCCTTTTCTTCCTTACAAAAAAAAAAAAAAAAAAAAAAAAAAAAAAAAAAAAAAAAAAAAAAAAAAAAAAACCAGCTTTCCATTGAGCTAGAAGCAATGGGAATGAATTTTCTTGCATCCTTTCTTGTATCACTCTCAAGGGCCACAAATTCTTTAATCTCTGTTTATGCCTGTGTTTTGCACACAATTTCCTTGTGTTGGTGGATTTTGAGACCTTTAATTAGCCTCGTAGTAATAATAACAATCATTTTTATTAGTTATCTAAATATATATGTAAAGAAATTTGATATTAATAAGTTGTATGCATAGGGACCAAGAAGCCAGCTGTTTACTTAAATTACTCAGAATCTTGATGCCAGACTGGATAGAGGAGTGAGAAGTTGCTTCTTTTTTGAAGGTCACGTTCGAGTTTATTATAAGGGGAAACCACAGTTTAAAGCCCACAATGGGACTTCTTCTTTATATTCGTGGTATCATGTGATTATTATGACGCATTCTGGGAGATTTGCAATGGTTTTTTGGGTAACCTTCCAACCAATCAGAAAGAAGCCACCACGACACCGTTTTTTGTATATAAGAAGTAAGGTTTCACACATCGAGGTCATTTGCTAAGAATTCACCCGTGAGAGAGGCAACGTTGTCGCATGTTAAGAATTCGCTCATGTGTGAGGCAAGGTCGTTTGCTAAGAATTCACCCATGAGAGACGCAACATCGTCACATGTTAAGAATTTGTCCATGTGAAAGCAAGGTCATTTGCTAAGAATTCACCCATGAGAGTGGCAACGTCGTCGCATGTTAAGAATTCGCCCATGTGTGAGGCAAGGTCGTTTGCTAAGAAGTTGGCGAAGTAATAAAACACCGTCCACGAAGTAAGTTTATTATAATATGAAACTGTATGTGAAGTAAAGTAACGTCGCTCACCTATTTAACAGTCGGCTCATGATTACATGAAAGTGAAATGTGCCACTTACTCAACTAAAACAGTGTAATTGAAAGTACTTATGAGTAAGTGTTAAAGAGCATCAGTCAGCAGTATAATAGTGTATAACTAGGTGCTTGTCTTCAAAACTCCTTTAGAATAAACAGCAGTAAAATGTTACAAGTGTTTTCTTAACAATTACAAGATCACTCCTACAACTCCTCCCCTAGCCAAATCCACGCGGGGGAGAGTCAATGTTCGTGCAAGACTGAGCAACGCCGTGGCAACCCATCCCCGAAGAGCTTCACTACCAGGTACGTGAGTGTAGTGGAGTTGGTTGGAAGTTACGCTGCACACAAGCACCCAAAGTGAGGCGTAAAATCAACAAACTAAAATACTCCCGCATATGGGTCACAACGTGTACCACTAACAGCGCATCGAAATCTCTGCGGCAATTTTTATCCTTTTATCAGCTCTGCCATTTTCTTGAGTCTCTGTAGCATTTTCCCCTTGAATAAGGGTCCCCAAACACTGCTTCTGCTATTAACAATTAAAATTTAGTTGAGTCGATTTTGTAACACTACATCACTTACTTTTTTATTTCGGAAAACATGTTTATCACAAGGTAGACAGAATTAAAAGTTTGGGAAAACATATATATTTGGAAAAACAAGAACCGGGTTTTCAATTTTGAAATCCCGCCAGGCGATCTACTCATCCAGAAGTTCATCAAACCACCACCAGGGACAGAGACAACCACCACAGCAAGCAATGCCGGTAGTCGACCAAAGGAATTGACAATGGAAGCACATGGCTTCTGAAACATGTTTTCCGAAATAAAAAAGTAAGTGATGTAGTGTTACAAAATCGACTCAACTAAATTTTAATTGTTAAAACACATCACTGTCTCAAAGTCCACCATATATCAGGACTGCTTCTGCTGCTACAAAATCAGAAACCTGAAAGACATCTGGATTATAATGACAGATTCTGGCTATTTCTAACCCACTAATTTCATTGTTTATTGTTGCATTTTTGCTGCATGCCTTAACAAAATGATCAGCAATGTCAATCGGGAATTCTTCCAGGATTATTTGTTATGAACGTTGAACACTCCTGATTGTAATACATTTCAGAGGGCCAAAAATGGTCTGTTATGTGGCTGTGATTTGTATGAAGTGTATGGTGCAAAGTAAAGAGGTGAATTTCAGCCGCTCTGGCTTTGAGTATCAATAGCAAAAATTTATGCACTCCATGGCCATCTAGCACAAGAAGCACTGCATTTTGTGGGCTACGCCATTTAAGTGCTTAACAAAGTGATCAAAATAGACAAAAACCCTCCCTGAACTATCCACCCACTTTCTGTCAAAGATCATCATTGGAGGAACATATTGTCCTGCAGTACTGTAACAGCAATTATGGCTGTAGTTCTTCCTTTTTTGCACTGGTAAGTCTTCCTTCTTGCATCTTGCTTTAGAGGCTGGTGATTTTTTCTGGAGTGCAGACATTGCTTATTCCATATTCGTCAACAATAAATATTCTTTCAGGATGAAAACTGTGGTGCTGCAATAGATCCCTCAAATTAGTTTAAAACAGCTCAACTTGACTTTTGTTGATCACAGACTTAAGCCATACTGGTTGCTTCTGATTTTCTAAGCAACAGTTCAGGTAGCGGTTCAAAAAACCCTTTTATCCAATCTTGCCAGCATTTTTTATGTCAGTACAAAATCTATGGTAAATTTTATTTAATTCTGCAAAATCATGTGCTAGTTTTTGGATAGCCTTAATGTCCATTAATGGGAGAGAGAGAATCCATTTTCCGAATATAAGACACCAAATTTTCTTATTGACTAGCACTGAATGTGGGCTTAAATCTACCCCACTTTTTAATATTGGTGAAGTTTTGATCTCTTTCAGAGGGTTGAGCAAGGTATTCCACTTTCATGAGTAGTAGATGCTTCACTTTTTCCATTTTCTACATCCTCAATAGCAGATGTGAGAACTACTTGAGAATAAGAGGATCTAGTTGTCTTTTGTATGTAGTTATGAACCATTTCATGAAATACCTAAAGAGGATGAATATAGAATTAAATAAACACCTGCATAGTCATTGGAAGAAGTAACTTCAATATATACCATAACAAAATCTCAGTATATAAATTATCCATAGAAATGAGTTTTGTCACACTGACACTTCTACCCAGGAGGTAAGGATTTACCAATAGTGTTGCAACGTAGTGAAGGCTAAATACACTAACAACTTTCTTTAATGCATTTGAATCTCAAATAATTGGTTTTAAACCTGTATAAAATAAATATGCCAAAAACTACCTTACCTGGAACTTAACTGGGTTTCCAACTACAAGAAACCACACTTTATAATATTGCAAACACAATAACCTTCTAGAGATGATGTAATGCATGTTGCAACAAACACGCTGTCTAACTTGCAACCATGATACAAAGTTGGTTGAAGTGGTATAGTAATTTATGCAGCTAACTTGCTAGCAGGGGGGAAGCAATCAAAAGATTAGGCATTAATGACTTGTTTGGATGATTATGGTAAAAGGACTTTGCTTTTGCCACCCAAGTGTTAGAGTGATCTTCCAAAACTTTGCTATTCTGGGAAAAGCTTAGATTGTTAACCTTCGAGTAGCTACAGGATTAGTCCAGTCCTTTTGTTTCTGCTTATGTGCAGCTGCTAGAGAATTCTTAAAGTTGGGAGTATCTGTATCCTTAACGCTTTGTTTGTTCTTATTGATTAGTAAGCTTTTGGATTTGCAACATCACATATATTGTTATTGTAATTAGTTAAATCTTCCTGAACCGCCATTTCAGTACAAATATTATAGGCGATTGTTTTGCTGTTGCTAATCAGTAATCACCTAGAAATATTAAGAATGGGTGTTGAACAGCAGGTATCAGTCTTATATTTGCAGAAAATGTGAAAACATGTTAATTAATGTCAGTATTCAGGGATAGGCCGCGCCGTGGCCGAGTGGTTAGACCACTCGCCTCTCACCTAGACGGCCGGGGTTCGATCCCAAGCGACCGCATATGAGATTTGTGGTGGACAAAGCAGCGCATGGGCAGGTTTTCTCTGGGTACCCCGGTTTACTCCGCCATCGCATTCCATCAGTGCTCCATCATCAGTGTCCCTGCCTGCGGTGCCATTAGTAGTTAAAGCGGGCATTAAACACTAACAAAAAAAAAAAAATATTCAGGGATATGTATACCTTTACTAATAAAGGTTATAATCTTAATAAGCACATGGCTTTTCTTGTGTACCTGTTGTCCAGGATTGTAGCAAAGACATTTCCTTAATAAACATAAAGCAAACATAAAATTATGTTAGTCCATACTTGTTTTACATAGCACTAAATGTGATTAAAATAGGATTCATAACCTTGTGATCTTGTAACCACTGAGCGTTTTTATTTTAAACAAATAATGTTACAAGGATATATTCTTGTTGCAATATATGCAAGCATGTGATATATAGAATTGCAATATGAGCACAAAGAGTATTCTAAATTATTAAAGGACCAAAATTATGACTAGTTTGGGTAATACATGTAGCTTAAGCAACTATCCATGTCTGATAATATTGCACGACTACTGCAGGGTTAACCAAGAAATTGGCATGGGCCATACAATAGGATTTGTTTATTTGCTGATGGTTAATAAGTGACAGGAATATTCCAGCCCAGCTTTCATTGGCAAGTCTGGGAATCAGGGAGGAAAGTTCTGTGAGTATGCATATCGGTTATGTTATTTTACTCTAGTGGTCTATGATATAGGAACCAGTTGATGTTTTTAGTTCCTGGGACACCCTGACTGCTGTGTTCCAAAGACAACCTTGTTCTATTAATATTTGATGACTTTAAGCACTTATTATAGTGCTTGACACACCTGTATTAAATAAATGCATTTATCCAGTTTGTTGGGTTCTAATATGTACCACTGTTCCCTAGTAGGGTGAAATAGAGCTATTGTTTTGTATTAAATAAATGCATTTATCCAGTTTGTTGGGTTCTAATATGTACCACTGTTCCCTAGTAGGGTGAAATAGAGCTATTGTTTTGGGAGTGTGCACTCTAAGTGCTCATAACAAGGGGCACAGTCTGGACATTATTAAATATCATACACTGAAATTTTAATACTAGGGTCAGCTGATAAGTCCCAGACCTCTCAATGAAAACAGCATTTAAAAAAAAATGTTTGCTTTATTTCTCTACATAATCTCCAGAAAGGCTAATACATTTGTCATATCAGTGTTCTAATTTAATTAAACCATCTCTGTAGTGCGATTTATCAAGGTTCTCAAAATAGCTGTTTACCACATCAACGATCTCCTTGTTGCTGTAAAATCTTCATCCTCCAAGACATATGTTCAGGTCTGGGAACAGGTGGTAGTCACTGGGTGCTACATCTGGCAAATAGGGTAGACATTCAAGCAATTCAAACTGTAATTCACACATTTTTCCCATTGCAATTACTTCACAATGGGCCAGAGCATTGTCGTGATGAAACAAGTTGTTTGTTTGTTTGTTTTTTCTCCAAATGAGGTCTTTTTCTTCTCACCTTATCACTCAAATGTTGCAGTAAGCTTGCGTTGTAGTAACCAGTGATACTTTTACCATTTTCCAAGAAATCAATAAAAATAATTCCCTATGCATCCCAAAAAACACTTGCCATAACCTTGTTAGGTGACAAAATTGACTTTGCCTTCTTTGGAGTTAGTTCACCTGGTGCAATCCACTGTTTTGACTGTTTTACTTTCTTGAGTGTAGTGATGTATCCAAGTTTCATCCATGGTAATAAGCCATCTCAAAAATTCACTGGGATTTTTATGGTAGAGCTCCACGTTCTTAACAGAAACAGTTTCTCTTTGCAACTTTTGAGCAGGTGTCAACAAATGCAGCACCCATCCTGCACAGACCTTGTTAAACCCCAAAACATTACTTAGAACATTACCTGCACATTCTTTTGATATATTTACAGTCTCTGCTATCTCAAACAACTTTAATCTACGGTGTTCCAGTAGTAAATGATGCATTTTTTTAATGATCTCTGGGGTTGTCACTTTTACAGGGCATCCAGAGCGAGGCTCATCACTAGTACTTGTATGTCCCATTTTAAACTGTGCAACCCACCTTTTAATCATTGAATATGAAGGGGTATAGTCTTGCAATGTACTGTCCATTTCCTCCTTGATTTCTTTAGGCATTAAGTGTTTCAAATGGAAGAATCTAATCACTGCTCGTTTTTCCAAATCCTCCATTTTCGTGAAAACTCTAAAGTCGTCTTGTTTAAAATGCTATCATTCGAAAACTAAACAAGCTATTGACCTGTAACTATGGATACAAACTAGTCTAGAGTTAAACTATATGATGCTACCATCTAACTGGCCTAATGGAACCATGTCTATGTGAGGCTCAGGACTTATCAGCCGATGCTCATATAGAAAATAAACTTGTCCTTATGAAGATGGTCCAAGTTTACAAGTGGTATTTCAATTCAAGTAAAAAAGACAAGATAAAATGGGGCTCCAACCTTATCTTAACAAAACCAACTAAAGAAGTGAGAAAATTTAAGCACAAGCACAAATACTATTTTAAAAGAGAGGGGAAGATAAATTAACTGGAAGTCAAAGTTTCAATGAATGTGCAATTTAACAAAAATATTCTAAAGCTTTCCTAATGAATATAATTAGCCTTCCAAGAGATTGCTTTGACTCTTTATTTTCCCTGTTAGATCTTATGATGTGAAAACCTGAATATAAAACCGTCCTTTTTCTTTGCATTTATAAAATGTGTTATTTTCTTCATGTATGATATTTTCCAGTCAAATTTGCATAGTGAAAGTAAATTTAAACCTTTCTACTTCTGGATCAGAAATGAAATCAGCAAGGAAACATTCAGCAGAAAACATTAAATTTTGAAATTCTGCACTTATGAGCAGGAAATCATAATGGTTATATGACTGTTAGCTAGATCAAAACATGTTGGACATTCTCCATGATCACTGGGTACTTTTGGTAACATTGCCAGGAGTTGTTATGACTTGGACTTCTTGTAGAGTTCTTCTTTTGACTTCCCTCTCTGCATCCAGTACCAGCTTGAAGGAGATTTAGTGAAGATTTAGTGAAACCATCACCTTTACTGCCAGCACCACAGAGTGATATATGTTGAGCACTATCTGACCTTTTTTGTCTTTGCTTCTGCATGTTGAACCATAACAAAGGATGTTGGTAGCCATTTTGATAGAAAAGTATTACTGCACAAAAGGAGGTATCTGAACAGGGCATACTTTTAGCCTTGTATTGTTCTACATTTCATTTTTAGGGTCCCGATTTTATTATTCAAGATTTTAATTTCCCTAGTTTTGTGGCCTCTATACATCAGTGCCTTGTCTACCCTCCATATATTCCTGCTGACTGAATCCATACTAGATTGTACACAAAAAGGTGTTGAAAGTCAGAGTTTTCAAAAGGGCAGTGTTGTTTTTCTTGAGGGTGTTTAATGCCTAAAGCATCAGCAATTTCCATCTGCTACACAAATGAAAAACAGTATCCTTCTCATTATTGAAATTCACTAACTACATTTACTCTTGTGCATATTAGGGATACAATGGGCTTCATATATTCTGTGACCTTTTAAAATGCATGATACACATGCCTATTACAACATAATGGTAGATTTAATTTCATGTGTGTTATTTCTAAACTTTAAAGAACCAGAACCAACTGCTAGAGAAAGATAAATATTTAGTGTCATTTCCTCAGAAGCAATACCAAAACAAATATGAGTGCAGTATTGGTGATGAGTGTATATCCAGAATATTTCAGAAAACTCAGATGTTAATGCTAGCACTATTCAGAAGTCAAATTGGAATTTTTATCCTAATCCACTGGAATGTTTTTGTGATATAAAAAATCCTAGGATTTAATGTTAGAGTACTGATATTATTTTAATATACTTTTCAGAAGTGTCTTTCAGCAGATGAAGAGGAATTACCCTACAGTAAAGCCCTTTACATCACCACACATTTATTAGAGTTGATCTGCCGTAAGGGAAATCTCTTTTCCAAATGTTTGGGCCTGGAAACTTTGGCCGAATTAGTAAGCAATCAGTCACAGGTAAGAATAGTTCTCAAATGCTGCAGTTTTCAACAAAACCTTATTTTGCTTTTCTTATGCTCCTATACAAGAATCATGCCTATTGTAAAATTTGAGTGTTTTGTATACTTTCAGCTTTTGAGAATACATGATAATTATATGTATAGAGTAATTAAATAAAATTCCCTGTATTATTTTGCAGTTAACTTTAATTTTAATATAGGGCTTCATAATGCAGACATTTCTTAAAATTGTGCCATATATTTTTTCTTGGAACTTACCTGGTTGAATAGAATAAGTTAATTTCAAAAATAATTGTCTTGTATTAATTTAATAATGCTTATTGTACCCTAAAAAACATAATAACAAATAATTTATCTGTTAGTTTATTACTTTTCGTTTCATAAATCATACAAAATAGTGAAAGAGAAAATTAATTGTATGGCAAATTGTAAGACAGATGTATATATATATTTTATTTTAAGGCCTATAATGATTATGAACTAAGGAATCAGGTTTGATTATGGAGGGTGCACACAACTCCATTAATTCAGTTATACATCAATAATTTATTGTATTTTGCAAACTTCAAGCACTTGATGGTGGCTCATTTGTAAAGTCATGTAAGTGGTGAAGTTCCATAAGAATATTCTGTACAAAATGTGAGGCAGCAATTAGATTTAGATGATAGCAGTTTGTTATAAAAATATAGATTCCATTACTCATTTTGGTAGCTATTATTCCATAAAGTACCCTTAATGGTATATCTTTTGCTGAACAGTGCAAAAGTGTAATGTTTCCCCTTTTCACACTTGAATAGCACTGACTGAGCCATGAATCCAGTGTTCATGTCAGCTATGTGAGTGAGCTTCAATATTGCATTATTGTAGAGAAAAATAGGACCATAGTACAATAAAAACATATAATTCTAGGCAAAGTTGTTTTCAGTATCTGATATGGACACAAACTGATTTCCTTAATGTTCCTATCATAAACAATGATTATGTATCTGTATATTTTTTGTTGTTTCAATAACAATAGTATCTTGCACATGAATGTCGGTATTTTACAACAAAATTCCATGGTTAAGTAATTGCACTCCTGATGTACACTTTCATTAAAAGAAAAACAGAAAATATATGACTTTGTAGTTACACTTGCAGAAAGGTAAGGTACCTGATAGGTAGTGAATTATTACAAGAGGTATTCATATTCGTTACTTAAAAAGTATCAGATATGATCCAGGCATCAGCATATTAGTATTCAAAACTTAAAATACACAACTTATGTGACAAATCTTTAAAATTAAAAAGTGGACAATGGTGACCTGACTTAAACAATTTCAAAGGAAGGTAAAGTGAAGCTGTAATAGCAAATATGAAAAGCTTGTATTCATAAACATAGAATTAATAGTCAACCATCATGTGGTTCTATTTATCATACATTTTCAAATTCTGTAAATTAGATTTATGAAAATGACTAACAGGTGAAAAGTAAATAACTTCACTTAATTTTGGGTAAAATAAAATAATAATTCACTAAACATAATGTTCAATATCTTAAACTTCTGAGTTAGACAGTCCAGTACCTATGATATACACTGGGCTGGAAAATGCCAGATTTAAAATTAATAAGTTTACATTTTTTTGCAAGAATTTTAAACAGGAGAAAACTAAGTTTTACAATTACAGAAAATAATTAATATAACTGTGAATAAGTTAAACAAATGCAAACTTATCCAAGGAATCTCTAACTACTTATGAACTCTTGATATTTTACTTGTGCTACTTTATCAGCTGATCTATCCTCCATGTATATTTATACGTTTTTAATTGAAATAGCGCCTATTTTGAAGATGCCACAGAATATTTGCATTGTCACCCCAATGAAGCAGGCATTCCCAGAGGGAGTGTTTGAGTGTGTCTTCCTAGCCACATCAGCATTAGCTAATGTCAGATTGGCCAAATTGCAGAAGATATGTACCATACAGTCCATGCCATGTGACATATTGTACAAACCTTCTATAAGGTTATAAAACTCTCACCAAATTTCTGTCCCTAAAACAAGGATAAAGACTATAAGCCCTCCTCCCCATTTCTAAACTTTACCATATATTTGGCCATTCATTAAAAGTTATATCCCACAATTCCCATTCATTGATTATCCTTTCCACTAACGTTTGTGGAGCTCTACACATGTAACCACAACACAGCCAATATTGTATCCCTCTCCTCCTTACTTCTAAGTCAAGGGGGAGCAGCCCCAACATCACCACTAGCCCCTCTGTCGGAGGTGTAGAGAAGTCCCTACTAATCTTACTAAAATTTTTCTTGCATAATTAGCGCTCACTTTGGTGTTTGTTAAAATAAACTTTATGTATTTCATATTGTCTCTTTATTATATAAAATTCTCCAAAATTTACTCAGAATCAACAGAAGTTCACAGTTTAATCGAGAAAGATGTAAGTATACATTTTATATAATTATCTCAAATATATTTAGTTATAAAAAAAATGTTTGTTGCCATTTTGAAAAGAAAAAAGGAATGTAAAATGTTCCATGTAAATGACTATTTGGGTACAAGGTAATCTTGGTGATATATGGGGTGACAAGATGTGTAATGAAGGAATGGGTAAGATATTCAACAAAGGTTTGCATTCCAAAAATTTTGAAGTAGTAACATAGAAAATTAACTTCACTTATCGTAATTGTGAATTTTCTTTTCTAATCTATGGTTTAAGACCCTTCATCTAAATGAAAACATGCAAAGCTATTCAAATTCTGAAATAACTTATATATTATTAAGAAAAATCAAAGTGAATTATGCACAAATACAGATATCCATCCTCATGACACAAGAATAAAAAATAACCTTCATGTTCAGATATGCAGAACAAACATTCTAAAAAATAATGTCACAAATTTAGGAATTAAACTATATAATAAACTACCAGCAAACATTAAAAAAATAGCAAACATGAAACAATTTAATAAAGAAGTAAAATCCTTTCTACTACAACATACCTTTTATTCAGTAAGTGAATATATGACAATTCAATTGTAATTAATATACATTATAAACCTTGTATAAGTACTGTGCAAATTGTATATAAATATTGTTCTATTGACGAAGCCCATATCATGTATCATGATCTAAATGGTGAATAAAATTATTATTATTATTATTATTATTATTATTCAACTTTATAGATTGAAGTTTGTCATGAGCTTTTCTTAAACTGTAAATAGAAGAAAAAGAATACATATTGTGGTAATTCTTTGTTTTATACTTTCTAACAGCACTTGTTATACATAAATAATGCATGCTAATTTGTTTTATTTACACATCTGTGTGTTTTTTGTTTTTATTCAATATCTCTTCACAGTTCTTCAATGTAGTCTCCCTGCTTCTATATGACTGAATCCCTAAGTCTCAGAAGCTCTATTATTCCATCCAGGACACTATTTCTGTTCATCTGTTGAATGGCTTGGGTAACAGTGGCAGAGAGCTCTTCCACAGAAAAGCATAATGATTTCCACGTATAGGATCTTTCAGCTTTGGGAGCAAGTTGAAGTCTGGTGGACTCATGTCTGGGCTGTAGGGAGGATGCAGCAACACTTCACATCCATATTTACACAGCTTTTGGGCTACAACATTGACGATATGTGAGCAAGCATTGTTGTGGAGAATGAATGGCCCAGCCTTGAGCAGAATTGGTCAAGTAATGTGCATTTTTCTGCACAGGTTTTGCATGAAATTACACTTGTTCCATATGGAACTCTATTTGTCATGGTGATTCCTTAGTTATCATGAGCAAAAACCGTCATTTGCTGGAGCTTTAATTGAGCACATTAAAATTTCTTTGGACATGGAGAATCTGAAGCTCTCCATTCATTGGACTGTGATTCCAACTGCAATTGAAAGTCTCTAATCCATGTTTCCTCAAGAGTGACAATTTGACACAAAAATTCTTTACCTTCACTCATCTCATAGCAATTTTTTTCTTTCGCAAATAATTTGTTAGAAGATGGAATATTGATGTTGGAGAAATTGGCATGGCTTCAGAGAGTTTTTACAAGTCGCACAGCAACCTTTTTCAAGTTTCACACTTTGTGCATCTGTTCACGGTTTGGGCCTTCCATGTCTTGGATTATATTCTGTGCTTATACGACCACCACAAAAATGATGAACTCAATGTGAAACTGCACTACAGTCCACTTGAAACTCACCACAAATTTCACTTAATGCATTGTGGATTTATGTACATAGATGAAAATTGCATTAAAAATTACTTTAACTATGATCCATTGAAATGTATGCAATGCCATTTTCAATATATCCTCACAAACCTGCTAAATATGTGGTGCCACATTGAATAATAATTAAATAAGAGTCACCATGGATGATGTTATTAAATATCCTTTTTTAACTTATATATTGTTTGTGCATGGATTAGGCTTTTTGAATGTCTACTGCATATGGTCTACAGACTGGAGATAAGGAAATGAGAAGTGAGGAAAAATTGATTATACTGCCAGAAATGTTTTGGCATATACATTTTTAATCTTGGTATGCAGCATCCACTTCTACTTCTTGCCCATTTTAAGTTAAAGTACACAGTGAAGAAACAAAAACATGTGCTTCTTTCTCAAGCTCCTAACTATATCTGATATAATTTTCATTGTTGTTGCATCATCCAATGCAATTCCAAACTGCATTATTGTTGAAATGTTCCTTATAAATTTCAACTGATTTTTTTTTTCTCACATGAAGCTTTTAGAGCTAGCACTTCCCTAAACATGTTTCATATAGTATTGTAAAGTATAATGTTCAGAAAACCTAATCCATGCATAAACAATATAAAACCTGAAAGAATACCTATTTAATAACATCATCTATGGTGACACATATTTTTTTTTTTTTTGGTAGTGTTTAACGCCCGCTTTAACTGCTAATGGCACCGCAGGTGGTGGCACTGATGATACATGAATGATGATGGAGCATCGGTGGAATGTGATGGCGGGGGAAACCGGAGTACCCAGAGAAAACCCGCCCCAGCGCCACTTTGTCCACCACAAATCTCACATGCAGTCGCTTGGGATCGAACCCCGGCCATCTAGGTGAGAGGCTAGTGGTCTAACCACTTGGCCACAGCGCGGCCCTGGTGACACATATTTGATTACACTGTACAACAGAAAAATTGTCAGAATTTCAAACTATGAAATACCTATGTTATTATGTGCAGTGAATTCGTAAATGCATTCCATTTTTTCATATTACGCAAGGCTTTTGTTCAGCGATGCAATTCCACTTTTTTCTAATAGTCACTGGGCCTTCAATCCAGGCACGGTCTGACTGCATGTAAACATAAGATAATCTTGCATGTAGACCCTAGTGGAAATTATTGGATGATACATTTCCTGTTTACATTCTTTTCCAAATGTATATATCCTTCCTCCAGTACTATTTGTAAAATATAAAATTCAGACCATATAGTGACTTGCTATTATCGATCCCATTTATATGTAAAGTTCTGTATTCACATTTCATGTGAGTTCAGATATTACTATTATGGTTGTGAATAACAGTGCTTTTAACAGTTTGAAATGTGTTAAACAGACCTTTAGTTTGTAAAACTAATTTTATAGCAAAAATGTTGCGTCAGTGTGTAAATTCTCCAAACGTATTTTGTTATGTGTGTGGTGAATTCACTACAAACTATCAATGAGGGAATATTAATCCTGTGATTAAGAAAGCATATGAATTGTGCTTTAATTCTAAAGTAGATAAGCACAAAAGTTTTGCTCCTAAATATTGTTGTAGTACATGTTGGTAATTTGAGAGGCTGGTTAAATATCACTCGCCCTTCTATGTGGTTTGCTGTTCCTATGATATGCACAGAAAAGAAGGACCACCTTTTAGACTGTAACTTCTGTTTAACCTAAATTTCTGGTTTCTCCAGTTCATCCAGATTTGCCCTCCGCACAAAGGCCTATTAAGCATAGCAATTAATTTACTATTCCAACACCACCTGGAAAATTGACTCCACAAGAGGAAGGATTGAGTTATTTCCTTAAGGCTAGTCGCACTATTTCTTGGACTCCCGACACTGATTCCGATTCTGAATCCATGAAATTCAGAAAACCCTGTCTAATTTCACAGATAATGCTAAATGATCTTGTAAAGATTTTAATCACACATAAGCCCAGTCTGAATTATTAGTATCTATAGCTATATTCTGGGCTCATGAGCCCCGCTTGATAAGGTGTGGGGTAAGGGGAAAGCAATGTCTGGTTACCCTGCGAGCTGTTATGCAGTAATCGTTCCTGCAGATATATTTATTAATCTAGCATAGCCTACTAGCATAGTAAGGTGCAGAAGTAGTTCAATGCTGTAAGAAGATTTGCATTCTTTTCACCATTTCTGAAGTTAAGAAATGTAAGATAATGCATTCAGAATGACATGAAATTATAGCTAGAATTATAGATAAATGTGATGAAGAAGCTCTGAATAAACCGTATTTCATCCAGTGTAACAAGCTACACAATGGGCTGCAATTATACTGGTATTTCCACGTAAATGATACAGAGAATTTGTAAGGGGAAGAAAGAGTTACGGTCAAGAGGAGGAACTAGCGTTGCATAAATTGTTTTTTCACACAAGCCGTGTGTAAGACGGGAGTTGGATAGGTAGAGTCAGACTGAAAACTTCAATGCCATAGCCGGATTTGAACCACGGATCTCCCGATCTCTAGCCAGTTGCTCTGCCACTGAGCTACCATGGCAACATGCTGGCATAGCATTGAATTTCTCAACTGACTCATATGTTTCCTGGTAAACCACAATAAGATCTCTTTTTTTTTTAGATGAGAAGCATAATGGCGACTTACCAATGTTGCAAGTACTTTAGACCCAGGGTTCATAGTATAGCCAACTATTATGGTCAATTGTTTTTTCACACAAGCCGTATGTAGGACAGGAGTTGGATAGGGAGATGACAACCATAACGGTGACTTACAATGTTGCAAGTACTGTAGACCCAGGATTCATAGTATAGACAACTATTATGGTCAATTGGTATTGGATAAATTGTTTTTTCACACAAGCCATGTGTAGGACAGGAGTTGGATAGGTAGAGTCAGACTGAATGCTATGCCAGCATGTTGCCATGGTAGCTGGGAACACAACTATAGATTAAAGGAATGGAATCTCTTACAACCGGGTACCAAAATATCAATTTAGCATAGGCATCAACATAGATCTCCACCACCGCCACTGCCACCACCATTGCCACCACTGCCAATGCCGCCACCACTGCCACCGCGTGCGTGTGTGTGTGTGTGTGTGTGTGTGTGAGAGGGGGGTTTTCACTTACACTGCTTTTGTTTATGCCTGTATTTCCATGAAGACTAGTACCTAAGGTGTATAGTATGTGCTACTTTTATTTATATCATATTTTAGTAATATGGAACCTAATGTAAGATGTTAGGTAACGTATTTTGTTATTCGACTTGCATTTTAAAATACTATTGTGCATTTTGTATACAAAATATATTTTTTTAAAAGTATTTTGTATTTTCTATGTAAAATACTTTTACCCATTGTATTTTCTATCTAAAATACATTTTAGGTGTATTTTGCACACCATTGTCTACACTCTCCTCTCTCTCCCCTGAAATTCAGTATAATTCTGAATTGCCACCCAATCTGTCTCTGTCTGCGTCTCTCTCTCTCTGTTTCTGTTCACTTTCCTCTAATATGTAGGATTTATAAGTCCATACTTGGGACCAGACACCTGTTGAGGAGTACAGGCTCTGTATCAGAGAGAAGCAGTGATGATTGATCGGTCCATTGCTTGGTATGAAAGTGCGGAAGTAAATGATATGAAATGATGGTATCACAGTAAGATGACTATGGAATAGTTGGTAGGAAGAATGGTAATTATTGCAGATATTAGTACTGGAGGTGTGTATTTCTATGAAAACTACTGAGCGTGATTCATTTAGCATGCTATGATTGGTCGCCCAAAAGAATGTCGAGATGATTGCATACATATAAGGCTATACTTTTTTTTATTCCTTTTTTTCTGTCTAAAGCACTTCTTTTGACCAAGAGTTCACAACCACCTTCAAGCCATTAGTTTAACTGCATCATTTTGAGATGTCATGTCAGAGTAATGATGGGGTTTTGGACTCTATAGGTGATAGAAGCAACTGTTAATGACAGAATGATTACCTCTTTATTCAGTAAAAACTTCAAAGCTTTATTTATCAATTTTCCATTATTTTTACCAGTTTTTTTGGGCTGCACAATGTATCTCTGTTTTACTTTCTCTACAGCCAGCTTATGAGAGGTAGACAAAGTTCCTATTGTATTTAACCAAAAATTTGATATGGAAATATCATAAGAAATGGATACTTTAAAGTCCCCTGATTCTGAAGAACAATTTTATAATACTAACAGCATAACTCAAACACAAATAGAAAAGAATGTTTATCAACATTGAGACTTAAGATAATCTTCCATGGATGAGACACTAAAACGTTCCTTAAATTTCCTTCAGCCACATTTAATCTTTACATGGAAAAATATTTGTAATGTTATGTTTTCTCAAACTTTGCTGTTGATAAAAAATGTCACATGCTTGAGATACTGATATGACAAATAAGCTGTGTATCCTTTCATTTTCTGGGAGTAGCCTATGAACTCCACTTTACTTTTAGGGTACAAAATGTAGCTTGTATAACACAAGACAGATAAAATCATTTAGATCTGCAAAACATACACAAATATATTTTTGCAGATTCAGAAGTTCTTTTCAAATATTTCAAGCTGTGTATTTCTATTTTCAGAAGAACAAATTTATGTAATGAAAAACATTAAAGATGCTTTGTTTTCTTCTTGCAAAAACATGGTGTCAAAAATTCTTTAATTTAGTTGAGTGCCTGTTTTATGTTTTGCATCAAGGTGGTGATTTTGTAGTAATATTAACAATAGTAGCAGCAATATATTAATAGTTTTATTATCATTAATACTCAAAATTTGGAGTATCATCTTTATATATGCGGAACACAAAAGGTTGTGCCTCTGGATTCTCCACTAACATAAAATAAGCATCATAAAATATGCTTGCAGAAATGCATAAGCATTTCATTTCTGTATAAAAATAAATGCTTCAATTTGATTTATGTCAGCACTAGAATCAACCTGCTAATTTGCTTCTCAGTATTGATGCCCTAATAGAGCCTGTGTGCCATAAAATGAGCTTATGTGAGTACTGAGCAATGCAATCAGCCTAATGCATCCATCTCCCCATGCTTGACTCCTTTTGTGAACTGAGCTGTCCAATCTTTGGTCTCCAAGATCTTGGAAAGGTTGTGGCAATTGTGATGTGAGAAATATGGCTAAAGAAACAATAAAAGGCAACAACATTGCCAAGTGTTAAGAGTGCTCATCTCTCACCTAGGTGGCTGAATTTCTTTCCAGGGGACAGCATGTATGATATGCGGTGGATGAAATAGCACGTAAATGGGTTTTAGGTTCTCCAGTTTCCACTTAACTCATTCTAACAATTGCTCCAAAATCATCTTTCCATTTCACCATATGTATGATATGCGGTGGATGAAATAGCACGTAAATGGGTTTTAGGTTCTCCAGTTTCCACTTAACTCATTCTAACAATTGCTCCAAAATCATCTTTCCATTTCACCATAATTTCATATTATCCACTTCTGCACTTTCATATTAGGTTCCTCAACAGGCATCTGATCCCATGCACTGGTTTCTAAGTCCTATATACAAGGAGGATAAACAGAGAAAGAGAAAGCAATCAAAATCATTAAAGCTGAAATTAGAAGGAACCCCAATGAAAAATAATTACCTAATTATGAAAATACTGATTCCAAGATTATCATGAGGAACAATTTAATGCTTGTATGAACCCAGAAACACAGAAATCTGTAGATTGCAGTTTGTGAATTTTACCTTTATTTTCTTCAAGCACTTCAGGAATGATGAGCCACTGTAAAGTGTTGCTTGAAACAAAACAAGAAATCATTGGACTGCAAGTGAAGTATACTAAGTCAGAAAACATAATTTTGAGAAAAAGCAGTTTGAATATTTTCTAGGAATGTGAACTGCATTAATCAATATATTCATAAACATTTTTGGAATTTTTATTTCAGACATTGGTTTATATCTTTTAATTTTTTATGAGGCGATTTTCATGACTTAATGTGTTTTTCCTTACAGAGTTGTTAAAGTGTGTTTCACCTGACTACTTTCATTGATGGATGGGTTTTGTCAGCTAATGTTGACCCCATTGCTTAGTAAAATGGAAATAGAAATGCTATTTTCAGTTTTATTTTTCATTTCTATTTTAAGAAATACATGATAATAATAAAGCTTAGAGCTAGGATCAGCATCTGGCACTCTTTGAGAGCAGAAAGGCTTTCCCCTCCATTACATTTTCTACCACATTAGCGTAATTCAAACTAGTTAGCTTATTGAAATTACGCACACTCCTCTGTTTTACACTCACAAAATTCTGGAGTGAGGTAAACGACCTTTCCCCTCCACTGTGAGTTATTGGCCCCTGGTTTAGAGCATGCTAGCACATATACCTTATTTGAGCAAATTGATTAACAGTTAAACAAGACATTAAACCTATTTTTTTTTTCAATTAGTTTTGAGTCAAAGATAATTATTGACAGTGTAGAAATAATCTCTTTTAACAAAATACACTGTATATGCTAAAATAAACAGATAAATACACAGTAGAAAATAATGACAAATGCTTGCAGATTACAATACATTTATTTCAATTTTTTACTTACTACATTCCTGTCATTCATTACTTTTTGATGTTTGTGCATTATTTAACCTACTTGTCCTCTCCCATGTCTGAATCTGAAGGTAAACTTCTATACCACAAATGAAGTTCTAATGGTATAAATTTTTTTTGTTCCAGAAAGATATCAAGTAATTTTTCTGCAGTTGATATCAGAAGAGCTTTGAGATATGTGTTATCTTTAAATCGGATTGCTTGGCTTTTCTTGCCTCTCTAACCTGAGTAACAACAGTTTTTCCTGTACTCTGACAAATAATCATACCTATATTTGATCACATCTGTATCTGAAACACCTCCCTTTCATCCAATTGACCTTTTTGCCATTCTCGTCTATGGACTTATTTTTATGGTATTGCTGCTGAGCTATTTAAAATCAAGAAAGCCATTATGCAAGAATTCCTTGGTGACATAAGACTGATTTTTGTTCTTTCTGGCTTCCTTTAAGATGTTTATCCAATCATGAACAGTAAAAACATCAGTGTTTCTCTTCCTTTTCTCTATTGCACAGTGCATAGAGTCAACTTCCATGAATGAATGATCACTCTCCAAGAATTTGTATGTAGAGGGAGATGGTGCACCATATATAGCAACATTACAGATATTTGCACATTTCTGTTTTGTCCACTGCATGTATCGGAGAACATGGAAACTTCATTCACCTGCACATTTAAATTTTGCAAATAGTATGTAATGCAAGATCCAATTTTACAACTTCCCTGTTTACCATTCACTTCAATCAAAAAGTAACAACATCCAGTGTTAGGTGGAGCTGCATTGTATACAGACAAATTTTACAGATTAAGCTTTCACAAACAACAAGAGACTGACATCAGAAGAAGATATTTTCAGTACAATCTGTAGCTCAAATGTAGCAGATTTAAATGATGGATCCTGCTTTGCTCTATCCTTATCCCGTGATTGAATTCTTCTTTCTTGTTAAATTAGCATCGTAATTTCCATGCAATTTAACTTTTTCTTTGATTGTTTCCTTTTCATAAACGGTGCAAGTTACACACTGGACCTTTTTAGCCTTGAAGGATGACAAATTGAAATCAATGCAAAATATTTTCTGTAAGTAATTAGGCTGACTGGTGTTAAATTTTGACTCAAGCATTGTTGTTTGTAGAGGAAGTGCATTATTGTATCATTCAGTTTTGAATCCGAATATTTGCATTGGGTTGATTTCCTTATATAATGGCTTGGGACAGTAGAAAAGCTATTTATGTGTTTTACAACATTTTCATGAATCTTGGAGACTAATTTTATTTTTTTGAGTGTTTCTTCTTCTTTTGTCATTTTTTATAAAATGTACATTATCATTTCTACCAGAATATGCTCTGATAATTGGTATATTTGAAATGCATAGTGTCTTGCAAAAGAATTTTTGACACACTGATATTCTCTCCATTCTTGTGAAAGTATTACTTTCTAGAATTTGTTTGCTGATTTGCTGTTTTTTGTGAGGTTTGTGCTGTTTAGGCTTTTCAGAAACTGCATTATTTAAAATAAAATATATTTGTCTCTCATAGGATAGTTCTTAAAATTGTTTGCAATATTGACTTTGGCATTCTTCTGAAATGTTATTAGAACAACCGTAAATGCACTTTTTGCAGTCAACAATTTTGGTTACCTTTGGCAATTGTAGCTTACCTGTGATGGAGTTATATGCCTCTCCTTCTACTCTTATTTGTTTCTACTCATTCCTTGCCCAAGAAAATTGATTGGGTTTGTTCCATCTGCTGCGTTTACAAGGTTACTCATCAAGGGAGTCCTTAACAGGAGATATAGAGTGGTCCACATCTAGTTCTGCCACTTTCCCTTCATTTAATACTTCAGTAGCACTGCAGCTGTAAAAAATGAGCTTTTGTTGCATGACCTATCCACACAAAACACTGCTATAGTTAATTGTGGTAAAATATTAAACTGGCATAACCAGTTGTGCTAATTTGAAAATAATATTTAGGTGTATTTTTCTGTCAATGACAGTTCTTAAACCATACTACTACATGCGATATGTATCACATGCTTGTTAACTAATTATTTATCATTATCATTGTTATCATAATCATTGTTATGATGATCATTATTGTTGTTATTGTTATTATTGTCACCACCACCACTACCCCCACCATCACCACCACCACCACCACCACCACCACCACCACCACCACCACTATCACCGCCACCACTATCACCGCCACCACCACCACCACAATAAAATAATAATAAATAAATTAATGCTATATTAAAAGCCATGTTGTAGAAATTTAATACCATAAAATTGGCTCAACCTTCCCCTTTGACCCTTCTGCAAGCTTAAAAAGGGTGATAAATGACTACCACCTAATAATAACAGTTACAAAGGACTTACCAGTGCTTTGTTTCACTACATCGATATCAGTGATGTTTGGTTTGGGACACACAACAAGCCGCTTTGTATCATTGTTTGATGCATGATATCGGCAAGCCTGTCCATGTGATTTTCAAAAGCTGGAAATAAATATGATGGCATTAGATTATTTTCTGCTCAATATATGATAAATATGAGCTTATTTACTGGAAAATATAATAAGACTTACGAATATTTTTCTTTTCCTTGTTATGTACTATAATATCTACCACTCTACAAATTTGCAATTCATGGTAGACTAGAGATTCTGAAGGTTCAATATTGGTTTCTAAACTTTTCGCTGCTTCTTCTGAGGTTACTCTACAGGGGTAGAGACTGTGGATTACAATTTCCTAAATGCAAGTGTCATTATTTGAAATTGCTGAAGTACCCTCTTCTGAGTCAGATGATATCTCTGCAACAGAATAATTCATTGATATTATAGCATTAGAATTCATTAATGTATTAGATAGACATTGACCTTAGTAATAATGTGATTACTGCAATAAGAGTTCACTTACCTTGAAGCTTCATTAGTATTCTCTTCCCTCTTGAGAACATGTTTAAATGGACGTTCACTGGTAAACTACAGAGCTATGGTCAATCAGAGACAAAACTGAGGTACTTAATGATGTATGATGTGCCACATTTTCCCCCCACTTTTTTTAGCTGAAATGCTGCAGGAGTGTCAACAGTAATCCTGTGAAAATCATTAAGTCACTACTGAATGTGATTTAGAATTGAACTGAGCAAAATTGACAACCCACTAACTGTATTATACCAGATTATTTCCACTTTACTTTGCAGTTAATAGAAACAAAAATTATTCAGGATCTCAGCAACCATAAGAGGTATGACTAAATGGACTTCACCAGATGAAAGAAGAGAAAATTGTAAATATGAACCCACAAAAATCAAAAAAGATGAAACCTGACTTAATATGATTCACTTGTAAGCTGACAAAATAAAGATGTAAGGCCTCCAACAAGTGTCAAGAATGTGTAGAAAAACTTGTGAATATGTGCAGAATGGATTTATTATCCTTCAATGTATGTTCCTAAGCCTGGATTTAAAATGTATACACAGGAAATAATAAACACTGGAACAACTTACAGCAAAGTGGATGCAACTTTTATATTGCTGTATCCAACTGTGTCAAGAAAATAAAGAAAAATGCAGTTGATATCCATGTTGTTGTTATTCCAACTTTAATACAGTCAATGAAAATAATACAGTGTGCGTTGGATGCAGATCTGTGGACTAAGAACTACAGGAACAAACTAGTTCTACCCATTACAAAACATTCCATAAATGAAGATTGAAGATAGAACTGTTCTGAATTTCCAGACATTACAAAATCTGGAGAAAACATTATATTAGAGATGAAGATCAGAATGTTTGGCTATAGTATTCAAAAGGAATATTTGCAGTGCATCTTATTTTCTGTGATCAGGAAGCAAACATACAGAAGCTTCTTCAAAATTAGCAGTGTAATCCTTACTTAAATCACCACTTATATACTACACTTACAAACTTTGGACGAAACAAAGTTATAGCAACCTGAAGTGTGAGAGGTTCTGTTTTCAATACAACCAGCCAGAAGAGTGGTAGAATAGAATATTTGAAAGGTACAGAAGCAAAATTCAGCTAAACTTAAATATCTACTCCATTAAGAAATTGTAATATGTTGGAACACTGTAGTTTTGATGTTGCAAATTCAGAAGATAAAGCAGCTACTAAAATAAAAACCATAATAAAGACATTGCAAATGAATTTAATATGTTTTTGTTCTTATTCAAGGAAGCTAGGTTAGATCTGGGGAGTGATATGCATACCAGTATTAAACAAGTGACACTATGACATAAACGCATTGTGATTGTGATTCAGCCTGCACTGATAGTGAGATAATGGCTAACATAAGAGGGAGATCCAGGATTTCTTCTATAGGAGAATGCAAACTATAAGAAATCAATGTTTCCAAATTAATTCTAAGGCATTCTGATCACCATCTCAAATGGTCAAAAGACAAAAAGCTGGAGAATTTAGTGAAGTTTAATGCAGTTGCATTCAGAAGTTGTAGTGCATCAATGAAAATCAACCAAAAGGCTAAATTGAACTGGAGCTCTAATAAAGATGAAAACATCTGCCCAAGTGAGTAACTTAAATATTTAGACTTCATTAAAAGGGAAGGTTGAACCATTGAAATGATGTAAAAACCAATAAACAAGTATTCCATGGCTATCAAATGTTGCACAAAGAGTACAAAGTGAATGTAATTTCAGTAGAGTAAGTTATCTTCTGGAAAGCACAAGACCTTCTCGCAACACTGAAAGTGCAAACAATCTTGTCAAGCCAAGTTTTTACCTGGCTAGAAGCCCGAGAAGATTATGAATTAACACGTCGCCAGGAAAGCTTTAGTTCTTATCTTTTAATTAGATTCAACTAAAAAAACGAGTTGAACTTAACACTCTTAAGCTTCATTATTTCAGTACTTAACTAAAAAACATGTTTCACAAGATGTTTCCCACATCTTCCATTAGAGTCGACTAAGCCCTGTGGGAAACTGGGATGGTGGTTTGATGAATCAATTGTTAAGGCTTTCTACCTGATTTACTTTGAAGTTCATTAATACCTATTCATACTTCTTCATGTAGATTTTTCCCTAGGTTTTCAACTAAATGTGATTCAGCATCTTTCTTAACAAATATATTTCCTTAATATGGTGGTGATTTTTTCCAAAAATAATAGGGAACAGGAGACTTGTCTATTTCCTTCTTTCACAAATTTCTGAAATTCTCTTTAAACCTGGTGCCTATTTTCTTTTTGTCATTCCTATGTAAATGTTGTTTTATTGTTTATAGTTACAGCTTACAGTAGATACCTGATTTTTCTTCTGCCAGCTTTTTTTTTTTTTTTTTTTTTTTTTTTTTAATTTTTTTTATTTTTTTTTATTGGAGTTGAGCAGATTGTTTAGGCTAGTTTTTTCTGTGGAGCCAAACTAATGATGTGATCCGCAGAAACCTTTTGCAATATCCTTGTGGCACTGGGATGATATGTAGACTTCTTAGAAACTGATTGTTTGTCTGTTGGTGAAAGTGTGGAGAATTGTTACTGAAACTTCTTGATTCTGAACTTTTTATTCCTTTATAACCACAACCATTTTGCTCTGCTGTCTTCAAAATGTCCTCCTATCCCTTTTTGTACTCGGTTAAGAGCATGTTAATAAATCTATAAATTGAACTATTAAATATTGCTTGTTTGTGTTGTTTTGGATTGTATCCACTTACTTTAATATAGTTGTCCGAGTGAGTGTCTTTTCAGTAAATACAAAACTCCAGTATGCGTCTTTTTCTAATAAGGTTTAGATAGAGGAGGAAGCTGCAGAACTGATAGGAAGTCTCCAGGACTGGATGGCAGAAGTATTGAATGCGATCTTGGTGGTGGCGATGTCCACAGAAGTCTGGGAGGCCATTTACAATTCATTTGGAAACTGATGCTTGGTGACTACAAGATAATCCATAATGCTTAACAGCAGCACTGAGAATGGACACAGCCAACATAACAGTTGCACCCACTTCAAAGACCACAGGTATTTGCTACTAAAGAGACACACAACCCAGAAACAATGATGATTTTCAAAGAATGTACACTAGGACTGTGGCCAATCAGGACACCTAATGAAAGACTCTCCACAGCAAAGCCAAAAAACAGGCAGATAACAGGCAGGGCAGTCATCAACACCAACCCCTCAATGGGCATGATGTACCGGCCAAGAGTTTGCTGGAGCCGCTTCAATCTGGATGCTATGCTATGATGACCCTATTAAGAAGACTGGCCACTCCACCAAAGTTGAAGTAAAATAGCATGACACAATTGTCCATTTCATTTCAGTGGTAACTGCAGCTGGATTCAATAGCCAGGTCTGAGAAGGGAAAAGCTGGTGTATACCAACTTGGGGCCTCTCCTAAGAGAAGTGGAGGCAGGGATCAGGCCAACATGGGAAGAAATTAAACCAAGGAGTAGTGTATGCAAGTCCTACTACAGCTTATGGGACTCACTGAAGACCAAGTAGGGTACATTGTTTAGAGTATGGGATTCACCTGATAGGAAGCTCTAGAGAGAACAGCTGATCCTCCCTCAAAGTAAGGTGACAGAAGTCCTGGAAAAAGTGCCTGTGGAGACTTGGGGGGGGGGGGGGGGGGGGGAATCTGCAATTCAACCAAATATTCGACAAACTCTGACAATGGTACATCTGACTGAGACTATGGAGATATGCCAATGTCAAGTGTGTGCATAATTGCAAACACACTAGGTACCAGGGCCATAAGCAGTAGTATAACCTGGAAGCAACCTTTGAACCCATAACCATTGACATAGCTCGGCCATTCCCTGTCTCAAACAGAGGTAACAGATTTCATTGGACACCATGGAACACTTCACCAAGTGGCTGAAGGTGTACGCTATCCCTAACTAGGAGGCCAAGATCATTGGGAACTGCCTCGTAGATGAACTGTTTTGTTGCTATGGCATATATTGGCGCTATATAGTGATCAGGGCACAACTTTGAGTCCAACATCATGAGGGAAACACTGGAGTAACTTGGAGTGCACAAAATGCACGCAAGTTCTCTACTCATAGTCAGATAGCATGGTTGAGCAGTACATCAAGACTCTAGAAGAACAGTTTGAGAAAGGTTGTGACCAATCACCAGAGAGACTGAGATTTGAGGGTGCTACTTTTCTTGCTGGCCTACTGCTCCTTAACCCATTATACCAGCAGTTTGTAATTAGCCAGTTTGGTCTTTGGCAGGGAGCTACATTTAACATGCAACCTGGAGTAGAAGAGCCAGCAGTCAACTAAGAGGAGGATTCTGCAGACCAACTTCATGAGATGTATGAGATGGCATGTCAGTATACCTTGGTAGCTAAAATTCAGATAAAAACCCATTACAACTGGCAGTACAACAGCCACGGTTTTCAGCAGAGTGATCCTTTGTGGCAACATCATACTACCCAGACCAAGGAACATTCCCCCAAACTTCAACAACTATGGCAGGGGCCATTCCTTGTGGTGATGAGGTTAAATGATGTCATCTACCATATTCAGAGCTTGTAGTACAGTTTGATCATCTTGTGAGCTATAATAGTGCAAGGCAGGACAAGTAGCTCTGACTAGGGAGCATCTGACTATGCCTTGCTGGCCCTTAATTGCCTTACTTTGTTAGCACTTTGCTTTGGAAAGCTTATGGCTGATTGTTGCACGTGTTCAGTCAGTTACCTTTAGTAGTGGTACTCATTGTTGCAGAGACTGTGGATTTAACTCGTGAAGAGTGGTGGTAGTCACTGCATACCAATATATAGCCAAGTAACATTACTAACAAATTTAACCTGGTCAATACTATATCCTAGAAAAATCATATTTAATAAAATCATTACGTAAAGCTCTTAGTTACATTACATGAAAGTTGCATTAAAAATACTTTCCTAAAATATAATTGCAAGTATCATAAACTTTGTTTCTCCTGTGGGTTTTCGATTTTGTCTCATATTGACCTATGTGTATTATTTTATTTCTTCTTTTCTTTTCTATTTGTTTATAACACAAAACTAAAATGGTTGCTTCAGTAAATCCACCAGAATTATAGACTATGTTTGAAATATTTGAAGTGAAAGTTCTTGTAAAACAGCAAGAAAATTGTCTCGGTATTATCTACCATACTAATGGTTTCTAAGTAAGTATTTTTCAAACCTGTTTGTATATTAAATTTCATAATTTTATAAGCAAAATACATGCAACATTTTCACTAACCTAAATGTGTCTACACCTTCAACTCTAGGAAATAAATATACATTCTGCTGACACATTACATGAAGTTATTGGTTATGGTACATTACGTGATTTAAACCTTGTAATCAGCCAAATAGAAATAAACCCTGAAACATTTCTTTGGTTTCACAATTAAAATATAAGCTTTTTATTAGTCACTTAAATTAAGCATACATACCCACATAGCAATGACTGACTCTAAGAGTTGGAAATGAAATTCAATTTTATATAAGTGCATAAATTAATATTCTGATGTTTTAATTTCAGATAAGAACAAACTACATACCAAGTACTGTCCACATCATTAGAATATTAGATAAAATTGTAAATCGAAGAGGATCATTACAGAGATCAGCCCTGGTATTTATAAGTGTAAGTAATCAAAATGTATTTTTATACAAATGTAAGTAGTGAATGAATATGGAGAACAATAAATGTATTCACATATAATAAAACCAGATTAGTTTAAGCAGAAAATAGATTAACAACCAAGTTAAGTTGGAGTCTTAAAAATCCAAGCTTTCAACCATCTTAACTATGTGTTCTTCTGTTATACCCATGAAGCTATCATCAATATTTTTTCTGGTAACTGATGGTAGATATGTCTTCACTAGTATAATAAAGGACCAAGGGAATTATTCAGAATATAAATTAAATATCTACCTAAAGCTGATCTGGGCATCAGTAAGGTTTCCTTAATAGCAAATCAAAAAGAATTTTAAATTTTGTAGCCTATGTTAAGCAAACAGGTTACCAAGAAAAGGTAAGGTATATAGTATGTTACTTATTTGCAAGTAATACAGATTGTGGCATATTTGTCCAGAGCATACCGCTACAGATTTTCAGCCACGGTTTGTGTGCATGTTCAAACCCAATGTAGGGTTGCAGATTTTAGCTCCTGGATGTAGGAAGGTACCCACTTAGCATTATAAGGTAAATGAGAAGCTGCAATAGGCAGTGCTTCCAGCTGGGGGATGTGAGATGTTCACCACATCTCCCCATATAGGTGGGATGATAGCCTACCTCTACCCTCTGTATTTGAGAGGCCATCTTCAGGCCTACAGTATCACAAGATTATTATGATTTTATGAAGTTGGTACATGAAATATTTACTTCCATTTTCCCCCGATTCATAACATAAATTTTTAAGGCTTTACATCTCTTAATAACAAATGCAGATAAACATGCCATCCATGTTACAGTGACCCTTGTTCCTTTGAGAGCATTATTCTATTGTGTTGAGGATATGTGAATTAATGTATTTTCATTGTACATATTTAGGACATTTATTTATACACATAGACTGAAATATTGAAGGTACCTAAATAACATATGAATATGTCAAAACCATTATAAAAATTCTGCCAACCCAGTGAAAACGCTTTCAAAAAGTTTTGCCCTAAATATTCCTTGTACTCCTGAACCTGGGACTAAATCATTTATTCATAGTACATAGTCATAGACTGACTGCTCTAAGAACAAATTGATGTATTACAACTACAGAAACAAACTTACATTTTATTAAGATTCACCCTAACTTCTAAGAATAACATTTTCCAAGGCAAGACAGTGTCCAATGCTACATTAGCAAAAACCTGATATTATTATGTACTTTATGAGCAATTGGAAAACATAGGTGACCATTTTATTTTTTTGGATGATATAAAAGTATTCAGCTGCAGTTTGATACGTACATTTCATTAATATCCACCCTTATATTTTATTTCAAACCTTTAAATATAACAATTCTGTACCTGAGAGCCAATGTATTTTAAGTCACATTTTATTGATTTTACAGGAGAAGGAAAAAACCACAAAATTAATAAAATAGCATTACTTTCAATGTCTACTTTTTTGGATAAAATGAGTCAAATTTACACTTTAATTGCTTCATTAAGTAATAAATTACCTTGACATGTTTTGCAGGCCTATGCTGCCTACATCATCAACAAATTTTGACTGGTGGGCCTGTTGTTGGTATTTTCTGTGGACTCCTCTCCTTTCTCTGGTGGCTGATAAATAATCTTGCAGAGCGGGTTGTCATTGGTGGGAATTCCAAAATTCATAAGGCTAGGTTTCTGCTTTAAAATGAAGATCTTTTCCCATATGTTTAATTCTAGCGGTCGCTGTACTGATTTTAACAAGTGCACATTATCTTCGATTCTATGGTTATTGTCCCAGACATGTGAGGCTACTGCTGATTTCTCCATTTGGTTGTTTCTTAAGTGTGCTAGATGTTCCTTCAACCTGGTTCCTATATTTCTTCTGATTTGTACTATGTATCTTTTATCACAGTTTTTACAGTTGATTCTGTAATTTCCTGATTTCTTGGATGCAGGTGTTATGTCCAACTTGTTCTTTAGAAGGCTTTTTTATGCTGTGTTTGTTTTGCGGAGCTAAGAAGATGGAATAGTGGAATGTAAATTTTTTGAAAATATTCTGGTTTTTATCTGCTGTGAGGGTGGTTGTAGCTGCTACTTTTCTCTTTCTCTCTATTGTTTTTAGTTTTTTCAGAACAAGTGTTTTGTTAAAGCCATTGTTCTCTGCAGTTTTTATTATTTAGTTAAGCTCTTCTTCATATTCTATCTTCCCCAAAGGGATGTTAAGTAATCTGTTTAGCAAACTGTGGATGATTGCATGTTTGTGGCTAGTTAGGTTGAAGCTGTTAAATTTTATGTGGTTGTCTGTATGTGTGTCCTTCCTGAAAATTCCAAATTCCAGTTTTTTATAGTTTCTGATAATTTTGAAGTCCAAAAACAGAAGGGTGTTGTATTCCTCGGTTTCCATGGTAAATTTAATCTCTGGGATTTGAAAATTTAGTAGCAGCAGTGCATCTTCTATTAGTTTAGCATTTACTATGGCAAATACATCATCAACATACCTGAACCAAGTTTTGAAAATGTGACAGAATCCATTAGTGATTTTTGTTTCAAAAAAGCTCATGAATAGATTTGCCAGGAATTGTGACAGGGGACTTCCCATTGTGAGGCCTGATTTCTGTTTATATGTGCCATTGAAGATGAAGAAAGATTGTTCAATGTAGATGTGGATGAGCTTGGAATATTCCTCGATCTGCATTGAACAATCATGCAGAAAGAAGTCTCAGAAACTGGGTCCGGTATTGTATAATTTAACGTCCACAGCTTCCTCAAATAAAATCCCTGATAATTAGTGAGCAATAGTGTTGAAAGACAGCCAGTTGGTTACTGCATGATGCAGATTGTGTGATTGCAAGCACTTTTATTTTTTCCTCTTCATTTTCATTGGAATTAATAAGAAAGCATGTAGATGTGTCACCTTGTAAGATGTCATATAGTTGGTCGCTGCTATGAAGTTTGGGATTTTGAAGTAGTTGTAGTGACATAGGGTCATAGATAGCAATGTTACAATTTTCATTACAGTAATTTTCATCATTCACTCCCCCCGGAGGCCTGAAAAATATTCAATTCTTCATTTAATACTGGCAGAAATTCATTTAGAATATCTGTAAAATACAGTAATACAATTTTGGTAACAAATGAGCTTAAAAGAAGTACATTCAACACTGATTAAAATGTTGGGCTATTATTTTCTCCTTATTAATTTTTACCTAATGACTCATTAATCAAATGTGATATTTCCAACTGCTGTCTTTTGGGAACATCATTAGGGAATCCTAAAATTGGAAAAAAAAGAAATAATAAATAATTAAAAAATAAAAATGATTAGAGATTCAAATACTGAGAACATAATTTATTATAGCCAAATTAATGTGTAACTTTTGTATGTTAAATTATAGTCTTAAATTCCTCGTTAGTGGTGAGTGGATTTTCAATAACTTCAATAGTGTTAACTATTGCTAGTGTTTGTTGAACCACAATTTGTGCATTAGACTTAATCAGCTCTGAAATAAAAAATTTCAGTAAGGTACAAAGAGCTATTTATTTGTTTTATTTGTATGCACATATTTAGAAACTATTATGATTATAACTTACAAATAAAATTGGTAATGTCATGAGTCATGTATAAATCTTTAATGATTTATACATGAATCCGAAGTGATGACAGAATTTGTCTGTAGCAAGAGTAGTATTTCCTAGGACTGTTTTACAAAATGATTTAATAAAGTGAAGTGTTTCATGAAAAGCATATTAATACTCTGACCACAAAAGGATATTACAGAAATTGCAACAGCTATGTAAGGTGGAAGTGGTAAAGAGATTTTGATAAACATTGGAGTCAGAGTGAAACCGTTGTAAATAATAATTTACTTACCTTTCAATAGAGCTAGTTCAACAAGTTTCCTTCCTCTGCTAGCCACGTCACACTATTAAATAATTGATGATTAGTATTGTTGATTTCATAGTCAATAAATGAAGCTAAGTATGTCATTCTTGCCAAGGTTCAGTGATGTAGGCATTTAACCAAACTATCTTATACGGACCAACAATAATCATAGAAGGACTGATGTCAGAGCCAGCAAATCTTAAGACCTTTTCAGATACTTTGGCATTAAAGAGTCAAGGAACTTGCAATCATATGGTCCTCAATATCTTGCCTTCTAACAAAAATCCAAAATATATAATAGTATGACTCTAAAGATAATTGTATTTTATCGATAATAGTGCCAAAATCTAGATTTTTCCATTTTTTGGGCTTAGGATAGTATGGCTCTCAGCTACAAAATTATTTGGAGCAATAAACTTTAAAAATATTATTTTGTAGCATCACACAGAATCCCAAATTTAATACTGCAAAATTCTACATTCACCAATAATAGTTATTCAGGCTTTCTTTTTTTTTTTATTTTATTTTTTATAGTTGCAGTTGTTTGACACTTAAGAAAATTGGGGCAGCTATGGAGATTGGATGGCCAGCAGTTACCAAAATATTGCATGATTATCTTAATGTAAAGAAGCTGCCATCCTGTTGGTATCCCCACAATTTAACTGATCTATAAAAGTGCATCAATGTTCAATGATGGCCATATTAGAAGGAGGTAATCCTTGGTAGGTTTCTGACATTGTCACTGGTGACAAAACTTGGATTTAACAGTTTGACCCTGAGACTAAGTGTCAGTTTTCTTACCACAAGTTTTGAGGAGCTTCTTGAATTGCAGTAGTGCAATGAATTCTGCTCTACAATGGCAATGCCTCTGTGCACAGAGCCAATGCAACAATCCAGTTTCTGGAGTCTACAGAGGGAAGCTGACTCATTCCCCTACAGTCTTAATTTGACTCCAAATGACTTCTTTTTGTTCCCCATAGCTCAAAATCATATATATGGAAAGAGGTTTTCTAGCCGTGAAGAAGCTCTTGCAAGGAATGAAGCAAAGCTATTACACCTACATGAAAATGAGTGGAAGGAGTGCTTTCAAAACTAGTTTGAGAGAATGAAGAAGTGCTTAGAGTGGTAGAGATTACTATGAAAACTCAACCAGTCAAACTGATTTTATCTAGTTTAGTTTACATGTATCTCAAAACTTTCATAGTGATCTTAGGCACTGGCTGGGAATAGTGAAAAGTTTGGTTACCTGAAGATGGAAGTATTACAGGAAGAAAAACACTATTACAATCTAGGGACAAGGGCTGCTTTTTGTGCACATAAGGGTTCATTAATTAAAATGGAATAAGAACAGTTTTCAGTTATTAGTTGTAAATAAATATTAGTGTTACATGTTTGATAATTTTCATTGGGAAATGCTTCATTTGGAATCATATTGTGTACTCTGCCTAATTGAATTTTCTATCTTTGTTCTGCAATTAGATGATTATTAAGGGTAAATTATTTGTATACAAAATTATGAACATTTAAAAATACTTTTGCTGGAAGGTAGAAACTGACAGAAAAATTCAAAGCCATAGCTGGGATTTCAACAATAAAGCTTCACCTGCTGTGCAGCAACTTCTACCGACTGAGTTGCCATTATTCAGTCTCCATTCTTAGGATCAATGCATATGGGCTAGGATGTCACATATTCTTGATGCAGTCATTATTTTTATGTTTTTATTCTTCTAATATTATTATATCTATTGTGTTTTGTATTGTATGTTATTCCTTTTTTATCGGTACTGTTTTTATTACATCTGATTTTATTTCTATTTCTGTTACCTTTATTACCTGTTATTAAAGTTATATGCAATCTTCAATTTATTTATTTTTTGTGTATTGCTAGAAATGTTTGTCTTTGGCAACTTTAGTATTTATCATTTTTTCATCTTGTTTATCTTTGACTTAAGAGCAGAAACAATAAAAAGAATTGAAATATCACAGACTGAAACACCACTCAAAATCTTCTATACTGAACATCTTTTCTTATGTATTTGAATATAATGAAATATGAATCATGTAAAATTTTAGTATTCCAAAACATACCATTCTGTAAAAGATGTATGCTTCATTAGTCCATACAAATCAGCAATCTCATGAAGCATTTAAGAGATCCAAGTGCAGCATATCTATTTGAAAATAACAAATATCATTGTATGTTTCAGGTGTATTTTGCAAAGGAGGAGCCACTACCAGCCATTATCCTGAAACACAGAACCGCAATATTGGCAGCTGTAAAAATTTGCATTCAGAATAGATTCTCTTACAAGTTATATTGTCCTATTAAACAAATGTCTGTCCGTCTGTCCAATTAGCTTATCTATACCAGTGTATCGAAAGGAAGTGGCTAGGAAATAATTAACCAAATTGAATAATAAGATTAAAATAAATTTAAAATATACCTTAAATTTGCTGTATATTAAATGTTAAAGTTGTTTAATAATTCTTAACCATTTAAATATCTTTAAAATTATAACTATATAATTATTTGAATTTAACATAGAATTTAAATAAAAGATAATGTAATAGTCCTTAACTGCCGCACTGAATCCTCTGTCATACTTAAATTTCCTGGAAATCCGTAACTCATAAACAAGAATTTAATCTACACATTAAATAGCTACTAAATGTGGCACTTAATATAGCAAACCTAAGTAACTATTGTAGGCTACTTTGCTAGCCATATTGGTTTATAATCAAAATATTTATCACTATATTTAAATGAAAGATTAAACCATATTTGAATGCAACCTAGTATTTTGGTACTAATAACTAAAATGAGCCACTTCCTTTCCACTTTATTTATATTTATAATACATACAGTTTATTGTATAAAAAAATTTGGAGAATAAAGTTTGAAAAAAGCATAACAGTGCCACCTCTTTTGTTCCTTCTTAGCTCATACCCAGTGGAATAAAAACATTAAAATAGTTTCTAAACTTTTAGTTCATCTGCAGGCATTAGCAGAGACATCCTTGTGTATGAATTGGTAAGCAGATGTTATGCAGCTGATATTTTTTATTTTACATGTGTTTGGCATGGAATTTCCAGATTATCCCATAAACTGTAACCCTACACTCAAAAACACTTTTGCCAACATCAGTTGAAACCAATGCACTTGCCAGAAAGTGGTGCTTGAGGTGCTATGCACATGCACTGACAGTGGGGTTCAGTAGAAGCAGATGGAATGCTGAGTATACAAAACAGTTACCTTCATATATGCTGTGAGCCTTTCAGTGCTTAGAAGTGTTACCCTTTATGGAGAAGTGTTCAATTCATATTTGATTTCAATCTCCATTCCAATTAACAGGAAATGAAATGGATAGACTGTTAGTACTTTCATGTCTATGTATATGCTATGGTCTTATACAACTATACTGTTGAACAAAAGCTTTTGGAAACCCGGTGTAAATCATGATCTGTTTTCTATAATTTTAACCCTGATTTTCTTACATCAAATGTTTTAATTACATTATTTTATCCAAACATACGTGTTTATTTCTATCTGAAATACTCAGTAATTCTTTTAACTCAACTACAACTGACTACTCCGGCGGTCTGATTTTATTTTTTATTCCAGATATACTGACTGAAAACTGCAGACATTTGTTACCAGTCAAACTGCTCTCTCCCCTTAAAATGGCTTCTATTTCATGGTTGGATTCATTATGGTGTTGGTAGAGTGTGGCTGAACAGTTTGGGTGCTCTATCTTGCTTGTATATTACGATGGGGCAGGTCAGATAAAATAGTCAATGGTATGGCACACGTGGATAATGAGGGTGCAAGTGAAACATGTTTTGTAAATGTTCTCATATTACTATACACACTTTTTAACTAATACTGCAGTATGTGCAGTATTTTTCACTTTCTTCTACTTATGTGGAGCAAATAACAACTCAAGCTAAATGCTTAGTTGCATTAGTTTCACTGGGTGTGCAAATTGTTTTGACCAGAAGCCTACTCATAATAATAATAATCATAATTATTGTTTGGAACTTCATTTGATTAACTTGCCTTTGGTTCATACAAATATGCTATAAGAATATTGCATGAAACTAATAAAACTAAGTGTTATGTCACATATAAATCTCTAAAGCCTTATACCTAATTCGTACCATGGTATTTCAGACCTTGGCAAATTTTCTATAAGGCTCATACATTTACTTATTTTCTCAGCTAAATTGCCATAGTAAACTGTTTTAATATATTAATACACAGATGTGTGTGTTCAATATTATCATAAATTTATGCTAATCATGACCACTCGCTCTCACCAAAATGGCTTAGATTCAATCCCAGCCAACTGTATGTTGGAATTGTGGTGGACAAAGTGGCACAGGGAGGGTTTTTTCTGGTGTTCCAGCCATCGCTTTCCAATGATGCACCATTTTTATTCCATTTATCATCAGTGTCATTGCCTACAGTGCTCTCTGTAGTAAAAATGGGCATTAAACACTGTAAAAATAAACTGCTCCAATCATGGGGCAAATGGTAAACATTCCTGAAATTGACAATGGAAGCCTAATCTAAATGTATATTTGAATTATTTGCTTCAATCTGCTTTTAAAAAGGGATAGTTTTCATAGCAAGCAGTGGTGTTAACAGAGTATCTTTCTTAGGTGATTATAAATGATGATGAGAATGAAAAAACTGGTTAATTTTTATGTTTTGGCCTATTTAGTTGCACAGTTCTTGATAGATCTATTCAAATTATTCATAAAAATTGAGTTGTATGTGAAATTCCTTCATGATGAAGACTTTGACAATTGAAGCTTTTAAATACCTTATATTCTTCCTTTGACATAGTTTACATAAACCTTTATTCTTTAAAACTCAATTGATACAAGGTAAATCTCCTCTATAACTCCATATATACCTTTAAAGAAACATTAACAAATGCAGCTTACAATAAAAAATGAAGCCTTAAATGTCTCTTGAAATTGCCCAAACCTATGCACATGCATTTGAAAACATCATTTTTGGACATTTAAATAGCTAAAAGTCTAAATTTACAATCTAATCCTAGTACTACAAGGATTGGTATTTTACATCAAAATCTGAATGGAAAGTTACTTTTTAAAGTCTTGTTGAATGTTCAGTAACAAAACTAGGGTGCAATGGAGGCCATCACTGCAACTGCGTAGCAAAGTATGCTAATATATTTGCTCGCATTATTAAATCCATCACCTTGATTCCAAGAAAAACACCTTTATCTGCCAAATTCATGCAGAACTTCCTTTATTGGAGTATTAATACATGTTTGTACTAATGATTCAAACCATGAATTTTGCAGAGGAATACCTTGGTTCCGTTAATTTGCCTCCACTATGACAACCAATCTAGTAGGATTACAAATTAATACTGCTGCTGTTACTTCACAATTTTTCACCACTAATTTCAGAAAACAATCAGGCGCTGTTGTATTTGTATAGATTGCCATTAATAAAAGTGTATTGTAATGTTTAAAAAAAACTGCAGGTTTGTAATCATTGAACTAAAATAATTAAACTATATGGAATTTCAATTGATTTTATGTATTTGCATAATGGCACAAATGGTAAATATTTACATTCCTTATACACAGACACAAAATCAGGGTCATGGTGTCAATATATTCATAGGAGAAGAAACAACTGAAACCTTGTAATATTCTTGTTTGACCTACAATACCTTTAAAAACTTTCAGAAAAATTCTTGCTAAAACAAGCTCACTTGAATAGAAATCCTGGATAAACTGCAGCAATGTAGCACTACCAATACAAATAAAATTTAGCTTTATCAGTAGGTGACTTTCCAGAGGCTTGTCAGGACCCCCGGCGCTGTATTTCCTTTTTCTCCATTTTTTCCAGTTTCCTATATTTCCTTAGTACACCTTATTATTCTTAGCGTTTTTCTTGTACATATACAGACACAAATATAGACACATTTACAAACACAGAAACACTCATTCCCAAGGCGGGACTTGAACCCATGATCCTGTGCACCACGAAACGCCAAAGCGAGATACTTTAGCGAGCGTGGCCACCGGGATCGGCTTACATTGAAAACCAGGTTCATTTTCATACACATTTATGAAATACATAAATGTTTTATATGTATATGAAAGTATGTAAGTATGAAAATAAGATATTTTGTTGATTTCATTTATGTATTTATAAAAATAGCTGTGTTAATGAAGCTGGTAAATCATAAATAATATATTCTACCAATATCCCAATTGAGCAAGGTAGCTTAGGCAGTAACATACGTGATTCACATTTGGGGTGATCATGGATTTGATTCCCATGCCCAGCCTTCCTGACCATGGGTTTCTTCGGGAGTTTCCGCAGTTCACCAGATGGATATTAAATAAATAAATAAAATCTGAATGTACTACCCTGGCACCAAGGTAACTATACCACAGCATATATTCAAACTTTAAATTTATTCCCAGAAACAAACAATTACAAATTTGACCTAATAATCTATTTTTCAGATAATTAACAAAACTGCAAACTAAAGTTTAAGTTTAAAATCAAGGCACAAATATGTAGAATATAAAATGTTTAAGCTGTAAATGAATTAGTATAAATTGAAAATAAAGCAAACTATTCTAACACAAAAATCTTACTGAAAAGCCAACAATTTTGGAACTGATATCCAGCTTCATCTTATTCTACACTATAAACTACATCACTGGTATCCAGTAAAAGACTCTGCTATGCAGCACTAACTAAGCTGTATATTAATTACAATATTAGAATAGGTATAAAAATTCATTTGTTGGTACCACACAATAAAAGAATAAAATATTAATTTACATAAACATAATGAAGTGAAAAGTAATACAGCTAAATATGTACATAATTCAACCATATTACTAATATGTGCATATAAGAATAAGTTTTATATAGTAGAATAAATATATTGCACATAATTAATACCTCTAGATACTTTAACAATTCAATATTTATTGACAACCAAACTGACCATTATTTACTATTCTTTTTATCCATATGATTTAAACACAGCTAAACATAAACACAGCTAAACAGCCTTAAATATAATGCTTCAGTTATAAAGTACTTAATTTTATGCATTTAGTAACTAAAAATTGACGCTTAATTTTATATTGCATTATTTGTTAACTTTTCTTATTGGTTCATGAATTAATTTCCCACTAAACACTTATTCACTCTAAACATTAAAACATTTAACAATCAGTATGCATTTATAACTATGTTACTTCATATACATATACAGGGTTATTCAAAAAGAAAGAACAGATTTCAAATATTTATTGCTTTCAAACTACAAAAAATAGAAACATGATTCCAACGTTCATGGAGATAGATTTTTATAATATGCATTCAGTATGAGCACCGTGTGTTACTTGACGTATGTCAAAACGGTGGCTCATTTCTTGCCACACATGAATCAGCTGGTCTCCAGTTATCAAATTCACGGCTTCAACAATTCAATGTCGTAGATCTTCAAGAGTGCCAGGCATAGAAGGGATAAAAACATGGTCTTTTACATAACCCCATATATAAAAATCATATGGAAAGAGATCTGGAGACCTGGGAGGCCACCGGCGATAAAGTTGAACTGCTCCTCGTCTCGCAATCCAACGTCCTGCAAATGTGTTATTCAAGTAACGTCGGACGTGGTACTAGAAATGAGACGGGGCACTATCTTGCATGAAAAAATTCAATGGAAAACATTAATCATTGAGTAAAATTGTCTTATTCCACATCTTCTGACATGCCAATGTACAATTCGACCCTTTTGTTGTGGTCGTCAGGATTCAATTTCAGTTTGTATGGCTTCAGGGGCAGACGATGTTTTAGAACTCGCCATACCGTTGGTTGCTTGCTCGTGATGTGGATTTCTTTGGGATTCTTTCGTATAGTGTACGAATATGCTCGACATTCGCGTCCGATGTGCGATGTGCTTTTCCTTTTGCACATGCAATCATCTTCTACGAATTTTCGATTCCACTCGTAAATTTGCTTGTGGCGCGGCGATTGTTTATTAAATTGAGGTGTCGCCACCATTTCACTATAGACATGCAACCACAAACAACAGCGCCAATGCGGCCGTGATTGGAACTTCTACCCCCCCCCCCCTTTTTCAATTGTAAACTTTTCTCTCTCCATGAACGATGGAATCATGCTTCGATCTTTTGCAGTTTGGAAGCAATAAAAGTTTGAAATCTGTTCTTTCTTTTTGAATAACTCTGTATAAAGGTATTATCAGTAAAAACATTTCTTATTTAATCAAGAAGAACATAAGTTTTGTATTTTGTTATATTTGTCATTGCATTTTGCATTCCACATTAGCAAATGTGAGGAAATGTTGGCAGATTTATTACTATCCTTAGCTAGTGAAAGCTGGCAAATTGATCGACATGTGTGGAAAAATTAGTCACAAACATAGTGACGTCTAAAACTGATTACTAGTTGTTACTGCGGTTTCCTCTGGAACTAAACCATTGAAATCAATAAATATTTTCAGATACTGGAAACCAGAAGGAGAATGATAACTATGTTTATTCATCCATTGGTACAGTGACATTCGCTACATCACTACAATGATTCATCTAGTAATTTACAATACTATGTGTAATATTTCCCACTTTGAAAAATACGAGGGGTATTGCGTAAGTCCTATAAAAAGACAGAAAAACATTTATTTTTATTATATTTTTTTTCATCATAATTTCCGTTTAGCTCGATTAACTTTTCTCACTTTTGGAAAGTGAGCCATGTTGCCACACCGTAACTGACTATTGAAAAGTATAAGTTTGCGACGAAAAGCCCGTAATTCATTCATCATATCGAGAATGAGCTGGTTCTTTCCTTGAAGACAGATATTTAATTTATAGAGGTGTCCAGTAATATCCACAAGAAATGCAAGGTTGGCTACGCAGGCGAGATCTCTGAGTTCTGGTGCGGGTTTCCCCTTCATTTCAAGAAATTGATAAATGACGTCGAAGATGGTGAAATCTTTCTAACGTCTTGCCTCTGCTTAGCCACCGAACTGCACAATAATACAGACTATCTCTATACTCTGCATCGACATCACGGAGAAATTCTTGAAACTGTGGATGTGTGAGTCCATGTGATTTTAAATAATTAATGTTTTATCACTGTTTCCATTACAGTACCAAGCTTTGCTTTTCTGGAACAGGGAACATTTTTATGAATGAGTCAGTGGACTCCAATCACATCAGAGCCACCAGCGTTTTGAACCTTTTCCCGAAACGAAACTTACAAACCCTGAACGTTGGCCACACGTTGCCGGAGCTCCATCGGTTGTTACGGATACCAAGCAATCCCAGGGTAGTGCAATGCCATTTAAAGAATCCTCAACACTGTGAAAAATATCTGCGCCTGTAGTAGTGTCTTTTAAGGGGAAACAATCTAACAATGCTTCTGTAACGTGGAGATTGTTGTCTACATCGCTCACGAATATAGCTAGTTGGGCCGTATCACACTTATCTGTTGCCTCATCGAGTGCTAAAGAATACACCACGAACTGTGTTGCCGTTTGAATGAGTTGAAGCTGCACGTCTTGTGTCGTGTCTCTGATGTGACGAGCAACTGTGGTACGTGAGAGTGGGATCGCTTCAAACTGATACACTTCTTTAGGACACAGTAGTTCTGCAGCATTAATCATAAATTGCTTTATAAAGTCAACTTCAGTAAATGGTTTACCTGCTGCTGCTGCTACTGCAATATCATATGACAGTTTGTAACTCATGCGCAGCATAGCCTCATTAAACACTGTTGGTTCGCCACACTCCTGTACATACTAAAATACACATTCACATTCACAATTTTCCATGTTTACGTGAATATTATAAACATGGAAACTGATTACACTAGTAATAAAGGATTATGAATTCCAACCTGCCTCAGGTAATAATGCAACCTTCAATTCTTTAACCTTTTTACTGCGATCTTCAGCAACAAGCTCACTGTAAATATCTTTATGTGTTTTGTCGTAGTGACGTATTATATTATGCATTTCTCTACCTTTCAAAGTTTTCTGACATATAAGGCATTGAGGATTTGTTCCAACTGCTATGAAAAAGTAATCGCTTCCCCACGCAATGTTGAACGTATTTGCCTGATGGTCACTTTTCAGCCTTTAAATTCCTCCATTATAGAAGGATACGTAAGCAGGGTGCGTTAGCAACCGGCTGCAAACAACACACAGTCCAACAGACAACTTCTTTAAAACTGCCCTACGTCATTCTTCTCTATCACACAGTTAGCGCTCTACGTGCTGTCATTATAACTCGCACGCTCCTACCGAGCGTTCCCGCTCAAAGAGCGCTGTTTGTGCACCCATGTTGTAGAAACACATGAGGAACCACCATGTAAAAGGTTTTGCTACAGCACCTTCTCTTGCACGCACCCGTATTGTTCCGAATAATGGAATTAGACTTTCTGCTATACTTGTCGCGCGGTTGGTTGGGGTGTTAGATGTGTCGATCCTCTCGATTACGGTTTGTGGTCATTCACATTTGAGCATTCGTGATCTGAACTTAGTGGATCCTAAGCCGCAAAGCACAGTCCAAAATGAAGAGCCTAAGTCGCAAAGCGTAGCCGAAGGATGCTCTTTTAAAGAACAACAGAGCAGTTGCTACCGAAGGTCGCGATTGTGAAATAATGTCAGGGTATATCGCAGAAATGTGTGAAGCAAAACCTCAACAATCTGGCAGACTTCAAATCGGAACATATTAATGTTTTCAGCACTTTAAAATCTGCATCGCCTATGGACGTGTAATGTGTGCATCAAAAAAGCACGACAAGTACTGGAGCCTACCCCATTGCAAACACAAAATAAATATATAAGGGGTCGTTAGTATGTATATTCCTTTAAGACGTGTGGTAAAATATTAGTTATTTACGACTACGGACCTATATTGCAATTTTCAAAAATTTGTTGTCCTTGGACATAGTAGTCCGTGTTTTCCAGACGCTTTGTATGTGGCTTTTGACATCTTCGTGCTCTGAAGTAAAGGTTAAGAGTCGAACATATTTGGTTTCAAAATTACAGTAGATGCTTTGAAGCATGTAACGAAGAAACTCCGTATTTCTCAGGATCGTCAACTGCATCAAAAGATATAAGCGCTTAATTAATTGCCTTTGTATGTCAGTGAGGCGGAATAGTAGCTTGACGGTCGATTGACTTTCATCTTACAGGCCAACATGTACAGCACTGTACCCGTGGCGGGCATATTGAAAGCAAGAGTGTTATTTACATTATATGGTGTTAGACAATTGGGGAATGTGCACCTGTGGGTAAACAAAAGACGCATGTCTGGATCAAAATATTTGTCTAACCCTACAGCTCACAGCGCCTTGTGTACACTATAATGCGATGCAGTTGTGTATCGGCTGTAACAATTAGTTTACACAAGTTCCAAATCTTTATGTTACTAACCCACATGATCAGTAATCATAATCAAGTAAGTCGCATATAAAGATTACATCTGGCCCACTAAGGAACGACAAGTTGCTTAATAATTAAAGTAAACAATTGCATACCAAATATTTGTATTTTATCAAAAAATTTGCATAATAATTAGAGCAACAAATTCGCATTACATTTGCTAGCTATTAATCATTGATGTATATTAATGGACCCCACCGACCACACCTCCCGCGGAAATCCGCGAAATACCACGTAAAACTGCGGCTTTGGCATAACTTTGGCAATTGTTGAGACACAATGGACTTTGAAGGCTCATTTTCAACTGAAATGTAATGCGAATCACAATTATACCATCAGATTTAACCTATCATTTCGCAATAAAAACTTGATACAATACTGGATTTGAATATTTGCTATAATTAATTTAATGGAACATAAATAGCCATTTCAAGTGATATGATCACAAATTGGTATCACACTTTAGTTGTTTGTACATGAAAATGTTTGAATATACATCATCATTTGAAAATAGAATTATCAAGAATTTTGGAGATTTATTTAGCGAAAGCCGCTTAAAATCCACCCAAATCACAAAATGGCACAATATGAGGGGAACGAATCTTTAAGATGATGTATGTTACTGTGGTTTGGTTTAATGAAAAAGGTGTCCTATATTAATTTTCCTGTTCACACATTTGCTGATGTTATGGTTAATTCTTGCCAAGCTTTCAGGGAGGGAGAGAGAGTGTACGCTTTTTAAGAAGCATTACATTTTGATCCTAAACACTTCTAATAGGTTCTCCTAATTGGCTTCTTAGGCGATATTCTGTTTTTGGTGTTCTGACACTAAAGCTTTTAACATGAAAAAGCAGTTTCGAAGCACCCCGCGCCACTATCTGGAAATCGGTGTTTTAAAATGTCTTGAATGCCACAGTGCTTTTCTCGCCAGAGTCTTAAATCTAGTGGAACATTGGGGGTACTATATGTTTAATGGAGAAGGATGGTGCCAGTTTTATCAAACTGCTTTCTGCTGAAACATGAAGGAACTTCATATTAGGGATTTAAATCTTTCCCGGCGTTGACGATTAATATCTTTTTCTCGGGATGTCAGCCAGCTAATGTTACTTTCCAAGCTTTCAAGGACATGCTCTGTTGCCATCATCAGGGAACTGGAGGCAAATTGCTCCGGCGGCGCTATTTATATCTGCAGGGGAAAGCCGAAGCACCGCTTTGCGTGCTGCAATTAGTCAGCCCTAGTCATTAGGGGTTGAGGACACCGGGGCAACCAGTTGTGAACTATTGGTAGCCAGGTTTTGCTTATTGCAGATCTCAGAATTTGTTAAAATGATATGTGTTTGCTTTTACGTATATTGCTTCTTTGATCAGTCTGCCGTAATAACCGAGGAATATTTCAATTATCTTGGAAGGAAAAAAAATTATCTTATAGCCGGTATCGTAAGTGTGCTGTGCTACACTCAACTTTTCCGGGTAGCCCAGCCTGATGACATTGGCGTTCTCTGATGCGCTCTTCCACAGTCCTCTCAGTCTGGCTGATGTAATTTTTTCCACGTTCGCAAGGAATTTTGCAAATGCGGGCAGCGTGGAAGCCCAAATTGTCTTTGACCGAGCCCAGATGTTTCATTTTCGCAAGGGCCTTAAAGACTGTTTTGATTCTGCATTTAGACAATATTCATACTATCTTTTGGGGTGCTCACTCCATTAGAAATAATGGCTGCACCTAAGTATTGTTTCTTCTTTGCATTTTCGTTTCACTTTTGATGCAGTTTCCCGAAAGCTTTGCTGCTGTCTCAGTTGGTGTACTGGTTCTGTCGGAAGACTTCAGCTATCTGCGAATTTCTTCTAGAAGGTTCTCTATAGCATACTGTTATGGCTTGGTAATTACTGTGGAAATCACTCTCTGTCTCTGTGCTGGGTGATGGCAGCTTGTATTATTGAGGCACAGGTTGGTGTACGCAGATTTTCTGTACACCTTGTGTCCTAGGTTGTCATACTTTTAATAGATATGTAAGTCTAGAAACAGTGAGCAGTTATTCCGTCCTATCTTCATGGAGAATTTGACGTTGGGATGGATACTGTTTAAGTAAGACAGGAGGGCATTCGAAAGCCCTTTATATGTGGCCAAACCACAAAGTTGTCGCCTACATTGCCAGACGCGAGACGCATAACTGGTCGATCATGCAGTGTTCTGAGGGATGAAATGTAGGTACAGGGAATTTTGTAGGGAGAGGACACGCCCACGGGCGCTTGTGCGGGCCAATCAGGAGGCCGCGCAGTTTTCTCCCACCTGGAGCAGAATTAAACTATTTTAATTTGGATGTTGCGTTCACCCGTTGTGAGGACGACACGCTATATCTTTTTTCATACCGTTTTGGTTACGGGTTAGTGTCGCTTTGCCCTTTTCAGGTTTAATTCAAAAGTGTCTCAGGAGACGGGGCGTGGCTAACAGAGAGGGCTAATGGCGTCTCTCGGCGGACGGAATGAGGGCAGGCGACGTACTTCTCTGGGATCAGTTTCCCAGTGAATTCACCAGTTGATTAGGGTGGGTTGGAATTTTGTTGTACAATGATGGGACCCTCGATCTGATGACGTCGATCATGTACGGGATACCGGAATGTTCATGAAGGATGTGGGCGGGAATTCTCCAGCCGGTACGGTAGATCATCCGTAGTGGCCGGTTCTATAGCGTCTGGACCCTGAGGAGCACGTAGTTAGCTACGGTCCCCCAGACCTCGCAGCCGTACAGAGCCAGAGGTGGATTGATCGCCCGGTACAGCTGAAGCTTTAAGGTAAGGGGCATGTTCTACGGTGCCGTAAAACAAAGTTCCGCTGAAGCCGATTTCTAATGGTTTTCGCCAGGAGAATCTCAGAGCTTTTCTCCGGGCTAATGGCCATTCGCCATCTCTCACTCCACCTGCCAATGGCATGGAGGTGGGCTTGGATTTGCCGAAAGCTATATCTGGTGTTCCGGTTCACAGCAAAGATCATGAGATCTTCCGCATACTGACAGGTGTGTGTGTGGTGGGGTGGGTGGGGATGTCGGCCATGTAAGCTGCAAAGAGCGCCGGAGACAACACACTACCTTCCGGCACTCCCGCGCCAATGGGCCGCTCTGTAGAAAGTTCCCCTCCACCTTTACTCGGAAGCTTCGAATCTGAAGAAACGAAGCTACCAAGGAAATGTATGGTGAGGGGATTTCATGCTCTATGAGTTTATAGATGAGCTCATCGTGCCACGTAGAGGAGAAGGCCTTTTCCACGGCCAGCAATACCGCAACCGTTTTAGACCTCTCCTGGAAAGCCAGGGAGGCCTTCTCGGCCACACGAAGTAATTGCAAGGTCGTGGAGAGTCCAGGGCGAAAACCAAACTGATGCTTGGGTAGGAGGCCTCTTTCCTCAAGATGAGGTCCGAGGCGGGCGAGGAGCAGTCTCTCGAATACTTTCGAGATGACTGGCAGGAGGCTGATGGTACGGTAGCTGGCCGGGAAAACCGAGTTCTTCCCCGGCTTTAGAACGCATACCACACGGGCCTCCTTCCACCTAGCGGGAAAGTGGCGCAAATGAAGCACGGCTTTTCGGCGAAGGTGCTGGAGGATTTCCGCTGTTACACGGTCCTGTCCAGGGGATTTTTTGGTTTTTAAGGAATGGATTTGGGTGGCTACCTCCTGTGGGGTAACTATTGGGACGTGAAACTCCTCGTCGTTCGCGGGCGGGGCCTCTATGAAGCCCTCTACCGCCCGCTCGACGAGTTCAGTTTGGTCTTCGTCCTGGGGCTCTTCTCTGGGCTGGAATTGATTATTCAGGTAGTCTGCAAATGCATCTGCTTTATCCCGGGGCTCGAAGGCAAGATGGCCCCGGGTGCCATGGATAGGATGCCGGTATTCCAGTCTGTCTTTCCGCAGGCCACGGACTATTCGCCAAGGTTCCCTCTCCTGGAGGTTAACATGCCTTAACGTATGCTCCCAGGCCTCTCGACGGTGTGCTCTAAGGAGACGACGGGCCAGGGATTTGAACCTCTGGAGCATGTCTCCTATCCTGGGTTGGTAAAATCTCTGCCATAGCTTTCTGACAGCATTTTTTGCTTTAATCAACTGTCTTAGGTGTGCAGGAAGGACAGAATGTTGAGGTGTTTCGAAAGGAATGCGGTGTGTGTGAGCACGGACCGCATTTAGGAATGTGGTAGAGAACTACGCGACCGCCGTCGCCTCGAGAGACTCTATTAAGTCTATTCGAGGGTTAGCGTCCACGGAGTTCTGGAGGGATAGCACAGCAGCATCCCAGTCCAATTCTTCTATCCACTCTGGTGTGACCAGAGCTGTGAGTGAAACGTCGGAGTCGACCACAACTGGGTTGTGGTCGGAGTCAGCGCGTTCGCAACCGAGAGATCCAGATAGAACGGAATGCTTTTGGTAACCATGAAATCGATGACGTCCGCCCTGCCGCGGGGCGGGAAGTTCTTTGAACCTTTCGGACCGTGCGCGAAAAGGGCCGGGTCTCCGCTGATAAGGCGGTAGAGTCCGCGACCCTTTCTGTTCTGGGTGTGGCTGTTCCAGTTTGGATGCTTCGTGTTGAAGTCGCCTGCGATGCAAACTCTGTGGTCGAGGTTGAGGAGTGCTTTCAGGTCCGCTTCATAGAAGCGGCCGTCCGGCGGGTCATATACCGCTACTAGCACTATTTCCGACTCCCCCCCCCCAAGGAGATCCTTATGGCGGTTCGCTTCCAAGTGCTGTAGCGGACGAATGGTGATAGGAGTGTGGTGGTTTGTTTGTTTGTTTTTGTTTGGTTTTTTTTTTTGTTTTTTGTTTTTTTGCCACCCCCGGTGACGATCATCCTCACAGGCTTAATAATCGTCTCCCCATGCACAAGCTGTTAGTAGTCTAATCTAACTAAAGATATTGGCTAAGGAGACGGGGTGCAGTGTTAGTATTGAGTACATGCTTGTTAGTGTTTGGGTTCCGCGATTGCACCCCGCTTAGTCTAAGTATTAGTTCTAGCTGGCATTCGAAGCATGCGAGCGCGTGCAATGCGTCCTGGGAGACCGAACAAACCGAAGTCTGTTCGGCGCCCAGGATGATTAGAGGAGATTGTTAGGATGGATGAAATGGGGAGTAAGTGAGAAGAGGCGGTTAGTGCGAGCAAATAAAAGGGGATGTTAATAAAATGAATTAATACTAGATTACATGCGGATGGAATGCCGTGGAGGGGGCAGAGTCTAATAATGTTACCTGTGCGTGAGTGTGTATGGATGCAGTGATGTTCATCGTCGAGCTGCCAAGGCAGCTCATGTGGTAGTTGGGAGTCTGTCAACAGAAAGCAGTTAGTTGCGGTTCATCAGATTAAATAAGTGGATTCTTGCTTCAATTATAGCCAGATTATTGTGAAGATTGCGTCCAAAAAGGTGTAAAGGAGTTTTGTGTTTAGTCCAGTCATCGTCTGTGTCGTAGTTGCCAAGCGTGTTGTTGAGGGGATTATAGTGTCCGGGAATTTTGGCATAAAGATCATGTGCTAATTTTGTTATGAATTGGTCTACCGTGAGCATTCGGAGTTCCTCGTGTAGTTTGTATGAAGGGGCCAGCTGGGGCACTCCCGTTATTATGCGGAGGATTTGGTTTTGGAAGGAATTTAGTTGGCTTATGTAAGTGTCGGCCGCATAGCCCCAGACGGGGGCAGCATAGGTGAGAATAGGTCTAATGAGGGATTTATATAGTAGGAGTCCCAGTGAAGGGGTTAAGTGTGATCCAGTTATAAGTAGAGGGTAGAGATTGCGTAGCTGTATCCTTGCTTTAATGCGTACTTTCTTTATGTGTTCAGTCCAGGTAAGACTTTGGTCCAGTGGAAATCCAGGCCAAAGAGCGTGAGGGGTGGTAAGGCATGGTTGGGGTATTTATGGTTAGTGCGGCGGGCAAATATCAGTGCTTGGCATTTGTTTTGGTTTATTTTAATGCGCCATTTCAGAGCCATCCCTCTAGATCCCGGAGGTAGGCTTGAAGGTGGTCGTGAATGAACAGTGGTTTGCCAGATTGGGCGGTTACAGCGGTGTCGTCAGCGTATAAGTAAAAATTGACATTTGGGGGGTGAGGAATATCGTTCATGTATAGATTAAAGAGAGTTGGTCCCAGTAAACTGCCTTGGAGGACTCCCGCCTCTATTTGCCTGGGTGTAGAGTAAGTGTTGTTCGCCGTGGACACGAAATTTCTGTCGCGAAGGTAATTGGCAATAAGTTTGACCAGTGAGTCGGGAATTTTAAGTGAGGTTAGTTTTCTCAGGAGGCCCGGATGCCATACTCGGTCGAACGCCCGTTCGATGTCCAGAAACAGAGCTTCAGTTGATTTATTGGTGTTGAAGCCACGCGTTATGTGTTCAGTTAATCGGAGCAGCTGCAGACTGGTTGAGTGCTGTGCTCTGAAGCCGAATTGTTCATTAATGGACAAGTTATGTTTGATTATGTGAGCATTGAGGCGTTTGAGGATAATTTTTTTCCAGAATTTTGCTGAGTGTGTTCAATAAGCTAATGGGGCGATAGTTGTCAGGATTTGTGCGATCTTTATTCTTTTTGTGAAAATGAAGTACTTTTGTGGGTTTCCATCGGCTTGGGTAAGTGCCGCTATCAATAATGTAATTGTAGATGAGCGCTAGTCTTTTAATGCTTGCAAGAGGCAAGCTCTTTAACACACTATTGGGTATAGTGTCAGATCCAGGTGCTGTTTTGTTCTTCAGGTAGTCAATGATTCACTTGACTTCACCGTGTGAGGTTTTGCGTATTTTATTGTGCATGTTAACAGAGTGGAATTCACGAGTGAGCTCTTCAGTTTCTGCTACAAACTGGGGGGTTGCGGGTGCGTCATTTGGTGTCAATGTATATTGGAGTGCGTCTGCAAGTGCTTCGGCTTTGTCTCTCTCTGACGATGCTATGGTGTGAGCAGTATGCAGGGGCGGGATGGAAGAGGTTTCGCGTGTGAGGCTTTTGGCAATGTGCCAAAGTGAGGCTCTTTCAGAGTCAAGCGATTCAACTGTGTTTCGCCATTGTGTTGTCAAGAAATCAGACGTGCGTTGCCGCAATTGGGCATTGAGTCGGCGTAGGTGAGTAAGTGCCTGAGGGTGCCTAGTATGCTGCCATTTGCGGCGAGCTTTGTTTCGGCTTGACGGCAGTGTCTTGACGTCCGGTGGTAAAGGGGGGGGGGGGCATTTGGAAGGCATGTGTAATGGCACCGAGGAGGTGATTGCAAATTTGATGGTGTTTTCAAGGTTCGTAACGGCGCCTTCAACATCGGCAGGTGTAGTAATCTCGTTATGCTGCAGTTCAGCTGTGACAATTTCAGAGAAAGTGGTCCAGTTGGCCTTGTTGTAGTTGCGTCTAGGTGGGAGTTCCACCGGTTCGGGAGAGCCCTCCAAAGTTATCAGTACAGGGAGGTGGTCAGATAGTTCGTTGACTACTACCTGGGCGGCGCAAAGACTTATGCGTCGCGAAAGAGCAATGTCAAGTAAGTCGGACTGCAGGTTTCGTTAGAGCGGCAGGATAGTGTGTTCAGTGGGTGTTAAGATGACATAGTCCGCGTTGTTTTCATGATGGAGAAGTTTAGTGCCGGCTCGGTTGTTGGAGCGGCAATTCCAAATTTGGTGTTTGGCGTTGAGGTCGCCTGCTAAGAGGGTGGGGGCATTAAGCAGAAAGATTTTATCCAAGTCATTTGTGTCAATATCCCCAGGGGGATTATAGGCAGCAACAATGAGTATACGTGTGTGTTCGATGGTAATGTAGGCCGCCACTGCTTCCAGGCGTGTTAGTGCTGGCAGAGGGGCTTGTTCGTGACTGACGGACCTTTTGACTACGAGTGCGGTACCCCCTCCATGCCTATCTCTATCCTTTCGGTGTATTGCATACCCAGGTATGTTATATCGGGTTGCGGGTGCTAGATGCGTTTCTGTAATGAGGGCTATGTCAATGTTTTGAGTGACTAAGAAGTCGGTAAGTTCTCCTTTTCTGTGGTAAAGTCCACGGGCATTCCAGTTCATAAACCTTGTCATTGCCATGGTCGTCGTAAAAACTTGTCATAAATCGTATCCTGTAGTGTAGCAGTGATCGTCATAAGGTTCTTTGGGGTCTGTCGCCTATTCAGTGGGGTTCATCATCTATAATGGCTTCAGGATCAAGGAACATGGCAAAGAACCCTGAGTAGGTCGAGAGGATTTAGTGTGAGTTGTATGGTTATGTGAACAGGAGTATAAGTATGTTGATGGCCTCATGCCTAATCTGGTACCACGTCATGCGTGGGAACAGCAGATTCTACTGCAGCGCTTCAGGAGAAACGGCTGGCGGGATTGGCAGTCGGTATTCTTGGGTGCGGCTGATGGCTTCCTGGGAGCCGGTTTGGGTCGGGCGGTAGCCGCGGACCTCGGGATATCCAGCAGAGCTGGCATCCCGCAAGCCTATGTCACGGGTAGTACCGTCGTTGCCGATAGGAGGGACGAGTCTGTCCCTCTCTTCGGACAGGAGCTGCGGGAGGGCGCCGAGCGGCGGAGCCCCATAGTCTCGCTAGCTGTCTTTGGTATTCCGGACAGTCCCTGAAACGTGCTCCGTGACCCACTTACATGCACAGGGTGTAAGTTCGGCGCTCTGCTGGGATGTTGCAGGATCGGGATTCATGTTGTCTGGTGCACTTGGCACAGGTAGGAGTATGAGCACTGCACCTCTGGATTGTGTGACCAAACCGTTGGCATTTGAGACATTGGATTAGGAGTTTCGGGGAATTATAGTCCTCCACCTCCACCCTATGGTGCAGTAGATTGGTGACCGTTTCGAGGGCCTCTCGGTCCTGGGTGGAGGGGACTTCCACAAGGTAGATGGGAAGAAGGGGGAGGCCCCTGCCGAAGCGCCTCAGTTGGGTGACGCTTAATGTGCGGATTCCTTTCTCCTGCAGTTCAGCTGCCACTTCTGCACTGGCATCATCAAGAAAGAGGGGCTTTATAACTGCTCTGATGGTGCGGTCCTCACGATGTGCATTGGTGACGGTGTACCGCACCTCCTAGTTCCTACAGAACGTACAGAAGTTGCGGTAGTCGTCAACCAATGTAAATCGTGCCGCCGTATCCTGGGAGACAGGGTCTCTTAAACATATGTAATGGTTTGGAGTGTGTTTTCTGTCGAATTCGTGCAAAAGCCCTGCAAGTCTTCCTTGCTCCTCCTTCTGCACATATATTGGAGGCTGATAGTCTCGTCTTGTGCCATCAGCGTATGTCGCTTCACCAGGGGCCACATTTTGGATAGGTTCAGGTTGGGGTTCAGCGTCTGTGTCAATGGTAATTTCCGGTGGAGTCTCAGGGCGGGGTGATGATGGATGAGGTGGGATGGATTGAGAGGACGTAGGTCGGGGTGGTGTATTATCTGAATCAGTGTCTGTAGGAGGTTCAGATTCATGTTCTGAGTCAGCTAAAGGTGTGTAGGAGGAATGCTTGGATACATGTAGGGCTGTTGGTGTGTTAGTCATTTCAGGTGCGTTGCGTCTAGTGGTCATTTTCCTAGGGCGGGGGGCGGAACGTCAGGATTTTCGGTCCTGGACGGTCCGATTCCCTTAGTCCTACCCATACTAGCTATATGAAGAAGAGTGGGGAGCTTAAATGCTAGAGAGAAACAGAGGAAGGAAGTAGGGAAGTAAAGAGCGTGTATAGGGCGCGTATTAGCGCGAGCAGCAGAGGGCCCACCCAAAAAAGGCGCCGAAATTCCGGTCTGTTGACCGTCAGCTACGGCCTTGCTGTTCTACCCAGTTATACGGCTCTAGTCCAGTAGCCTAGGTGAGATGTGCGCTAAGCGTAGGGCAGGTAAGCTCAGCGGAATGTCGGTGCTGGTGTCTGCAAATGTCGGCAGCCAAGCCTTCGGTTCCCGCTCGTAGACGCCGGGCTGGGGCGCTCCTTCTCTTCTCCGCTAGCAGTAACGTCACAGTCGAGTGCTGGGAGCACTCAGCGAAATGTGGGTAAGGTGACTTTTAAAAAATATAGCCGTACCACCGCCCTGTCCTGCCGGGCCGATCCGTCCGATGGGCGATGTAACTTGGCAGATGAAATGGAATACCAGCGTGCAGATGCGTCTCGCAGACCATTAGGATATCAATCGCGTGATCATCTATATACTCCAAGATGCCCGGCCGCTGTTCCCGGACTCCGTTTGCGTTCCAGAACGCAACTCGCAAAGATCTACGGGTTCTAAGCGCCGCCATTACGAACTGGAGTCAGGGAAGAGCAGTCGGGCCGTCTCATGCATGATTGTGACCTTCTGGAAGGCGCGGATTTGGGGGCTTGCCAGTTGTTCCCTGCAGTGCCGTAATATGGGGAGGGAACGCGATATGAGGTCGGCAAACCAGGCTGAGAGCTCGGAAAACTCGGTCATATCATCCACAGGCACGGAGAGGTTCTCCCAAGGTGAAGCTACTACCTGGGCAGTGGCTGGAGCAGCAGCTTCGCTCTCATTGGTCGGGCCAACAGGAGCTGCTTGTTGCTCTGCCGGGGGGGGGGTGCTGCGTGGCCGCTTGGCTGGGTTCGCCGCCCGCGGTCAGCGGGGCAGCTGGCTCGGCTGTTGCGGCTGCAGAAGCCTCGACATAGCGTTGGCAAAGCTGGTGCCTGGACGCACATTCGCAGGGTTGGTAATGGCTCTGCCCTGCCTTGCCTGGATTAGCTCCAGTTTTTTGGGGCAACCGCCATAGATGCTGCAAAGCTCATCTGCATATCAAATCGATCTAGATTTTCGCGAGGAATCTGAATATCTAATCTTAAATACAAAATTCTATGTATTTTCCATTCGATAACAACTTTTAATTAAAATACTCCGAGATTTCTCTATCTCTAACAATTCGAGCTACAAGACTCATTTGCATATCAAATTTGTCTAATTTTTCACAAGGAATCTGAATATATAAACAGAGTTCAAGTATGGTGAAATAAAAATACTCGATATAAGTACAGAGTAGAATATTTGATATACATTATTTAATATGGTTGGATATGCCTTTGCGGTAATATTTTCGCAAGGAATTATAACATTAACACGGTTGAACATGTTAAAAGCTTTATTATGTCATACCAACACAAAATGAAAATAGCGAAAGTTTAGAGAGAATTCCTTTTATAAGAACCACTAATTTATCATATCAAAACCAATATGGCGGCAAAGGGAATGAGTTTCCACCTTTTCTCACAATCATACGAATGTAATAAATCTTAAAATTAAAACTACTTTCACACGGACATTTGGCATCCAGATCGAGGGTGGACTGGTAAGTCCCGGGCCTCACACAGATATGACGCCACTAGGCCAGTTAGACGGTAGCATCGTATAATTTTACGCTAGACTAGCTGTTATCCACAGTTACAGACCAATAGCTTGTTTGGTTTTCGAATGACACCATTTTAAACAAGACAGCTTTAGAGTTTTCACGAAAATGGAAGATTTAGAAAAACGAGCAGTGATTAAATACTTCAATTTGAAAGGCTTAACGCCTAAAGAAATCAAGGAGGAAATGGACAATACATTGAAGGACTCTGCCCCTTCACATTCAATGATAAAAAGGTAGGTTGCAGAGTTTAAAATGGGACGTACGAGCACTGCTAATAAGCCTCGCTCAGGACGCCCTGTAGAAGTGACAATTCCAGAGATCATTGAAAAAAGTCGTCGTTTAGTACTGGAAGACCGCAGATTAAAGTTGTTTGAGATAGCTGTAAACACATTAAAAGAACGTGCAGGTAATATTTTAAGTGATGTTTTGGGCTTTCACAAGGTCTGTGCAAGAGAGCTGACGCGTTTGTTGACACCTGCTCAAAAGTTGCAAAGAAAAACGGTTTCTGTTAAGAATGTGGAGCTCTACCGTAAAAATCCCAGTGAATTTTTGAGACGGCTTATTATCACGGATGAAACTTGGATACATCGCTACATTCCAGAAAGTAAATCACAGTCAAAACAGTGAGTTACCCCAGGTGAACCAACTCCAGAAAAGACAAAGTCAATTTTGTCAGCTAACAAGGTTATGGCGAGCGTTTTTTTGGGATGCACACAGAATTACTTTTTATTGATTACTTGGAAAATGGTAAAAGTATCACTGATGACTATTACGCAAGCTTAGTGCACCGTTTTCATCACGACAATATCCCGGCCCATCGTTCAGTCATTGCAATGGGAAAAATGTGCGAATTAAAGGTCGAGTTGCTTGAACATGCACCCTATTAGCACCCAATGACTACCACCTGTTCCTAAACTTCAAAAAATGTCTTGGAAGACGAAGATTTCACAGCAACGAGGAGGTCAACGATGCAGTAAGCAGCTATTTTGAGCACCTTGATAAATCGCCCTACAGAGAACACATTAAGTAAATTAGAACACCGATATAACAAATTTGTTAGCCTTTCTGGAGATTATGTTGAGAAATAAAGCAAAAAAAAAAAAAAAAATTAAATGCTGTTTTCATTGAGAGGCCTGGGACTTATCAGCCGACCCTAGTATTTATACTAAATCCAAAAAACGCTATGTGTATGATTAATTGTGATCCAGTGCAATTATTTTGAACTAATTATGAAAATATGCTTTCGGGTGTTGGTAACTTCATTCAAAAAGGGATACGTGTAGAGGTTTTCAAAACACCGTATCCAGATTGAGAGCAGAAAACGTGACTATTTCAATACATAAAATAGAATACATACGCAAGAAAGCAAACCAAATTAGAATTTATTTCACATAATTATATGCGTAAACCCTGCAAACAAAGAAACCATTGCGCTAACGATGAAACGAGTAGAGTGCACCCCGACAAGGAATTGAACCTGAGACCATCCGAACACTGAAAATGCCACCATCATTACAACTCCAAACCTTTATAAATATTAATATCGGCTCTTACGTGGAGACCTCCAATCAACCTTCAGTGAGTTTGCAATCACACGATTTTAGGTTATGTATAATTAAACAACTGCAAAAAGTATTAAATGTATGACACAATTATAACACTCGCTATAAATATAATTCAGGCATGTTTACTCATCACTACCGCGTGCTAACTAAACCGAGCTATGGAAACAGTGAAATATTATCACACTAGTAGAACCTGTTCTAACCTGTTTCCGATGATTAAGAATGTTGGCGGCGCATTGTAAACACCATTTCAACTTACAAATTATCTTATGATTTTTAAATATCTCAAAAGCGCAATGAATACATTTTGGAAGTAAATAAGAATTGTCAAAAGTGTAATATACATTCGAATAGTTCAGGTAAACCCCATAATGTTTATGTAACAAGAACGTACATTTATGACAGATAAGTTGCCTATCTCTCTAGGCGTGCCTACATGAATCGGTCTCATAATATGTCTACAGACAACCTGGCGCTTTTTTATTCTAGGAAACAGACAATCCACTCAGCCACAAGAGGGTAGATGGTGTTGTACTTAAACAAATAAACGAACGAATGTGTGCCAAAACAGTCAACCCATCACCAGTTTAAAGGTATTTTAGGATGACGAGATCGCAAAAACAAATAGGTTATCTTGAACTCACGATAAGTGTATTGTTCTTATATATAACTTGTTTTAAATAAAGATGCAATGATATTTTCTAAAGAATTCTACTGCCAAGTCTGACGTTATGCATCTATCAATGTTTTGAATCTGAGACAGAGAAAACAGAATACACCCTTTTCACCTATCATGGCAAGAAAGTGCAAATAACAAGGATATACATTTTTTAGAATACACAGCCAAATGGCACTTTACATATCAGATTTAGACGGATAGTATGTTTATTTCCCAGAAACCCTTTCAACAAATTTAAGGCTGAATAGTTCGCGAAAACGAATGTTATTTTGAACTCTCGATAAGTGAAACGCTCTGGCTAAGCTTAAAGGCGTGTATAACTTCTTTCAAATAAAGTTGTATGCATATTTTTCTAAATTATTCTACTGGCAAGTCCAAGTTTATATATCTACCTATCAATGTTTTGATTCTGAGACAGAGAAAAATAGTATACTCCATTTTCACCTGTCATGGCAAGATAAGGTAAATAACAAGGATATACATTTTAGAGGCTACACAGCCAAATGGCGCCTTAAACAACAGACTTGGATGCAAGGTATGTTTATTTCCCACAAAACCTTACAAGAACTTTAAGATCGAACATTTCGCGATTACAAATATGCTATTTTGAATTTTCGACAAGTGAAGCGCTTTGGCTAAGCGTAAAAGCGCGTATAACTTCTTTCAAATAAAGTTTCATACATAATTTTCTAAACGATTCTACTGACAAGTCCAGTGTTAAATATCTATCAATTGAATCTGCTTTACATAAAAAGTAGAATACACCCTTTCCAACTGTCGCTTCAAGAAAGATATAAATAAATAGATATAAATTTAGAGCAGGTATGTAGCGAAAACGACGCTATAATTTCCGGTCCTATAGTGAATCACAAATACCCCGAGGGACGTTTTCTGCTTACAAGAAATGGCCACTCTCTCAAGTCCAGACACCATTTGATTCAAGTCTCCTTTCTCTCTAAACAGAAAGAAAATAATTCTAAACTTGACCAATGGAAAAAGATTCTACAATGAATAGAAAAAATTAAATAGAGGCAGTCAATCGTATTCACGCTAGTAGGCGGTCTTAACACAACTATCCACTACAAAAGACGAAGAAACAGCTAACTGAACATCGTCTTTAAAAGATTCGCTTAATGTAGTGATCTACGAGAATCGATCGAGAACCTACAAGTTAATTTGTGAACAAAGATACCACTACAAATCGAACATCTTGAAATGCACAGTAGGTTTAAAAAAAAATTATACTCTCACTAATTTGAAAATGGTTAACATGCTGCAAAGGCTTTATTTACTTATAACAATTTTTCAGAAGCTTTTTTCTATGAATATAATATACTTTTTTAAACAAAAACTATATGTTAATAACAACTTCACATATTTAACAGGGTGTGAGAAATAGAGAATCTATAATATAATAAAAACAGCATGAAAATCTAGACAAACGAATTTGATGTAAATATTTTTACGGTGAATGATTTTTTGAGGTTCTCTGAACACTGAAAACAAATTCCGAAAAAGTATAGGGCATGAATGTATACATGTGAAAATTTTAACTCAAAAGCTTCAATACATTCTAAAATGGGATGAAATAGCATGAACTAAATGAAAAATGCATTTCTGTTATTGTTTTAAAATTGCTTCATTCACAGAGCCGCTTTAAGTGCTATGGGCAGCTCGAGACTTTTATCTCGTGAAATGAGTCCGTAATACCTGTAGGTAACATTAGGTTGATCACTAATCATTTTATACCATTAAACACACATTCAGTCTCACATTCATACTTCTAGACTCTGTAGAGTATAGAGAAAAATTCTGGTTAAAGAAAAAAATTGGCGGTGCTAGCCGTGAATTAAATCCGGGATCTCTGGGGGAGAAATCAGTGCGCTACCCACTCGAACACGGACGGAGTCACATTTCGCCCCTCATTAAGTGATATATTCGTGAATTATGTGTAAAAGAAAAAAATTCGCGTGTTTGCGATAACAATTGACGGTATCATATTCTGATGAAATACCACCAGCTTTAAAATCATTTTACATTTAAATAGCGTAAACAATCAACACTTCACTCATAATGAACAGGTTTTTGCTATCTGCAATAAAAACCTATTGTCTGAAATGCACATGAAGAAAATTAGAAATACTTAATCAAACATGAAGTTAAATGACAAAACTAAAGAATAAATATTTATTTTCAGTCAAATGGTCCAACGAAATGCGAGAAGCATAGAACAGAATTCAAGCAGTCCTATATATTGCGACAATTAGAGCCGGTCAAAATACCTTTCAATCCCGCTCGTTTCTCGCTGTCGTTAAACGCGCCTCTCCAGTCAGTCGAGGAGCTGAGCGTATGGCTGGCAGGAAGATAATTGACTAACGAGATTACGAGATTCTCGTTTACTCGCAAGACACACGAGCCTTGTTAATAGCAAGACTGCGGTTTGAGACGGTCAAAAGAGCTTTCAGTCTCGCTCGTTTCTCGCAGCCAATATAAGCAGCTGAACGTATGGCTGGCAGGAAGAGAGTTGAGATTACGAGATTCCCGTTTACTCGCAAGACTCACGAGTTTCGTTAATAGCAAGACTGAGGTGTAATGCGCGGAAACTCGCAGAGTCAGAATGCAAATGATCTATAGTTTTGTTATAAATCAGTATGTAAACATTATTTGAAGCAGTGATTCTGTTACCCGCTCTAATCTAAGCACATTTATTTGAGTAGAATAAAATATGTTTCCCTGGCGCTGGTTTGTTTTAAACATTTCGGTATGTATACACTTCTCCTCTGTGTTACTTTGATACTCAGAAAGTAAAGAGATACCTATTGTAATTATATGTTACGTCTCCCCTTGACCTTGCGACTTAATTCACTTTTTAGCTATCAAAATGGAGCTGAATAACCGAAAGCAGTGCATGTGTTTATTTTGACCTGCATTTTATTACAATAAGCGTCTTCCGCTGGATCAGTTAAGTGCGTTGCTCACCAGAGTTGCCAACACATGATAATTTTTCCGTCAGACCAGATCATAAAAATCCGTCAAAATCCATCAAAATTAGTAATTTTCGCATTTTCTTTCAAAAATAGAAATTAAAACTCGAGGTCAACACTTTGGAACAATTTCTTGGTCAGGCCTGAAAGATGATCAAGGGAAGTGATTAACTACAAGCAAAGTGAGAACAGCTTCTGCAGCTTCACGTTCATACGTGTCTTTAATAGACTGAAATAGTATTTTTGACTGTAAAGTTAAAAAGGTTTCAGCTGCTTTTAGATGTTTCTTATTTTTTCTATGAAAAAGTAAATCTGACAAGAGAACATTTACATTGCATTGGTAATATTGGCACCGCGCACTACTAGGTTTCCTGGGCACCTCTAAGAACCATTCCTTTAATTATTCATTATTTAACCATTCTTTTCTAAATGTCGTACATATTGCAAAGCCTTCTGTTCAATTAGGTAATTAAAAAAAAAAAAAAAAAAAAAAGAACGATTTAGCAATGCGTTCACTATACTGAATGCAGAATCCACTCTGATAAACATATGGCCATATACCACAGTGTCATGTTTGCGGAGTTGTTCCGTTATCCAAGAAGTTTGTTGCTGTTAGTACTACATAAAATACAGCGTTACATTGCTTAACAGACACTGTCGTGTAGGTACACAAAGATTTACATCCGTGACAGTTTTATTAAAGAAAATCAATATAATATTACTTAACAATTGCTAATAATATCCGTCAAAAATCCGTCATCCGTGAAAACTAAATGTTGTCTGTCATATAACTTGGCAACCCTGTTGCTCACTAAAACTTTTATATAGGATGAAGAAGTGATATTCCGTTTATAAATCGCAATGCTAGACAGTTTCATTTTGTTGAAGATCACAACAGCTGCGAAACTGATACGTTGCGAACTGTGTTGACGGGTGCAAGCCAACGCAGCATCGACACATAACATACCAGAAGTGATGACAAACCTATAGCATTCCTTTAGGTGATTAGGAAATCGTCTATAAAACTGTTAAAATGGGCTAAAGGTTGATAAAATTATGCAAGTTTATCTAAACGACAACAACATTTACTAAAGCAATGTTTGCCAAACTTCTATTATTCCATCTCTTTAAATAGTTTCAGATTTAAATAGCCTACCAAGACAGGGATGACATTTAAATAGCTCACGCTAGAAAATGGATTAAAAATGAAATGAGGTGTCACGGAATCTGCAGATATAAATGTACGTGGTGTCCACGTTTACTACAAATAAGTATGTAAATATTGTATTACTCCTAAGAAGTTTATGTTGCAAGAAGTGATTCTATTTTCGGTTTTATCTGAAGCTTGAGTATAAGTTATATACATAGCAACACAACACAGTGTTGGATATACATGTTTGTATATACATATGTTTGGATATACATATGTGCTGTTAAACGATGAGTCACTTTGTGTTATTAATAGGGCTTGGATTTTTATCTTTTTATAAATGCGGTTTTAGCCTTTTACTATCCTCTTTTAAACTCTTTAGGTTTATAAACAATTTTCCTAGCTTTTCTAGGCTTTTAAACAATGCTCCTGCTTCCTAGCTATATAAGCAAGAGAGGTCAAAAGCCTTTTAAACATAATATAGATAAAAACATGAAAACTATTTTATTTCACGGAAGCATGCTATTAATATATACAGTAATTTAAAACAATAATTACATAGTAAACGCGTGCTAGAACATTATAATTGATATATCAAGCACATGTTTTTAATATGTAGGGATCACATAAAATAAATTCCACTTGACAGCACTTGTGTAATACACAACCAGCCACATTTGCAAATTTTCTGTTGTTTTTAATATATTCCTATAGGCAGAAAAAGATATTTCAACATCGCAAGATATCATTGGCGTATACTTCATTCGCCCAATTTCTATGCCAAGAACATTCTTTCCCTGGATAACCTCACATGTACACTCAAAACAAAACTAAACGAATTGCTAACAAAAATTGTTAATTAAAACGAACTGAAGAAAAAGAAACTTAAGTTTAGCGAGTAGGTCTTAATGTCCCATTTAGCTTTTTTTTAGGCTGAATAAGATAGGCACCCAAACCGTTTGAAACATAAAAGTACTTTGAAGCTTTCTAATTTACAAGAGGAAAAATAGATTAAAACCTAAAAATCCGGTCCCTAGATATTGCGCAACCAATTTATTCCACGGATCATATGTCAACTACTCCGCCTGTAGTTACGACAATTCTCGAGTCAACTCGCTCGTGAGCACAAGTTCTCGATACACGAGACTCTCGTTGCCACACTCTCGAGAGTGGCACTTACGAGTAACGAGCGAGAGCGTGACCGGCTCTAGCGACAAAGCCAGCCGATCAAGGGAATTTCCAGGCGCTAAGCAATATTTGGACTCCGGCAATGGAACATGCTGTCCAAATCATGTCTATATTCACAACACAGCAACTAGCTACGGGATAGAATTAACACGGCGAACTGAATAGAGGTAATTATTCTGAATGGCTTACATAACACATGCATGTGAAAAACCACCTAAAGTTCAAACAGAATATACGAAAATGATTCATTTTTCTAAAGCAAAAAGACGGATTTACAAATGAATCATATAAATGGAATGATGGAAATAAAATAACGATGATGAATGAACTAATCCTTTTAACGTTTTTAAACGTCTGCTGCTGCTGCTACTGCTACTACTAATCATCATTATTATCTTTATCTTTATCCTCATTATTTATTATTATTTATTATTAATTATTATCGTTATCGTTATTATCATTATCATTCACTATTAGTCGCCCTCCGTGATGTAATGGTTACTATGCTAACTTCATATACCCAAGATCGTGGGTTCAAACCCAGCGGAGGACGATGGATTTTTTCGGGTGTAAAAATCCTTAGCATGGCTTCCGTCGGAAGGGAAGTAAAGCCGTTGGTTCCGTGTCGTAGATTTACGGCACGTAAAAGAATCTCAAGCCTGATAGAGAAGCCTCTGAGCAAAATTAATCGGACTTTCACCCCAATTAAGAATGGGACGCTGAGAACCACAATAGTAAAGGAGCGTCCATAAATAACACGCCATTTATTTTTTTTATTATTATTATTATTATTATTATTATTATTATTATTATTATTATTATTATTATTATTATTATTATTATTATTATTATTATTATTATTATTATTATTATTATTATTATTATTATTATTATTATTATTATTATTATTATTATTATTATTATTATTATTATTATTATCATCATCATCGCTGTCGTTATCATTATTATTATCATTTAAAATTATTTATCATTTATTATTAGCTATTTATTATTTTATTATTAATTATTATAATCGTTATCATCATTACCAATTAGTGCTATTTATAAATTACTATTAGTTATTTATTATTCATTATTTATTATTAATTATTATTATTATTATTATTATTATTATTATTTTCAACACGGATTGCTAAAAGGCCCTCAGTGGTTCGGTTCGGAGGAGCTGCAAGACCGGAGCTTCCAAGACCCGGTAAATTTCATTTTTTTACTTTCTCTATACGTACTGTGTATATAGTATATAGAGAAGGTATTGTATTGCACCCAAAAATTCGATACCGACATTTCACTGAATATACATCTTTTGAATGCAAAGAAATAAAGCATTTTTAGAAAAATGTCCGTGTGTGTGTATGTGCGTCTGTCTTTGTGCAGCATAGCTCAAAAACGAAAAGTCCGATATATACCAAACTTCATATTTAAGTTCAGTATGTTCCAAGAATGCGACATGGAGACTTTCAAGAAAATTCCCCAACTCCACTACCCTTATTATTGAAACAAATTCGAATTTTGTTTAGTTTTCTCAAAAAATAGCTCAAATTATTTTAATTAAATTATCGAATATTAAAGATATTTACATAGAAAATAAAATGTATAACTTGAATTTTCTGTGAATAGCATCTGGAGACCTCTTTATTCTGAATGATTTCTTTATAATTGTGCATAGCTAGTTAACGGTAAGAAATAGACAAAAACTTACTACACAAAATATTAGATCTCCTTAAAACACTCAATTTATGTTATATGCATTTTTGTTGTAGGTATTCCGTTATTGGTTTCAATTTTAAGATACTAATACTTTTCTCATAGGCAACTTATCAACTCCTGGCCACACAAAGAAACGGATTTCAAACCCATAGCAACCACTTTTTAATGCATTTGACTGTCGGTTTAACCTTGTGTATTCCCTTATTTCCCTTCTACTTATAAGGAACTGTTAATGTTTATCGCGAATGGCTAAAATAAATAGAAGAAGAATAAGCTTTTTAACAATAATTGATGGCATAGTCGTAGAGAAAGTCATGTGGATGGAACACATGACATTTTTTTACAGAAATAACAAATATTCGAAACAATTTGAAATCGCGTGAGAAAGGAAACCTAATTTCTTTTGTAGTTTGCAGAACACGTTTATCCCGAAGGGGGCGGGGGTGCTCTTAGAGAAGAGACTTCAGAGGATGAGGCGATCTGTTCTCCTCAACCCTTTAAAACAGTGAGCGCTTCTCAGGACGAGTCCTCAGGTGATGAAGGATGGAACGCTGTCATGAGAGAAAGGATGACACAGGAAGCAAGCTCTCCTCTGCCCGAGCCGGTCAGCAATCACGCGAGCTGCGAATACCCGACGCCGGGACCTTCATGCATACTCGACCATCTGTGGAATGCAGGGAGGGACATCACGGCAAAACTCTTCAGAGGAGCTGGCCTGCAATTGGAGGAGTTGCCTGAGCCTTGCGGGTGAAAAGGACCCATGAGGATGATTCTTCTGAAGAGGACAGTAGCGTCGCATCAACAAAAATGTCCGAGGTCAGTCATAGCCATCTTCAATGCGATACAATAGACAAAGCCTTTAAAGGACATACTTATGACACCAACATTTTGAATGCATTAGACATCAACTATCCCCAGGCGATCCTAGAGAGACACAGGCCTCTAGTAATTAAAGAAATGAGCTCAAGAGTAATCAGAAATCAGGCTGGATTAAAGATAATCAGCTCATTGCAACTGACATATATGAATCAAGCACCCGATTCTGATCATATTGAGAACATATACTTTAATAGTAGTACTAAATTGGGATCATCCGATTTGGATACTTTACTCTCCACTATGGTGGATGAAATGCTTGTTCATATTTCAAATTTCCAAAGCCAAGCCAGTTCTAGATCACTTCTTTCTGTCAATCCCCCAGTTAACAGCGTCAGCTATTACAAACCTCATAATGCCCCTCGCTACATAGAACATCCAAACGATATAAAACATAAGTTGGCAATTGTAAAATCAAGAACGCAGACCGATGTTGCTTTGCTTGGTGCCTTCTTGAATAGAATACTCCATAAAGGTACGTACCGAGAGAACTGCTAACTTTCCTATGGAACAACTACTTACAGAATTCAGATATTAGTTTCCCTGTCAATCTCCATGAAATAAATCACTTTGAAAGTCACAATCAAGGAAGAAGTGTCACTGTGCTTGGTTTAGATGATGATGATGATGATGATGATGAAACTATTATACCGCTTTATCAAACAGCCAAAAGAGAGCGACATGACGTTAAACTTCTCATAATCACAGAAGGAGGAAATTCATGTCATTATCTAATTAGCAATTTGAGCAAGCTATTACCAAAACAAGTAAGCAATCACAATGCAAGGGAATGGATCTGTGAGCCATGTCTGAGGCATTCACGAATGAGGAGACACTTAAACAAAACACCAATTGCGATGCTCTAAGGCGCAATTGGAAGATGCCTACAAACGACTAAGTTATCCAGTTTTTGTCCTATTCCAAAGAAGAACCTGCAAACTTTGTTATCTACGCTGACATTGAGAGCATGCTAGCGAAGGTCCAGTCTTGTGAGCCCTCGACTACCGAGAGTTGGACCCGAGTTATCCAGCAGCAACAAGCAATGTCGATATCGCTCAGCTAGTTAGTCGCCATGAAGACTCGCTCTCAAAATTCATGGTTTTTAGAGGCCCTGACGCTATCAAGCAGTTCTTCATGTAGTGAAAATGAAGAAATGCGGATGACAGCTCAGCAGATGGTTGATTTTCAAAGCGCACATAAATGCCACATATTCATGAAGGCGTTTGAGATATATGAGAAAACAGTGAGGAATCATGACCATGTGACAAGAAGGTACATCGGTGCTGGCCTTAATCGCAGAAATTTGAATAGAAAGGCGCCCAATTTCATCCCAATCTATTTTCATTGCTTGAGCAATTATGATAGCCACTTCCTGATGGAGCACCTGGCATATGATGATCCAATTTCGTGTATCGTAACCACTTCTGAGCGCCATATATCTTTCACAAAGCGATACAGGAGCATCGAATTACGCTTTCCAGATGGCTTAAAGTTTTTGGACAAGTTATCTATTCAAACTAGTATGCTTCAAAAAGATCAATTCCGGATAGTAAATGCAGAATACCTTGAATCAGAGCACCGAGAGATCGTTCGATCAAAGGGAATATTCCCGTATAGCTATGTTGGCACAATAGATAAACTGGAAGAAATTCAACTACCACCAATTGAAATATTTAATGGAAATTGCCAGGAGGAATATATGCACGCCCAGAAAGATTGGAGCACTTTCAATTATCAAAATCTAGGCTAATACAGTGGCTTTTACCTGAAGACAGACACACTCCTGTTAGCTGATATTTTTTGACAAGTTTAGGGACTTCTCTCTGGAAGTACACAGTTCAGATCCTTGCTGGTATTTTACATTACCAGAGCTTATTTTCGATGCTGTGCTGAAAATTATGAAGCTAAAGCTCTACCGCATTACCGATCAGAAGATGTTAGAATTTTTTTAGGGACCCATCAGAGGTGGAATATGTAGCGTATCAAAGCGCTATGTAAAAGCTAATAATAAGTAGGTCTCGGGATACAATCAAAACATGAAGGATGTTTTTATCGCATACCAAGGTTAAAACAATTTATATGGAAGCGCAATGAAGTGGCAAAAATGACTTAAAGAAGAGGAAATAGTAGGCATTGATTTCACCTCTGTACCTTCGGATTCAGCCACTGGATATGTGCTAGAGGTAGACTTGGAGTACCCTAGTCATATCCACGACGTCCTGAACGAGCTTCCTCTCTGTCCTAAAAGCGAAGTATCACAAAGGGTCAGTACAAGGAACTGTTGGATAACAAATAAAAGTATATCTTGCACAACAGGTATCTAAAACAGTGCATTGATTTAGGTCTCAAATTAGAAAAGATACATCGTCTGGTGGCTTGTGAACAAGCTAATTCCAAATTTGGACAGAATCTATGAAAAAAAGTACTAATTCTATATATGGAAAATTCTTTGAGAATTTCAGGAAACATAGTGACTTCCGAATTGTTTCGTCTTGGAAGCAGGCAAGGAAACTGACTGCTTGCCCAAGTTACATTCGGGGCATTATATTTCATGAAAATCTTGTGGGTGTAGGATTGAGTAGAGAGGCAGGCCAGGCCAGGCAGTGTTGGATATTTCGAAACTGATAATGGACGACTTTTCTATAATGTAATTAAACCAAATTTAAAAGAACTAGTCCTGGCCTACAAGGATTCTGACTCGTTTATATTTGAAACTTCAGCTGATGTCTACAAGTTTATGAGACAGAATTCACAATATTTCGATACTTCAAATCTTTCAGTAGACAATGCTACAAAATAAAAAGATGATAGATTTATTTAAGAATGAGCTATGGGTAAGCCCATGTATGAATTTATAGGTCTGGGGTCTACGTTCTACAACTACAGATTTGAGGGACAGACTGTAAAGAAGGGGAAGGGCATATCCAAATCAGGCATGGCAACTCTAAATTTTGAACGCTATTTCGACTGCCTTAATGACCAGAGAAAAGAATATTTGGCAAAACAAGCAACATTTAGGAGTTACAAGTATTCCATTCATACAATAGAGCTGAATAAAGTCGCTCTCTATGGGAGAGACGATAAACGGAAAATTATTGAAGGCTCAGATTATACTCTTGCATGGGGATATTATTCTCTGGCTATGACTGACCCTTGATATGGAAATAATTCCCCACCAACACCTGTATTGTCATTTTTATATATCATATTTTAGTAATTTATATATTAAATGTATGTTGTATATAGTTTTTTCCCCACTCATGGTTTCTTTTTAATGTATAATTGACATTTAAATACTGTTGTATATAGTTTTCTTTTCTCGGCTCATGGAGTTTTTTTGAATACATAATTTACACTTAAAGTTATGTTTTTCTCGCGCTTGGGTTTTTTCAAATGTATAATTAACACTTAAATATTGTTTTACATAGTTTTTTCCCCGCTCATGAGGATTTTGAAATGGATAATTGACAATTAAATGTTGTTTATATAGTTTTCTTTTACCCCGCTCATGTTTTTTTTTTTTTTTTAATTGTACCATTTACATATTAAATTATTCGAAAGGTGAAGGGAAATTGTTTTCCAATAAAGAACACCTTAAATGAAACAAAAGGTCTCTTTATTTCAATATTTATTATAAGTTATTCCTAACAATCCATTGTTTATTAGGAAATCCATATCACTTTACAAGAATGCTATTTTCCTGCCTACGTAACGCCTTCTCAATTAAGTAGGTGTTAGGAAATAACGTAGAATGAATGTCATGTTCATAAAAAGCGCCTTTAATCTCCTCTAATCCTTATCTTTTAAAACGTATGTAGTAGGATTGGTTCTAATCACTCTGACGACTCTGAAAATTTCAACGCTCCAACTGGCTTTAAACCCTTTTTCAACATGTTTATTTTTTTATATTCTCACATAATCACCAACATTAAATTTTCGTGCTGTTCTCTTATCTCTTTGATATTGATTATACTTGTAGACTTTTAAAACAAGACTATTATCCTTGGCTTCGTTAGGCGTCATCCAAATAGTTGAATGGTAGGTGACATTATACTTTGAGATAATTTGCGGCGGAAGAACCAACCACTTGTATGACTCTTGAGCTAAGAATTCCTTATACACAATATTCTTCAATGTTCTTATTAAACGTTCAACTGCCTTCACATCGCTATATGTACAGTAATGGTTAATGTTATTCTTGATCATCAGTCCTTTAAAATATTTATTATAAAATTATTTGCCATTGTCACTTTGGATACCATTTGGAGGTGTTTTCATTTCTTGAAGGATCCCTACCATAGCCTTTGCAACCTGAGGACCTGTCTTGTCCTTTAAGGTTCTTGCATATGCCATTTTAGAGTAGAAGTGGACTGCAATAAGAATGTAGTTGGTATTTTTGTTGTGTTTAGCACGGCAAGCACTTCAAGCAAATCTATTTGTACAAGGTCATGTATTGCTTTGTTGATAATCTTTCGACGTAAAAAATGTCTCCTTGCAGGGGCGTGAAGCTCTGTTGCTATGTTCTTCTTCACTTCCATTGTGCTATTTTCTTGAGTATGATTAGTATTTCCAGCGTCTCTAGATGTAACAAATCAACCTCAGATGATCTATCAATGTATTTTATCCATTTCAGTAGATGTAATATTGGATTAATTGTTTTTTTTTTTTTTCACACAGGCCGTGTGTAGGACAAGAGTTGGATAGGTTGAGTCAGACTGAAAAATTCAATGCCATAGCCGGGATTTGAACCGTGGATCTCCCGATCTTCAGCCGGTTGCTCTGCCACTGAGCTACCATGGCAACATACCGGCATAGCAGTCGCCCTCCGTGGTGTAATGGTTACCATGCTAGCTTCATATACCCAAGGTCGCGGGTTCAAACCCGGCGGAGGACGATGGATTTTTTCGGGCGTTAAAATCCTTAGCGTGGCTTCCTTCGGAAGGGAAGTAAAGCCGTAGATTTACGGCACGTAAAAGAACCTCAAGCCTGATAAGAGAGGCCTCTGAGCAAAATTAAGCGATCTTTCACGCCCAATATAGAATAGGACACTGAGAACCAAAGCAGTTAAAGAGCGTCCATAAATAACACGCCATTTCCATTACCGGCATAGCATTGGATTTCTCAACTGATGCAGTCTTGTTTTCTCTCTGGGTGATGTTCTTTCCATTCCAAGCCCGAACCTTTATGCTTTCTAAGGAGAGGGCTTATGATGTTTATATAATTGTATGAATTGCTATATCTCAGTCGTTTTGTGTCTGAGATTCTTCTGTAGGTGAACCATTGTTGATTCTTCTACAACATCCAGATCATCTTCTATAAAGACATTCATTTCAGGTATCTTCTTAAAATCAGCTCATTCAATTCTGGTACAGCATCGAATTTTTCTTGTCCTACCCTGATTTGATTATTAATAATATCAATTACCTTGTTTCCCAACATGTAGCTTCTATCTTCATATCGCACACCATAAATTATATCAATCTCATCATTACCTTTCCTTCGAACTCGCTTCAGATATGATGAGATGGCCTCATCCTTCTCTTCTTTAGCAGTTGCAACTCTCATTTTCTGGATGTATGGTATATCATGAAGCGGACATAATACTGGCCGAAGGGCTTCGCCCATAGTCCTTTTGGGTCTCAAACCTTTGTCCCTTGAGTTTTTGTAGTTTTTTCTCTTATTGCTTTGTATATTTGATACTGATTCATTAAGTTTTACGCTTTGGCTATCCATCTTTGCAATGATGACAACTATGAGCTTACGCTTAATTTATAGCTTGCGGTCAACTTGAAGCCTGAGAGTATCGACAGCCTTAGGTATCATTTCAATTGATCTTTTCAGCTGATCAGTGCACTCTTTGTTCTCCTGCATCTTTACTTTGAATGCATCAGCATATGCTGCTGTACTAATATACTGACTTTTGATTGGTTTTTCTATCGAGGTCATTTGCGCTTGTTGTTTTCTGCGATTATCCAGCAATGTGTTTACACGAATCTGCAATGTATTCAGCTCCTCGTCCAACTGCTTTGTACTGAAGATATTTAAAGTATCTGCCTTTAACTTGATAACCTCGTTTAGTCGCTTACCTTGTATGTTTATACGGTGCAATATTTTATTCAATCTCTCAGTCCACAGAACATCGAAGTTGTTGTCGTTCACTATCATATCTCTCGGAAAATTGATTTATAGAATCCATTAGCGAATTCGTAAACTCATTTGAAGACTTCGATGGAGAAGCCATTGGTCTTATAATCTAGTTCAGGGATGTGTTGATACCTTTAAATTTCTTGTTTACTTGCAATTCAATTTCGTTCGGCACATATTTCCTTAGTTGCTGACGTTTCTCATTTGATTTCTTTACAATTGAATTTCTGACTATCTTTTATTTACAGCCTCTGCATCATGAATAGGATCTGATATATAAACGATTCTCTTTTTTCCGAATATAATGTTGCCATTACTGCTTCATGCTTGTGTTTGAGAACTGAGATATTCATTGAAAAAGTATCTATTCGTTACATCATGATCCTGTAATGTATTTAGTAATACTCTCAATTTAACTTTGTCTATAACAATGTTGTTTTCGTCGTCTCTCTTCAGAATATGTCCAACAATCCAGCCATTGAGCTTGATATTAACCATAACTTCCATTTCTTTTTAATTTTCCTGTATGAAGGATCGTGTCCTTTTCTTAATAGCGTCAACATATCCCTTATTGGAAGCGCCGTTATCGCTTATAGGCTCAGCTATCTCTCTTAATCTTTTCTTCATAAATGAAAGCTTTCTGATGGAATCCATTCACGGTGTTGTTGCATTTATATAGTCTTGTATGTATTTAGTGTTAGGTACGTCTGTGTCATCCAATGATGGTAATACCACCCTCCTAAGAATATCCAGAATTATATATATATAATGTGTATGTATATGTATTTGGTATCTCTTTCCAAAACAGTTTTGTTTGTATTTGCCTTTAGACTGTTATGGTGTCCTTCAAGTGATTTCTGAATATGATTCCTAAGCATGAGCTCAAATACCCCTAATCGCTTCTGGGGTGTTTTAACAATAAACACTTGCAATCAATTCTTAGAAGAAGTTGAAAGTGTATCCACATATCGTTTAGTTGTAGCATCATGCTAATCTTCAGGGTCTTGAATACGCCTTTTCTTGAACTGGTGGTTTGCCTTTCCCATCTCTTTTAATAATGAGCTGATTAAGAGTTCTTGTAACTGCCGAGGTTCTCGGTGAGCCGAACCTGTCACACTCATATGAATTATGAATGACTGTATTCTTGTATATCAACCTTAATATATTGATAAAATCCACTTCAATATCGACCCCTACTCATCGAGAATTCAGGCGCTATAAATGCAAACGGCCTTCCTTCTGAAGAGCTCTTCCAAACGTTTTTCAATAAATCTTTAAGTTCATTGCATGGCATATCAGTGTTTACGTAATCCTTGTATATATTTATTGTGCTAAATATAAAGAGTCAACGTTACAATACCTACCCATACTATAAAATGCTAAATCTTCCCTTGCTATTCAACAATGTCACAAAATATAAATATTGAATTCTTTCTAACTTCTGATGGGAACAATAAACTTTCTCCATCCACGCATGTTTTCAGTTCTATGCCTTCAATGTTTTCAAGGAGTTTAATAAGATATTGATATTGCCGCTGATATATTTTGAGTAGATGTCCATTTTCTTATACCAGCACATTGAGTAGTGCTGCACTAGAACTTCCCAAGATGAGACCTCTAACATTACACGGAAACAGCTTTCCGTGTCTATCACATTTAAGATAACTTTCAAAGTCTAATACGGAATCGGTAGCGCACATTCTTGCTTGATGAGCTTCATCTTATCAACTAAATAATAATCCCTGTTAATGTTTATATATTGTTTCGTTTCAGTCTGAAATATATTGTTATAAATTTACAATGCCCAGCAAAATGTGATCAGTATGCAATGAGAGCCAGAAGCGGCAAGGTCAAGAGAGGATCTGGACTCATAAATAAGATTATTAATTGGCTGCCATTTGAAGCCAATTTGCTCGGTTATAGATTTTGCGGCCCTGGAACTAAATTCGTGAAAGGACTAAAGAGAGGTTAATCCATTGGAAGATGCTTGTAGGCTTCATGATATAGCCTACGCAGAGTTCCAGGGCGCTGTCTCAAGAAATATTGCCAAGAAGATTTTAGCTGAGAAAGCTTAGAGTAAAGTGCAGTCACCAGATTCATCTTTAGGAGAAAAGTTGGCAGCAAGGCTGGTAGCGAGCATTATGAAAGGGAAAGTTGCTCTTGCAGCAGGTTGTAAGTTAAAGAAGAAGCGGGGAGGATGTTTACCTCTCATTACTATTATTGCTGCATTAGGGGCTTCAGATTGCTTCAGTTGTAAATAAGAGAAAAGATGCTGAGCGTAAGTTTGCTGAAAAGAGCGTCGTAACAGAACTAGGGAAGCAAAAGTAAAGGGTGTTCACAAGAAAAAGAAAAGGGGAGGATTGCTACCGGTGCTACCTCTGGCTGCATATCTAACTGCGGCTTCTAAAATTGCTGGGGAAAAGAGCGCTAAAGGTCATGTGTTAAAGATAAAGGGGAAAAAGAGTTGTCAGAACAGAAAGAAGAATTCAAAAACTCTGGGCGAGGGCTTTTTTTTTTCTCGGAATAAAACCCTGAGCAATGTTGATATAGAGTTGGAAGCTAGACCTTTGAAGGTGCCTCATTTTCGAGGTGTGTATATGAGAGACAACCTTCCTTCAAAACCTCATTTCAATGAAAGAATTGTTATAAGTCTAGATTCCTCTGAGAACGAAGGAACACATTGGGTTACTGTGAAGAAGATTGGAAATAAAGAGTTTTTATTTTGACAGTTTTGGGGATTTAAAACCTCCAAAGGAGACAGAGGTATATAAAGGATGCTAAAGTATTCTATAATACAAAGAGGCTTCAAGATTTTTAGCTCGGTCATTTTCGACACCTGTGCTTGCAAATTCAATCGCAATGAGTTATATTATTACTGCTTGAGGTACTGATTCAGTGTTTACAATGTATCTAAATCATCTTTGTATCTAGATCCAAGAGGTTTTATGAGATTGCTCTCTTAAATTTTGAAACTTTTTTTTTAATTCCGAATGTCGATTCTAGTAATAATCGTTTTCATTACATTCTCAATAATGCGTTGAAAGTCATTCATTGGAACGTATGAGATTGCTGATCTTAATTCATACATAAAGAATAGGCCTGGTTTGGGTGACGATATCTTCTTTGTTCAACCAAACAATAATAGAATGAAGGCTGAAATTATATATCCTTATATTACTGATTTATCGAAAGAGCGCTATATTCCGCCTGCGGTGCCATAATTAGTTAAAGCGGGCGTTACACACTACACAAAAAAAAAAAAAAAAAGAAGAAGAAGAAAAAAAAAAAAAAGCGCTATATTGGCTCTCTTTTAGGATTTTCAAATACTAATGCTATTTGTCTGGATAAAATAGCAGAATAAGAGTTCCTTGTTAACGTATTTAAGGTTAGCACCCTTAGGATTGAGTGTAGTACTGCAACAGGGTCCTTCATTAATGGTAGGAGCGGACACTCGATATGTGTTTTTTCCTTCTGTTGCGCCTGATGTTCATATTTCCCAAAAACCGACAAACCCAATATACTTACCAATTGTTGATTCAAATTACATAGAACAAATCACTCTCAGGATTGTTGATCAAGATGGAAGTATGCTGAACTTTAGGAAAGAAGATACAAGTATAAAGACTTCACCTCTGACGAAATGGGAATCAATTTTAAGCGTCATCGTTAATTGTATAATAAGCAGCAGATTCATCAGTTTGCTTATACTTTTCTTCCTGTCATCAGACTGTTAACATCAAGCGTCATCGTCAACTGTATAATAGGCAGCTGATTCATCAGTTTGCTTATACTTTGCTTCCTGTCATCAGACTGTTAACATCAAGCAATCGAATGTTCCTCGAGAGGTAGGGATATCAAATTTTGTGATGGACATCCTCTATCTGATTAGCACTCCAATATGTCTGATAAATGTATAAGACAACTTTGAAAGCTACTACTCATGGGACAGACCCCACATGATGCTAGAGCAAGGAATCCAGCGGAAATGCTATAAAGGGAGAAGAACTTTGGCTCATCAGTGAACGTATTGAAATGTTTCCAGTGAAGCAAAGTCATTATTCTAGGAAAGTAGTCCATTATTTAGATGCTTCTTTGCTGGTAAGCAAGATGTACTCACTCTTTAAAGAGAAATATCCAAATACCAAGATAAACTATAAGGTTTGTAACAAATATTTCGATGAAAATGTTACATTATGGTTTGGTTGCCCACAAGTTTATGTGTTCTGCATGTGTGAAGAACTGAAGAATAAGATCAAAAAACCCAATCTGAATGAAACAGCTAAACAGACAGCAGCTGCCGAATTTAATGTTCATAAAAGGAGAAGTAACAGATTTTACAGTGCTTTGAAACAGAGCAAGGAAAATGTATTAGCAAGGAAAACATTATGCCTATAGTGTTTGATTTTATGCAAAACCTACATTTGCCAGCTTATACCGGTTCAAGATATATTCTATTTGCGGCAACTAACCGTTAATGTTTTTTCCATTCATAATTTGAAGACAGAAAAAGTCATTTCTTTGTGTACCACGAGGGACAGGGAAGAAAAGGTGCAGATGAAGTGCCATCATTTCTAATTGATTATATTGACGAATTTGTCCCAAAGAATATATCAGAATTACACTTATTTTCTGATAACTGCAGTGGACAAAATAAGAACAACACACTTATAAGGACATGTTTGGATTTAACTGATATGAATCGGTTTGATAAAATTCTCCACTTCTATCCACTGAGAGGACATTCATTTTTGCAGTGCAAAAGGAAGTTTGGGATGATTAAACATAGTCTGAAGAAGAGAGAGAGAACTTACACACCCTACGAGTACTGGGAGCTCATTGTTTCATCTTCAAAGATTGGTGCATTTTCATTGAAAAGGGTTGAGGCATGTGATATTAAGGATTTTACAAACTGGTGGCCTCAATTTTATAAGATGACAGTATCCCTAGAAACATCGTGCTCCTAGAGACAAGAAACAATGGTTCAATGTATCCCATTTTAGTTATTTCGAGTACTCTTCCAAAAAGAATGGGTATGTTGTAACAAGAAACTGGATTGGTGGACTTGTTGAGCATACATTTTGTCTGCCTCATCCAGGAAGTGTGTCACACTTATTTCCTATTCAAAAATTGTGTCCAAGTGGTAAAGATCCGATAAAGCTAAGTAAGATAGTAGATATTAAAAAAGTCCTTCAATATATCCCTGAGGAACATATTCATTTTTATGAACAAATCTTGTACTGGCCATGTGTTGATTCTTAAACATTTTGAAATAGAACTTTTACTATATGTTGAGACTTGAAACATAGGGATATCATGAATTAAATTTAGCACTTTTATGCCTAAAATTTTTATGTTCCATGTATAAAAAATTGTTGTAACAGTTATCAAGAGGTTATGTTTAAGATATGATGTCATACTACTCATATCTGTGGATAATAACAACATTCTTCATTCACTGAAATTAATTTATGAAGATTATTTCATTTCATATTGGTATATAATATTTTAATTTCAGAAAGATACCTAAATCAGCCAATATTAAATATGTTTGTACTCTTAAATTAGTTTGATTATAAGCATTTGCCTATACAGGATCTATTTCTGGTAATAAGAAGATTATCCAGTATTTATTTTGCTATTCTAGATTTTGTAATTATTCAGGTAGACAGCTTTTTTTTAATTTCCCACAACTCTCCTGCAAGTGACTTAGGTACCTATCTGCAATGACACATTCAATTAAGCACAAATGTTTTAAAGAATTGATTACAAAATGCTTTTTCACTCTCAAACTGGATGTTTCCGATGACGTGTCAATATATCCTCCATGGTCTTTGATACATTAATTCCAGTCTTGTCCTTCAATGGTCACACATAAGCCATATTGGAATACCAATTCGTTGCTTAGGATCAGACAGACACAACTACATATTTTGCTGTTTTTTTACATATTGCTACATAAGGGATCCCAAAGTTCCTAGCAATCTTGGAATCAGATGAACATATCTTTAGCTTCCATATTTAGAAATTAGGCATCAGCATATTTGCATTTGATAAATTACGTTAAGGATCATATAGACATAAAAGCTGTTCCATTTGATCCTATCCACAACTTGCATCAAAGAGACAGAAAAACTGTTCTGTCTCTCTGACTCTAATCACAGCATGGATCAGCCAAGTGAGAAGTTGGTTCATCTTTTCAAGATAAAAATTTTACCCTATGGGACCATTGTTGACAATGGTTCTATCAACTGTTGCCCATTGCTCTATGAGTAATACTACACCATGGCTATTCCAACTGAAGGAAGCCAGTATTGTTTCCTCTTTGACTGGTTATGCATGGCAAACATTACGATGGAATCAAGAGGAAGGAAGATGGTTTGAAGGATATCATGACTCAGAAAAATGAAAGAAATGTGGGTGACTATTTGTTGTTGTTGTTATGATGGTGATGATTATTATTGTTATTATTATTATTATTATTAATTATTTATTATTATTATTTTTATTTTTTTCCGACAAATGAGCCCATGAGGGACTATGCAAAGTACTTAGAAATGTCTCTTTGTTTTCCTTTGAACCCATATTTTTCTCATTCTTTGGCTGTGGGCTTCTTTTCTCTTGTCTGTCCACATTGCTCCAGTTATTTTCTTTGGTCTGTCCTCGTGGTCAACTTGCCATTTATGAACTTTGTTTCTGAAGAGCTCTCTGATTCTCCTCCTCCTCCTTGTTCTTCTTCTTCTTGTTCTTCTTCTTGTTCTTCTTCTTCTTCTTCTTCTTCTTCTTCTTCTTCTTCTTCTTCTTCTTCTTATTATTATTATTATTCTTATTATTCTTATTATTATTCTTATTCTTATTCTTATTATTAATTATTATTATTATTATTATTGTACATCTGGTATTATCTTTATTGGTTACTAAGTTAAAGAAAAGACATCACAACTCCCAAAGTATTGAAAGATTTGAAGAATAAAATAATGAAGAGCCGCTAAGGAAATTATTAGATTTGATAGCAGTGATGATCCTGATATCAGCCAGATGATTCAGCTAACAGTGGTATGTAAGGTTAACAAAATGTCAAGACAATAGGAATAAAAACTAGCCAAAGTGATGACAGATATTTATTTAAATTCATATTGCAGTATTCTATAGATAGCAGTAATGCAAATTCTGCAAATTGTAACATAATAAAGTCATTTGAGAAACCCCAAAGAGATACAAGGAGGTGTAAAATTTTCTGAAAAGGAGGGGCATGAGGAAGGGGGTCAGTAGAGGCTGCTGAATACACTAGAGCAATTACCATTGTAAGGAAATGAAGGAATACATTGGCCAAGAGAAAAGAAATAAAAGAAGAATAAATAGGCAGCTAAGAAAATTGTACATTTCTACAACAAATATTGAAGTTCCTGCAATAAGTGTGAAAGAAAAATATTACCTTAGGTGTATCAAAGAGTTCCAGGTTAATTTCAATTTACATGATAGAGGCAACATTATTTTACCTTTTAGAAATAGGATCCACTGAATTACAAATGTATTATCCTAACACTCTGGTAAGAGGCTAAGATAAGCAAGTACATTAAGTATTTGGCAAAAGCAAGTACATCATAAAACAATAAGAGCAAGAAGTACTTTCAAATTAAGGAGAATGAAAAAATTCAAGTATGCTTGTGAAGTGTACTGTGAAAGGGTATGATTATACAACCTTAATGTCCTCAATGTAGGTTCCAGTAAAGTTGATTGGTCTATGTGGAATGAGTCAAATGGAAAAAGAGGTTGAGTAGAAATTTCTCTTATGATTGAATTTTCCTTTAGAAGGATGCAAATGAAATGACACATGTGGAGGTCCGAATGAAAATGTTAATATGAGTACCATGTATCTTCATGCTGCTAGTATCTTAGATATACCCATGATTAATCAGTGTTTCTTTGAGTCAGGCCATTCTCAGATGGAAATGGATTCTGTTCATGCCACAATAGAAGGAAAAAGTAAGAATATCAACATTTTCAATCCATCTGGATGGTCTACAGCTGTGCATAACATCATCAAAGCACATGGTGAGAGAGATAGATGAATCAAAACTCTTGGACTTTGCAAAGTACAAAATGAAACCATAACCAACAAGGAAAAGGAAGAAAATGGAGAAAAAGTAAATTGGATGAAGATAATGTGGATCCAGTATCGCAAATGTGAGCCATATACCATATTTTTTTTTAAATACTCATATGATGAACTAGAATTTCATGTCCTTCCTACAAGAGACTAAATCAGTCCATGACAGCAAAGTAATTCAAGAGAAAAGCAGCTATTATTAGCAGCTTATAATGGACTCTAACAAATCAGCACAGAGAGGAAAGATCTGCTTGACTTGTATCACAAGGATGTGCTTTCCCTCAGTGAACAAACCGCTTTATGGTGGCCTTGGACTGGGTGACATGTGACGTGCCTGCTGCCACTCTACTACCGCCGTGTCAGTCGAGTTGGATCTGTGGTGAGGGACAGAGGCCTGTGTGCATATTTGGAGTGACATTGTGTTGTCTCTTGGTAGTAATTTGTCCAGTACTAATGGCTCAAAACACTTTAGAACAACATATTTTTCTGTATGACACGTATGTGAAATTCCCTTCTGCAAGAAAGTAGCGTAGAAAATTTCAAATTCATTATGCAGGTGTTCAAATTCCTAGCAGGACAATTATTCATGATCTTGTCAATAAAATCAAGCATACAGGATCATTTAGGAACACAAAATATGTTAAAAAACACAGTGTGCTGTTAGAAGAGAAGCTTGATGAAATAGGGGCCCAGTTAGAGCACACACCGCAAAAATCATTGAAATGTGTAGGACAAGAGGTTGGCATTTCCAAGATGTCAACGTTTAGGGCAACGAAACTTCTGAAACTTAAGCCATACAAGGTAACTGTAGTTCATGCTTTACAACCATAAGATCCTGTATCTAGGGTTAATTATTGCATTTTTTTTTTTTTTTTTGCAGTCTATTTATAAAGGTGACCTGCACCCACTTTTAACATTCTTCCCTGATGCAGCATGGTTTTATCTTCAAGGTCACGTTTCTACCCAAAACAATAGACAATGGGCAACGGCAAATACCCATATTATTCATGAAATTCCTCACCACGCTGCAAAAGTTAGGGTTTGGTGTGCAGTATCTGCGTAGAATTATTGGTCCCATATTTTTCGGCACAACAGTTGATACACATTTTATGTAAATTCCATTTTAAATAATTTTTTCCGACAACTAGCAAGAGATGAACGATTGTGTGGGTGGTTTCAGCAGGACTCAGCTACAGCGCACCCTGCTGCAAATTCTAATATCTGTGTGGGTGTGGGTGTGAGAGAAAGAGAGAGAGAGAGAGAGAGAGAGAGAGAGAGAGAGAGAGAGAGAGAGAGAGAGAGAGAGAGAGAGAGACACCCCCACACACACACAATAATGCAAGCATACACATATGCAGGTTTGAAGAATGTTTTCCACTCGGCTATTAAGGCGCATTAAAATACAATTTGTACCATAATCTGTTCACCTATTTATTATATTAAGTTTCTGGAAATATCAAAAACACAAGTAAAGTCTATTTTATCAACAATACACACTGATGCACTAATGTGAAGAGTAAATACTGGCTGAAACAACTCAAAAACTAAATGCCTTGTGTAAGAAAGCAAACAACTTCTATCCACCCCCTCCCCCTCAAGCTGCTGGCTGTGTGCCAACTGCCACTCATATAACTAGGTGAAAGTTAAGCTGACCACTGTTAAACATACCACTATGTGATTCCTACCAAAATATAATCCCACATCAGAATCACATATTATTTCCGAGTTGTTGAAACAATTTCACAGCAGATATTAAACTATAATAAATAAACTATATAGTAAATTTAACAAAGATATAATAAGCTAAATTCTGAACAAAACTGGAAACTGTAAATCTAACTATTTAAATCATTCACTTAACATGTCTTTTCAAACAGTAAAATGGACTATTACAAGCACCCTAAATATCTTATTCTCTCACAAACTCATCCTCACATAATTTAGGTGCAGGCATGCACTCAAATAAATATCTACAGCCTTATACCTGTTATAAAATAAGTTGCACAATATAAGGTTTGTGACTTGTCCTTTAGTCATGCCCAAAAATAACTTGATGTTCCTGAAATGGCAATAGGCATTCTCCAAAAATGTCCCATCAGAAAGATCATGCAATTGTTAGTTATCACTTAAGGAGGAGGCAGTTCAAGCCTCTTTAGAATTTAACCCAAATATTTGGCCTGCCTTTGGTTAAGAGAAAAATGGCACCATCTCTTAGGACTCACAATCACCACTGCACTATGTGGCTATCAGCTACTACTTTTGTCATAATCTCAAGCACCTCTCACACAAGAAAAGAGACAGTGCATAAAGTGAGTGATTTTAGCAATATAAACAATTGAATAATTCCTTTCCCTAGGAGCAAATTTTGAAATATATCATTTTTGTGAGGCCAATTCAGCATATGATACGCAGTGATAGGAATATGTTCATACTATTTCTTGCCTCAGAGGGAACAATATTCCTCAGTGAGCACAGTTACAGCGAAGCTCTAATAATTCCTTCTGTAGCTGTGGTTGCAGTTCATTTGCATTTTGAATGGATTCCAAAAAACCTTGAAACAGTTCTGGAGATTTCTAACATCATGAAATTGTTTCTTCAATCTACAGCTTTAATTGGGCAATAATGTGCATGTATTCCTGTTGGCCATTTTTGGCTGCAAGATAAGGGAAATGTTTAAGCTTGTTTGTCTTAATTGTGGATTCCATAAATTAAGTTTCATTAGAAACCCATGGATCATCCAACTGCACTACAGCCATGCCTTGAGTTTTCGTTAACATTACAACTTTTTCTTTCAACTGAAAAGAATTGCTGAAGTGTAGCGCCTCAACTCAGCCACCTTGCATTACTGAAATATGGAATTTCCACAAAATTAATGCCTAGATTAACCAATAACTAGCAAATTTGTGGTGCACAAATGTATGTTTACAACTTTTGTTCAACATGGCCACAACTACTTTCATAACTTCTTCCATTAAAATATATTTAGCATACAGATCCTCCTGCTATATCATACAAGTCTTTATCATATGAGCATATTATAAACTTTGTATTTAAAAATACTTTCAACAGCCCTCTATTTGCCCACTATAGCTTGTCTATTTGCCACACAAATTAATTTTTCCCATGGGAGGCCCACTTTGTTGATGCATTCAACCAGTGTGCCAAATATTTCTTCACCAGTTACTGAAATCAAATCTAAAAGTTCTTCAGGTATGGTTAAGTCCTCTTTAGCTCCTCTAACAAATATAGTAAATTGTGCTACATCATAATAGTCATTACCTTCATTTAACTTTTCACACAAATGCTTCAGTTGTTCTTCAATATCAAAGACTAGTTTTTCTATATGACATATAACTGTTCACTAAGAAAGAAAAAGCTGTTGAAACATGTCATCTGATCTGGCATCATTGCAGTTGCAACTTAAATTATACACATTTTGATCAATTCTCATTCTGAAAAACAGTTATTCCATTTGGCTATTTCATTAACAACCATGTAACTTGCCTCAGTTTTATAAAGTTTCTCATTCTCTTCTACTGCTTTCTTATCTTACTGAGCAAGAAGGCTTCTTTTCAGCTGCTAATGCTTTTCAGATCTGTGGTTTCCTAATTTATATATGTGAAGAATATTAATACAGCTGGATAGAAATAATGAGCACAAAAATAATAGTCCTGAAACAATTATATTACAGTTTTAGTTAATATTAATAAATGGAAAATGTTTAATAAAAATTAATGTGGATTAATATCTTCCAGAGCACATAATTCTGGGCATACTCCATAATGATGCTTATCATTCTATACACTAATTTGTATGATTTTGTTTTGGAGAACACACAGTACGTTGCTGTATCTTTGTATGCTACAAAATACGTAAGGGCCCATTCTTCCCTAAATCTTTGACCAACACTTGTGGAACCTCTATAACAGTGTTCCACCACTACTTTCAAGACTGCTAATGTGTTATAAACAGCAAACCAGAAGGTGACTGGCATACAGTAGCAGATGGAGACATGATTGCCCATACCTCTTCTAAACTAGTTCTACAAGATTTTACTGCTGCTCCTATTGGTTTGAAGAATGCCATAATCTTCAGCATTTCATGCTCAATATTTTCCCTAAGAGAATGATACCCAAATGTTTCTAATATTTAGAGTACTTTTGTCTTTTACTTCCCAAAATTTAGCATTAATAAATTTTTCATTTTTTTTTATAATAAACTCTTCTGTTTTAATCTTATATTCTGTGTCTATTCTTAACAAGGTGCCTTGCAACCTCTAACCTGGTGACAGTGTCTGAGTTTTTGCTTGAGGTGGTCACAAGTGAACTTTTGTCAGCATTAATGTTTATGTAAATAGCCTTTCAGCTCCCTCAGGTATACACTGTTTGCAACACACATTCACTCATCACCAGACACATCAGAGTGATCAATACCGCTGAGCGCTTGTTGCCTGCTTGCTTTGTGATTCATCAGAAACATGGGTCAACACACATGATGCATGACCTGTCTTCCATGTTTCAGCTTGAAGAGGCTATGATATATTCTGCTCACCCAATCCAGGTCTCTAATTGAGGGATTTCACACAACTCTTCCATGGGGTCACTATTGCCTTCAGCCACTATAATCTTTATCTTCCCTGGTTGCATTATTTTCATTTTCATCAACAACTTGCACATGATGAAATCTACATAACAACTTATTCAAATAAAATTACTATTTGCAAATATGTACATTTGCCTATTCATTTTATACATACTTATACAAATAATTCAATATAACTCTAGCTCTCTGACTCCACATGAAGCTGTAGGACCTCCTTGTTGATGGGGGAGCTTCTGTGCACAGGTGAACTGTAGGCCTGGGGGTGACAATTCTGATATATATGCATGCCAGATAGGCTACCACAAAAAGAAACATGTTTATATCTCAAAATACAATCCAGAAGCTCCCAGATGGAGAACCCCTCGCTGTAGGGTTCCTGATCTCAAACCAAGTAGAAAATGCATCATGCCAATGGATGTATGGCACTGGGGCAGTTAGAAACAGTGTAATGAATGATCTCTAGTACCCAGCCTTTTCAGCACATATGGAGTTCTGTGCTAGGTGACCTGTCCAGGGCCTTTCATGAGTAACTGGACACTTGAAAAATTACGATTTTAATTATTTTTGGATATATGCACATATTTATTAATAAAATATTTCCCAGTGCCATACAATAAATTCAGTTCCTAATGTGCCCAACAAAGCCCACTAGAGAGCATTTTTGTGGTGAGAATTGCTACCTTAATTCACTATTGGCATGGAGTGAAGAAACAAGATGCTGCATACTCTATTAACTTTACTATAACAAAGAGAAATTGCTGCCTGGTTTGGGATCAGGAAACCTGGGACTGAAATTCAGTGTTTATTCTGACAAGTTTGGTGCACGATGCCAGGTACCTAACAGGAAGACTACCCCTTCAGTTTGTGAAAGGTTTCAGGAAGCAGGATCCCTAAAAGAGAAGAGAAGATCAGATCAGTATATTTCTGCAACATGCGAAGAAAACAACGAATATCCACAGTGCTTTCTTTAACAGCCCAAAAAAATCAATCTCCAAAGCTGCTCAGGAATTGAGCACTTCTCCTATTTCTTTATAGCGTATCTTATGGAAAACCCTAAATTTCTAGGCATATTGGACACAAATTTCTCAGGCTTTTCTTGAGAACAACTACAGGAAATGGCAGATGTTTTGTGAAGTTTTAGAGGATAGTAATAAGGGTCCAAAACTATGAAACAAATTTTTATGGTCAGACGAGGCGACCCTCCATTCATTTGGGAAATTGAACGAATAGAACTGCCACATTTGGGGCCACGAAAACCCTAGAGCTACAACAGAACATGATAGGATCAGTCCCTAGTAAGATTATTTTTAATCAATTGTAGAACTTGCATAATGGTAAGGCTTTACCAGAGATGAGTATGCAGGCCAATGAACGGATTTTGTTACAATTTCAGGTAAATGCTCTTGTCTCTCCTGTCTGCAGAAATGGTCATTGGTCCCTTCTTTTTTTTCCAGATGATTTGGTTAATAGAAATTATTATTACAATATGTTGTAAATGTCTGTTATCCCAGAATTGGAAAGAAATGACATTTTGACCTGTGAAACACTTTTTCAACAATATGGGGCTCCTCCCCTTTAAGCAAGGAGCATTCATGATTTGCTTGATGAAGTGTTCCCTAATAGGTGAATTGGTCATGCAGGCCCAATTTCTTGGCCTCGGCAATCTCCCAACCTAACTCCCTTAGATTTTTTCCTATGGGGATTCATTAAGGACAGAGTGTACACAACTAAACCATGCATTATCCCTGAATTGTAATTACAGTATAGATGGTCACTCCTCGTATGCCATTGGAGGTGCATGATGAGATGGACGTCGTCTGTACTTGTGCATTGTTCAGGGTGGTAGGCACATTTAGAATTATGGACGTTGATTGTAATTGTTACCTATGTGATTTATGATACAGTATGTTATTTTAAACTTAAATTTATGCAAGTGCACTTTGTATGGCACTGGAAAATGTTTTTATTAATAAATATGTGCAATGTATCTGAAAATAATTAAAATCAGTAAATTTAGAATATCTAGATTAGATTTGTAACACTTAAGTATCACTTATGTATAGTTTTACCAGACCAGTTTCTAAGTCATGTGGGCTTCATTGTCGATGGCTTCATTGTCGACTTATACCTATCACTGTTCCAAAACACCCTTTCATTAAAATTGTTGATCAGTAAACTTTTTGAATTTCTAGTTACTTATGAAAGTTATTTCCCCAACACTCATGGGTCTGTTATCGAAAAAAAAAAAAAAAGCTCTAAAAGAATTATAGGAATATTCCTGATGGAGTAATCATCAGATAAACAAATGGACAAAGCAGCATCATCTATGAGTAAGTTATACCCATGACAAAAGTAGCACTCAGGACTAAAGACCTGACAATAAAACATCTTTAGGCACAGTGACGTGTTATTACAATCAAGCAAGCATCTGCTGATGAGCTTAACAGTAACAGCATGTAAATAGTAAGAGTTTTTAAGATCCTCTTTGACCCTTGAGAAGTAGAAACACAGATTTTATGCATGAAGTACCAGTCGCAGAGGAAGAAACTACTTTGGAGACCATAAATGTTGAGGGTTCTGAAAGTCTGCTGCCCAAGGATTTTTAAGTTAAACGCTGGGTTAAACCATGTTATGAAAAGAATTCAGATTAACTTGCTACTATGTAAAGCAGCCACTGCTGTTTTAAGCAAAAAAATAACAGAGGGAAGCATTGATATAGCAGCCATGATGAACCTACATAATTTGCCATTAAAGGCAATAAGGAGCATGATGACCCACTGAAACAAGTTGGATAAGGTACTCATCATAGGCATGAATGCCAATGCTCACCATGTTTTATGAGCTAGCTCTTACCTTAATCCAAAGGAGAGCTGCTTATAGAATGTTTGATAAGCACTAATTTAATTCTGGATAGGGACAATGAGCCAAAATTTGTTACTTATCAAAGAAGGAAGATCATTGATGTTACATTATGGACTATACTTTTTGAAGACCAAGTTTCTAACTGATATATATCTTCAGATGTCTTGGCATGTGATCAAATATGCATCTGGTTTATGATTATATCTCAGATCACTAATCCTGGTCATATAGGAACCCAATAGTACTGAATGGGGTGGGTGTAAAAAGTACCTTTCAACATTAGTATCAGGAATACCCAAGAATGTTTATTCTGTGCTGGGATTTAGGTTGGTCCCTGACCAGCTGCAGCAATTCTCCAAAATTGTCAAGATAGGTTTGCATGCTTGCCAAAGCTGGCTTCTTTGTTTAAAGAGCTTAGGAAACTTAAGAAGCAAGGGGACATTTTAAACTTGCAAGAAGAATCAGTATTTGGGACCTTTAATGGAAAACACTAACCATTTACAAGCAATGTACCTATAAGACCAAAATTCAGTCATGGATGCTATACTGCCAAGGAACTAAAGATATTCCCATTAGCTCAATTTATGGCTAAAAATGGTAATAAGGTAATCACCATTCAACAGCCCGATGGCAGTTATCTCTATCTGTACTGAAAAGGGAGTTGTGTTTAGCTTGCATACATTTTCCTGATTAATGTATTAATCAGGTTCAGATCAATCTGTGTGATGAAGAGGAGGGCTGAAGCCTCAGCAAAAGGGTGATCAATGATACAGGTAAACTCATGTGACATTCATACACAAACCTGAGCATCCTACATTTTGAGAGACCCAGAATCCTAAAAAGTATTTTACAGCAAGGTAAATGGATGTTGTGAGCATGTGCGTGCATACATGTAGCTATATAACTCAAAAGAAATATTGGTTTAACACTAAACTTGGTGTTCAAGCATCTTCCAAGGAAGCAGTAGAAAAAATTTCAAGAACCCCAAACTAATAGAGCGCGATGACTCAAGCAGTTTCATCTGTAGCCCACATTCAGGAGATTAAAGGTTCAATCCCTTTGGTCAGCCTACCTGATCCATGGATTTTTTTTTCTGGAGTTTCCCCAGGTCAGGCAAATGCTGGGTAAGTTGTTTTCATCCTCTGAATTTCCTGTCCCTCCAAGACATTTCCATTGTCATTTCATTAATCCTTCATCGCGCTGGTTTATTTCAGGGTTGGGAGTATTAGCAATGGTGCTTGGTGCAGTATGGCAGGGAAAAAGGATGCTCAAAGTGATCCCCTGATTTTGGCTGGAAGAGGAGTGGTGGGGTGGGGTCCCTCCTCTGCCTGTCTGACTGCAGGGGTGCATCAATCTGGAAACTGTAAGACCCTTGTGCCATCACTCCTTGTTCTGGCTGACTGATGTATCCCCTCACCTCATCCCTCCCTCCCTCCTGGGAGCACTCCCTCATGGGACATAGACACAATAACCACCTATGTTCAGCGCCAAGTTCCCTCCATCCATATCCTATTCCTTCACCTCAAACTATCTTTTACATTTAAATTTGTCATTATATTTACTTTTCTCAAAAATAGCTGTAATGATATTGATTACAGTACAATGTATTCAAGATGTTCACATGACTAATGAAATTTATGTGTTGAATTTTCTGGAAATCCTCTTTGAGTCTGAATGAATTTGACATAATTTGTACACCATAAGAAATTCACAAAGTCTTACTGCACAAAAAATAAGTATGCACCAGGTTAAAACACACAGTTTATGTCAGATAAAAGTTTTTTGTGCTGTTAACCATTTTGGAGATGTTCTTTGTCATTGGTTTGAATTTTCAAATATCTATATTTTTTCAAGAGCAAGATGCTATTTACTTTTTCTGCTGTTCATGTAAGCAGCATGGAATTTCAAAGCCATAAAATAACTATCCACTTTTTATAAATATATAATTTTAACTTACTATATTCTTCTTACACCTACAAGGATGTAAATGTGTAATAAAGTTTATCTCTATTTACAAGAAGTAGGTAATTATAACAATAGTTTGTAGAAGAGTTAGCAGAGAAATTCATGTGAATGAAACACATTACTTCTTAAAGGAGTATAGATCAGTTGAAACACTTAAAGCACAATATACGAGGAAAACCCTCACTATATGGATACTAATTTGTTCACCAGTTTAGGAAATCAATGCCAACACTTCACCATATAGTTTGCCAAATAGAAGTCATTGCTGTCTTAAGTGATATTCATTGACAAGGGAATTTCTTGACACTAAGTACCTTAATTAGAACTTCCAATTGAGTAATAATGAAGAGTTCTTAAGAGTATAATGCACCACCAAATATTTTATGTTGAACAATATGCTGACCTTGAGCATTTTGGGTGAGGAGGGAATGATGGATCTATCTATTGCCAAGATCTAAACCTTTAGAGCCATTTTTGAGCAAATGGAGGGGTCCTCTCACTCATACTTTGGAATCTGGTGTTCGATGGACTGCTGCAAAAACTCAATGATGTTAAGTTGTCTTACTGTTGGATTTGCAGATGATATTGGCGTTATGGTCAAACATAAATCTCCTAGTATATCTGCCGAGTTGCCTCAATTTACACTCTGGAATTGAGAACTTTCTGTCAATCCAGAATGAGGAATATTGGAACCTTAAAGGGACCTACTCTATTTGGTAAGACTACGCCATGTGTTAAAGCCATATACCTCAATCTTCTTTTAGGCAAGAAACTGGCTTGGAAAGAACATTTAGGCCACTTGGTGGCCAATGCTTATAGATTGGATCTGCAGAAACCTGTTTAGCATAACAAAGGAACTAAAACCTAGAGTGATGCTTTAGATATAGAATGCCATGGTTAGAAACATGATATTACTATGACTATAATGTCTAGCAAGAAGAAATGTATTGTTCTATTTAAAAATTCGAAAAGGATGCTCAATTTCCATATGACATCAATGCTGATTTTCAAAACATTCTCAATCACTACCATAGGTATAGGAACACCCCAACCTGAGATAAATTGCACAGCACTGCAAAACTATTCTCCACTGAGTTTTTGTGCTTTAACCTGCTGCCCATAAAGCACTTTTCCAGCAGAACCATATGTTTAGCTGCGTTGTGTTGCAGCTGGGATGTTTCTGGAATACCAACATTTCATGCTCTGAAAACTTTTATCACTATTAAGGTAACGTAAACATAATTACTGAATTTATCCTTGCCTGCAACTATTCAAATGTGCCTTTATATTTTTTCAGTTAGTTAAAATGCTTCAGTCTACATTAAAATTTTACTTCCATGTCATGAATTTTTTAATTAGGACTTAATTTACAACCATATAATTACATTATACATCAAATATATGTGATGCATAATGTACATCATGCTTATAAAGACATGCTGCTACGTTCCACTGTATGATCACTAAACTGCTCATTGAACCTCCCTCACACACCTTCAGCCTCCTCTCTCTCCATATTCCCTGTATCCCTCCCAGGCATTTGCATTTCACCCTGGGGCAGCTCTGTCCTACAGTACCTACTAACCCCATAGAGTAAACCAATGGAATCAAATCCAACAACCCTAGAGAGAGAGAGAGAGAGAGAGAGAGAGAGAGAGAGAGAGAGAGAGAGAGAGAGAGAGAGAGAAGGGGATATAATACCCTTCTATAAGCTAGTGCCCCGTCCAGTGCTCCATTACCAGTTCGATATTAATGCATTTCAATAATACATCTGGTCAGTTTAATAAATGCCCTGCAATCTCCCCAATCATTGCTCGTGAGGGCTGAAAATTTAAAGGATGAATAGGCAACGACCCAGATTCCTTTCCTATTGGTTACTTTCACCTCCTGTGCATGGTCGACAGCCTGTACAAGATGCAGACCATATCAATATAATTACCTTTTGAAACATTGCTATGGTTAAGTTTCAAATGGCTACAAAGACTAGGCTGTGAGCTTTTTTTACCTTCCTCTATGGCAAGGGTGCTGCAAGAAGAAAAACAGGGTTTAACCCACTCTCTTATTGTGGCATTTAATTTGCTTATTATCCAAGGCATTCCTATTCGGTTAGCACTAGATCGCTGTATGGTCTGGCCATACACAAGGTACAAAGAAAGGGGATGAGAAGAGGGGCATGGCACCAGAAGACATAAAATGGCATGCCTGCTCTATGGCATATCCTTGTACATACTGTTTTCCCTGATTCTGGCTTATATTCATATCATATCATATAGGGACATCTGAAGATCAGGGTTGAAATGCAAAAATTAAGATATGCTTATAGAGGAACCAGAGCTTGATTTCTGACAGGCCACTGAAACATAAGTGAAAACTGTGATGAGTCAGGGAATATCTTATAGAAATTTATTATGTTAGAAATGACTGTTCATCAGACATGTTATACATATACATGGTGGTTTTAACAGCACCTCAAATTAAACAAAAACTGCTAGAGTTAAAGCATTTCAAAAATGAAAAGTAATATGTGGTCATCCCTAGACTTGATTTAAAGGCTGCCTAAAACAATTTATAAATGCTGAAGTTGGACATTCTTTTCAGTGCTCTTAGTTTCATCCTTCTCTTGTATTTCTAATAAAGGGCTTGAGAGGAGTCCTTTTTCCATATTGTACAGTCTGGAAAGCACTATCATATAAATATTTCAAGGACCAAGTTTCGTCTTGAAAATATTTACAATTGAAAGTGTTAAGTTATTTATACAATCATATCAAGATAATATGAAAATGTATTAAGCAATATTATAAATGCTGGGCAATTAATTTTGAGCAGTGATTGCATATGACCTCATATCAATCCTACTTTCATAATGAAAGGGTATGGTTAGTGTGGTAGGTCAAGCCTCTCACTCAACCTGCACCAGCTAAAGGTTGACTTATGATTCACATTTGCCAAAACCTGATACGAGGCATCAAGTCTTAAATTAAAAGCTTTATTTATATACATTGTTTACATAAACAACAGCTATGATCACATCAGCATTGCGGGTGTATCAGAGTTTTACCTCCAGGAAATTTTTACATGCCAGCAAATCCACCAATGAGATTGTCATTTGTAACACAAATACCATCGTTCTAGGGCAGAATCTAACTCAACAGTTTCTGCACAAAAAGCCAGCACAAACAAATGAACCACACAGGGTGATCTGATATGACAGTAGAGAAGATGTAAGATGAGGAACAAATGCTATTTTAATAAATAGTATATGTCCATTGGTCACAGATGGATATTTCTAAAGCCTACTTCACCAGAGGAAATACAATGATAAGTTTCATTTGGAAAAGCACCCTTTATTTGAATGGTATCTATGTAAAAGAATTATGGAAACAATCAGTTCTTAAATGCTTAATTGTAATTTTGCGATCTGAATAGCTGGAAAGTATGGATGAAGCCACTAATTTATTTATTTTTCTTCATAAAATCATTCTAGTAATTATGACTGTTATTTGGAATAAATATTGGACAACTGATCAATAATTCCCCATCTTCTTTATGGAGTTGTATGGGTGGTATTCGCTGCTTCATGGAGAAATTTTTAACCTTTCCAATACATTTTGGTCATCTTGCAGTAAATGAAGGCCCATTACAGAAAGCATACTTGCTTTGTAGTTCTGTAAAACAAGGAACAAATTGTTCTTTTACAAGAGGGAAATTCCTCTTTTTGGCAAATAAATGAAATGAAGCTACTGAAATTCAATACTGGGCCACTAAAATTTCTAACTGTAATGTTTAACTGAAAAAGGCCAAAGATTTTGTTCCCCCCCCCATTTTCTACCTTGAACTGTTATATACCTATATCAAATTTACTTCATATCTGAAAATATTTTGAATCTTCCAGAGCTCTTTATTTGTAACTCATGATATATGAGTTACAAACAATTAGAACACATCAGTTCAGGAAAAGGTAATTGATAAATGTGTACTGGAAAAAATGTATGTGTATGTTCCAGTATTATATATTAGGAATGCTATAAATATAAATGTTTTGCAAAATTTGCTGATTAATTCATTAAAAGAAAACACATTTATGACAACTAATTTGGTCCACTTCTTTTCATTTAATTAATAAACAAGACTGCATTTGAAATTGTGCTTTATTTTATTAAAACGTATATGGTTCTTTACGAATTAACTACACATACTATTGTTATCCTATTATATCTGCTTTAAATATGTTCAAAACATATCATCTTACATCAAGACTGCAGAGATTAACTCAATTTGATTTGATTTACCTTCTACAGCCACACTTATAAAAAGTTTATAGGATCTAATTTTAACTAAAATAAAGATTCAACAACCTTAAGAGCAATAGAAAACAAGTATTCATTGAAATTCCTTTTGCAGTACTTTGCAAGTAACAAGCAGGCAAGCTTACAGTGAATACAGTGAAATATGTAATAGGAACCACATGTGAACAATATTAGGTTTCATGTGCTTCTGAAACAAATAACATTTGCAGCAATTCTTACATAACAGATCTAACCATTACATATGCAGCAAGTCCAATTATGCATTAAGAAATACTCTTTCAGATACAGTAGTGCGTAATATTTCTGTATATTCTGGCAAAGAAATACATTATTTGCAGCATGATGCTCATGAAAATGTTTATTACTATTCAAGTAGTGTTAACATGCTTATGTTATTGAAATTATACTTGCCTGCAACTATTCAAATGGTCATTGATATTTTTTTAATATAAAATGCTTTAGATTCATTAAATTTTTAATTGCATGTGTATAAATTTCTAATATACAACTTTATTTGTAATCATACAATTACATTTCACTAATTGCATGCTGTAAATGTCTTACAATTAGGACAGAAGAAATAAATAACACAGTTAACAGTTTTTACCATTAATTATCTGAAGTTTAAGACATGAGAGTAATGCCGCTTGCATGCATCAAAATGCCACACAATAAATGGACATTACAAGCAGGAATATTGAAACCACATCATTCATTAAATTTCAGATGATTTGTTATGTTTTATTGACAGTATTTGCACCGCACATTACAAGCAAAGCTCTGAAGCTCATGAGAAGCTAATGACTATAAGTATCAAGAAAAATCAAACCTATTAAAATGTTAGTGGTTTTGTTAATTTTAAAGCTAGTTTATTATTTCATGTAACTGCTTCATAGTAGTAGTTGAATGCACAAACATTTTAAAAACACATGTATACTGCATTTTTATGCAACTAGTTATGCTCTGATGCTTAATAATCAGTGCTTATATATTAGTACCTTTATTACTTTTTCATAATATGAACATTGTTGTCTTTCTTCTATAACAAAGACACCAGAGTGAAATGTATCTATGAAGCTAGCTTATTAAAAAAAAAAAAAAAAAAAAAAGTGAACCATTAAGGAACTTTTCAAACAAGTCTTTGGGAAAGAATAATATTAGGATGAGTAGTTTAACAGGGTGAAGTATTATATTTCTTATGTAAAGGTCTACATGAGAATGCTTGATGGCAATGCTGATAATACACATGACACCAATTTTAATGAAACTGCAAAAAGGTAGGGAAGGGGAGCTATCATCATGGCTTGATTTACTTCTGAGTGTTTTGAAACAAAAATGCTGTTTTGAAACTTCTGTTTATAAAAATCAATGAGAAATTATGAAGAAAAAGAAAACAGTTGCCTAATCTCACATGGAAATGCCTTGACTATTGTTGTTTTCTCTTCTTCCTATTAAAACTGTACATAAATGTAACATAATCACTTATACAAAAGGAATTTCAGATTGATATTTAACTAAAGTGCATTTGATGGAGGTAGAAAAATGTATGGCAATGTTGCATCCTTTGCATTCAGAGCTGCATAACATTAGGCTGGCAACCTATGAAATCAAATCTAGCAGAATTTCAAGCTGATGTTTATGTGGTATGCAGGTGGTATTACATATGCATAGCTTCTGTAACAGGTGAATAAGGTGGAAGATAAAAAATGTATAGATAGCTGGCCATGTATTCTATTACAGAATAAGTGAAAGCCCTTTTATATAGTGATAAAGTATGGATAATTCCTTTGCACATAACCTTCAATAACTAATAAATCATTGCCTTATGCAATTCTGCAATATTAAATTAGCCTTAAAATCTGGATATCTTTCATAGTATATTTATGAACAAATAAAAATCACAGTTTCAGAGAGCAGTGCACCAGATAACCCAAAATTATTATTACAGCATAACTTCATGCAATTCTGCAATATTAAATTAACCTTAAAATCTGCATATCTTTTGTCATACATTCATTAAACAAATATAACGTTCTGTTACAGGTAGCAGTGTGCCACATAACCCAGAATAGTTATTTCAGCATAACCTCACTCAATTATACAATATTATATATTCAATTTTAAATAGAAAGTCTCTAGCAAAAGTAAAATTTGGAAAGCATATTATCTGGATTTCAAGTAATAAAGGGATTACAGCAAGGATGCTTTATATCTCCCACTTATACAAAATTTATACAGAGAAACCTATAAAAAGTTGCAGAAAAAATGTAAAAATATGGGATTTCCAGTAGAAAGATCTACAAGCAGACATTAAGTATGCTTCATAATAAATTTATTTAAAACTAATATATTGTTCTATCATAGTTACAGGAGACAGCATGCCATATTGCCCCAAACACTTATTAAAGTACAACCTCATGCTATTTTGTAATATGTTTATTTAACCAATATAGTGTGTCCATAAAGTCATGATGCACTTTTGACTGGCCACAGGAAATCAGCAAAATAAGATAGAAATGTGAAATTTGCACCAAATTAAAGAAAAACTCCACCTATTCAGTGCAGTTTGACGTGGCTTCCATTTGCTACCGTACATGCATCCAAACAATATTCAAGTTCTGCCCACACACGTTTAAGGATATCTGGTGTAACAGCTTGAATAATATCTGTGATTCTCTGTTTTAAATGATTAATGTTGTTGAAATGCTCACTGTACACATATTGCTTCACATAATCCCACAAGTAACAGTCTAAGGGCATCAGATTAGCAGATCTTGGTGGCCATGACTTGACAGAACTCCTGCCTATCCACTGCTGGGGAGATAATGTATCCAGAAGCTAACAAACAATGCTGGCTTAGTGGAGGAGTGCTGTCTTGGAAATTGTGGCACTGCAAACAATTCCAATGTGCTAAGGTAGTCTGTTCTGAAAAGAAAAATGGGCATATTACTGTGTTATGCATCAGGCCATGCCACACGCTCACTTTAGGGGTGTTATGTTTGTACTCAATATTGGCACAAGGAGTTTCGGCAGCTCACATGTGGAGGTTATGTTGATGAACATGTCCACAAATATGGAATATCGCCTCATTGTTAAACACAATCTTCTGCAGAAATAGCTCATCATTGTTGATCTCATGAAGCATATCTGTAGCAAACTTAATTTGTTTGGGTTTACCAACCACTTTTATAGAGTGCAACAGCTGCAACCTGAGTTCTGAAAAAGTAGATGTCTCTTTAACACCTTGCATAGATGTAATTGTAAAGCACATGCATCCACAGATATTTTAGGGCTTCTTACGTAGCTATCCCATATGGCCTTTATAGACTCATCACCTACCAATGGGCTACCAGAATGGGGTTTGTCAAACAAACTGCCAGTATCCTTCAACTATTTGTCCCACCGAGTAATATTATTATGTGGTGGCACTTTGTTGTACATGCCACAATATTCATTTTGCACTTTGGTCATGGATTCAAATTTGGTAAGCCACAGAACACATTGAACTTTCCTCTGTACTGTCCACATCTCAGCCGGCATGGCACTAGCAGATCCGCTGCCACACAGTTTGTGATGTTGCATCATCACCTCCATGTGCACATGTTTGTACATCAAACTACAGAAACTTGGAGAGTTTTTCATTAATTTGTGCAGATTTCACATTTCTATCTTACTTTATTGATTTCCTGTATCTAGTCTAAGGTGCACCATGACTATGGATACTCTGTAATACAAAGTTCTATCACAGAGTTGCAGGTGGCAACATGTTGGACAAATGGTATCCTTTCACAAACCAATACTACTGAAATTAAATATTGCCAGCTTTTGGAGATTAGAACATAAGTTTAAATGCGGATGAATGGTAATTAACATCTAAAACCGAATGACTAAAAAGCAATTATTCAAGCCATCATTGTTTATGAATATACTACACTCATTTTCATTTGCTCATTAGTCACATGACTCCCCTTTCTCACATAAAACTTGTAAGGTTTAACTTCCATTCCAGTTTAAAAATTGCACTTCTGGATATATGTCACTTCTTCCTTAACAACACTGGACTGCTTCACTATTTGCCAACTTATTCGCGATTACAGAGGTTTCCTTCTTCCTAAAGTTGGTATGATTTGACAAGATTATGTTGGCGTGGATGCAAAGAATGCAACATTTCCAAAATACATATTTTTTTAAGAGTAAAACACAAACTAAATATATTTGATTATATGCTGCATCAACAATGGGAGGTCAAATGTTTAAAACACAACTAATACATTCTATCACTAACCATTCCAGTCACATGTCAAAAGATATTTCAATTTCATACAAATAAGATTAGTTCTGCTTGATGATTTGCCTACTGCATTACATCAACTGTCAAAACAATATAAAAAAAAAAGTGAAAATACTACCAGCCTCCACTATACATTTTGTTGGAGAGTTCATACTAAGCATGGATATTTGTTACAGTTAATTCCAGCAATGAAAATGCACAATTTTAAGGGTTTTAACAACTGCTTGTCAGCAATCTTTATTTAAAAAGGTTATAATGGCATAATGAGAGGCTTCCATCAGCAAATGTGATGGGAGATTTTTGTGTTCAATATTTTGTAAAAAACTAAGTTTCCTTAAAGTACACCTTACTTCATTTTGCATGGCCACATGACTAACATCTGGTAGACAGGTTTTCCATAAATTCCTTTTAACTGAATTGAAAACATATAATATGAATACATCTAATTGAACTTTACAAACACCAGTAAACCTTAATGATCACTTCACAGTATAACAACCCAGTTAAATTGGAGTCATAAAAGTCCAAGCTTTCGACCATCTTAACTTGGTTGCTACACCATGAAGTCATCAATAACCAACACCGAGAAAGCCTCAAATCTTTAACCAATGAACATGGCTGAGTGAAACAGGATTAGCAGCCATTAACAAACCTTATAAATACCAACTAAGACCAGGCTGCTGGAATTATCCAAAGCAGCAAATGACTGAGCAGAAATAAAGTTTGTTCTTGCATATCCATTTCAGATATTTACAATTGTTTAGTATTTAATTCCTTTTGGGAAAACATCCAGTTCTTCTACATTTATATGCACAAATTCAGATTTGTATTACTCTAGCTTTACTTCTTGCACCACAACTTACTAGAATATGTTTCAAAGACTGTTGCTTCTATTGTCAGCCTGCCTCTTGATCTGGTCTTAGAATGGATCTGTATATCAACATTATGGTGCAGAACAACTTTTGGCAGGAGTGAAAAGGGTAATTGTATTAAATATGTTGTACCTACTTTTTCTTTCAATGTTATGACATCCTGGCTATAAAAGAGGTAACCAAATTGATGTCAGAAGCAAACGTGTATCTGTGAACAGCATTTCCAATGAGAGAATGGAAATGAAGCAGATGGAAACTGTAAATACCCCAAAAAAGGAAAAAGAAAGGACATTAATGTTTTAGGGCAAGTGAATGCTTTTGTTACAAGTGCCATTCACTTTAAAGTGCACAGTTTCTTTTTAAACAACAAGCCACCTTTTAAGATAAGATACTTATTTAGTAAACAGTGACCTATCTTCCAATTTTAAGAAAACCACTTTTCACATCTTGCTTTTAGACACTGGGTTTCAGATTGCAAATAGGAACAAAATGAATGCAATAACTGATTTGGAGGACATAGTGCTGTGGAGAAGATCTTACCCAAGATCTACGAGGTAATATCATGTAGAAGGGCACACAATTTATTATTTTTAAGAAGCCTGGGTAAATGAGGGACAAGCGTCACTTCAAAATCTAATATCCCATCCCTCACCTTTCCGTGGTGCAGCTGTTAGTATGCATACTTATGCATGTTCAACTAAAGGAAGGGGCTGCTCTTCAAATGGAACTGGTCAACCTGATGAGTTTAATGACCAAATCTGGATTCTTTCTTTTCCTTACAGATTCCCTCTTTCTCCTTTCCTATCCAGTCTTCCTTGACTGACCTCTTGTTGTCTTCGACCCCGATGGTATTAGAGTACTCCAAGCCTAGGGTATCATTTCATCCCTTCTACTTTCTATATATCTTTTAACTGTTCTGGATCAACCATGGAACAATAATTGACTCACAATTGGTGAATGTGGGGAAAAGCCAGTGGTTAAGAAATTGAACCTGTTGTCTAGGTCCGAGGGACCCAATGACCAATGACAGGAGCACTCCTTTATGCTTAATAAAGGTTGGAAAAGGATGAAGCAATTGCCATATCATAAAAAAATGGTGCCCTTAATAAAAACGATTGCTACCAGCTCAAATAAAAATGAACCCAATGTAAGACATACCGATCTCTGGGTGGGACTGCCTAGGGAGAACAAGAACCTACTATGGAAGTATTACAATGGAATTGTAGAGGTCTAAGCCATGATGAGAAAACTGAACTCCACAAAAAGCTTAATGGAAAAGATATAGATGTTTTTGGAATCATGGAAACCAGAACATAAAAGGAAATATAAATTAAATGGGTACAGTACTCAATTATTACCCAAAAAAAGACAAATTACCAGTGGAATTTTAATTGGAGTTAAACAAAATATAACATCTAAATTCAAAATCATAAAGAAAATGCAGGAGTCAGACAGATCAGAAATTGCAAGAGTAGATGTTTGGAAAAATAAAGAACATTTCCCAGTTTACTTCATTTATAACTCACTAAACAATAAACCAGATTTAAATAACATAGAAATAAAAAATAAAACCATTAAAATGGGAGACTTCAATGCACACTCAAACTTGTGGGGATATAAAAATATAAACACTGCAGGTAAAATAGTTGGAAGACTGGCTTAATTCACATAGAATAGAATTAATTTTTGGCAAAGAACAAATTGGAATGTATCTACATCATACAGGAACTACAACTACCCTGATATCCTCATCTCATCCAGAATTGCTGACAGAACAGAGTAGTATCAGAAAGCCTAGGCTCTGATTATAGAGCTACAATGGCAAACAATAAACTTCAGAGGAATATACAAATAAAAAAGTCCTGGAACTTCAAGAAAGAAACTGGAAGTGGAGATGAATTAGAACAAAAACTACCATGTGAGATAAAAGTTAATTCAGAATCACCAGACAGTATCAATAATAAACTATGTAACATACTAATTCAAACAGCAAATAAGTATACATTCCAAGAGGTCGAGTTAAAATGTACAAACCCTTCTGGACGAAAGAGTTGGAAAAACTAAATGCTGAACGAGAGGAAACCAGGAAAAATGCTGAACACAAAAAAGATAGAGAACATTTATCAGAGTGGAAAAATAAGACAGCTGTTTTCAAAAGCAGCATAATAAATGCAAAAAGAAATTCATTCAAAACATTTATGGAAAATTTGGTTTACAGAAAAGATGCTCATAAGGTTTATAAATATATATCTACAGCACAAAAGGAAAGTAAATCCAACAGCCCATTATGTTTAGAACTACCAATCTCACAGATGATTTAAAAATAGCATCAATTTTTAATACCAACTCACTGCAAATAAAACCCCAAAACAAAATAAAACCAACAAAAAATAAGACAAAAAGTGATACAGATGAATAAACAGATTAAAAATGGCAACCTAACCTCTGCTAATAACATTTTTTGTTGGAACTTCAGTATTGCAGAACTAAATACAGCTATTAACAAAATTAAATACAATAAAGCTCCTAGCCCAAATAATATACATCCTGAGTTTATAAAACAATAAAGGTATGAAAGCCAGAAATACATTACTCAACATTTGTAACTATATATGGAACACTTCAGTCCCAGAAAATTGGAAAAAAGCCATCATAATACCTGTATTAAAACCTGGAAAAACTGCAGAAGGTATAAACAACTACAGACCAATATCACTAACCAGTCACTTATCCAAAATTATGGAAAGAATGATTGCAGAAAGATTAAACTAATTTTTGGAAACACACAACCTATTATCTAAATCACAAGCAGGATTCAGAAAACACCATTCAACCAGTGAACAAATTATTTTAGTAAGTCAGAATATAAAGGAATCATTCAACAAAGATACAATAGCAGTGTTTGTAGGTTTCGAAGTCGGCATATGATAGCGTTTGGAGATGCAAACTAAAACAGAATCTCCAACTAGGTATCAAAGACAATATAATATGTTATGGTGGATTTCTGAATTCATAATCCAAAGGTATACTGCAACAAAATATGGCACAGCAACCTCCAGATACAAACAAAATCATTTTGGATTACCTAAAGGAGCCGTGTTAAGCATGATCTTGTTTAACATATATGTGAATGACTAACCAACTCTATCAGAATAAGAAGGCTGCAAAGTAGGCCTATACACTGATGACCTAGCTATTTGGAAATCAGAAAAATAAAATAAAATTAAAAATGTGGAGAACACCATACAGATGTCACTAGAAAAACTTGGGAAATGGTGTACAAAAAATTCAATGACAGTAAATACAGAAAAAATGTATTTCCAGCATTTTTCCTTGGATAAAAAAGCCAAAAGAAATTAAACTCTATTATAATAGCAATGAACTCCAAGAAACAGAATTTTCAAAGTATTTGGAAGTACATTTTGATAAAAGACTCACATGGCTACATCAAGTAAAATCTGTTACAAGGAAAGCAAATAATAGGTTCAAAATACTAAAACCGCTAGCAGGAACTAAATGGAGCAGCTCTAGAAAAACGTTAAATGCAACACATATATCAAACCCATCTTAAAATACTGTAGTGATGTATTAATAACAGAATCTGAGTCTTGTAAAATAGTATTAGGGAAAACTCAAAACCAGGTATTATGCTTAATAACAGGTGCAGTTAAAACCACCCCAATAGAAACACTTCTCTTTGCAACATCTAATAGGCCAATAAACCTAGAACTTGAAGAACAAGCTCTTATAACTCATGAAAAACTTATAAGAATTCCAAATTTTAATAAACTAGACAAATACCAGGATTTTAAATATACACTACAAATCCAAAAAGGGTTTGTACAAGAAGTAAAACAGCTAAAAGAAAAACTATACTATTACAAAAGAAAATCTATTACATCCCATATATATATATATACACATACGGATGGCTAATTTGTAAGTGTTGGAGCTGGAGTAGGTGGGACATGTTAGTCCTTTTACCAAAATGTGGGAAAAAACACTACAAATTTTGATGGAGAAATTGATGCATTCTACACAGTTCTAGAATATCTGTTTGTTTGGCTACAAAAATGTAAAAACATTTATTTTTTTATCAGATTCTACAGCGAAAATCCAAGCAATAGCATTAACTCATGATCCAAAAACAAAAAAATAAGAGAAATTCACTATTTTATTAAACAGGTACAACATTTTAGTAAGAATGTAGTCTTCGAGTGGATTTCTGCACACTGTGGATTGAGTGATAATTAAAAAAGCAAAAAAGGAAAACAAAATTCAAAATAAGGTGCAACCAAAATCAATCACTGGAATCAATTAAATGTATCATTAAGAAGAAAATGAATAATGACTATAAAGCTAAGTTAACCACAAATATATTAAATTCCAAAGGAGAAAAATTCTTAAAAAACTTGAAACTAGCTCCTAAATTACCTCAAAAAACAGCCGTCGACACATTCAGACTTAACAGTGGACATGACAGTCTCAGCAAACACCTGCATAAAATTGGATTGCTATCGTCTCCAAATTGTCTGTTATGCAACAAGGAAGAAGTATCTCCACCCACCCACTTTTCTATATATGCTCATCTTTAATTTCTAAACCAGTTTTCATATCCCTTTCATTGGCACCACAACTGAAGCAATTTGAATGGCCAAGATTGTAAAAGTGAGACGAAATGGACTGGCCATTCATTCAAAGTCAAACATCATGAGTTCAAATTCCACTGACTGCAATCAAGTGCCTGTGGTGAATCATGGTGATAAGTAAAGTAACTGATGTGATGAGTGCTTGGATGCTGATGGGGTTACATTTGACTGCAGTTGCATGGATTTTTCTTTAATTCTTAAAAAGATAAATAAATAAATAAAGAGATACATAACATATAAAAATATCTAAAAAAAACACCACCAAAAAAAACACAAAGCCATTAAAATATCTAAAATCTTAACCAAAACAAATGTGTATAAAATATGTTACACCATGAATTAAAGGACAAGTCACATGAGGAAGTGTAACAGTGAGCCTAGGCTGATGATGGAGATGACAGTCTCTGAAACACGTTCCAGTAAAGCTTTGCAGTGAAAACTCAAGCTATAGTACTAAAATCTAAATTTGTTTGTTTATGTAAATGATTTTTCATACTAGTTATTATTTGCTTTAAAAGAGGAAAAAATAAAATAAAAATCAGATTATGCTATATACTGCACCTTCATTTACTAATATTAATACCTACATATAGAAAAATGAGAAACAATTTCTGAAGAGAGTCAAGAACCATTTGCTGCCTCGCTGAAGAAATGTTTTGCAAGTCTCTTGGAAATGTTTTGCAAGTCTCTTGGAGAAGCCTGAGTGTGTGTAATTCTTACATAATGTGATACAATTAGAGCAATGACATGCTCTAACATCTCAGCCAATTGCAGGAATCAGGAGGCATTTTTGTCTTTTGTTCACATCAAGTAGCATAAAAGTACTTGCATACAGAAAGAATAGCGAAGGAACAGTTCTTAAGTTGGGACTTATTTTCAACAGTGTAGAAAATGCATGGGGATATTCTATAATAATACACTATATAAAAGGAAACTCAAGGAAATAGAAACTAATTTAAAACGTTCACAGAAACTTGCGACAGTGATGTGATTAATATTCAACGGTAAGGTTTGAGTCTGTTTTTGTAAGGCAAAACAATACTTAACAATTACTTACTGAGACCGGTTTCAGAAATGCAAGTTGCTGCCATTTTCAACCTCTAACTTTGAATGAATCTCCTTTAATTGGCATCAAAGATGTGGATGGTGGTGGTGGATCTATGAGCTTATAAAGGTTGCTGTACAACGGTAAATCAAAATTCATATTATGGTTCTTCTTCTTCATTATGTATCCCAAATGTCCAATTCCATATGCTGATAAGCTGGTTTTAACAGTTTTATATTTGGTGTAGTTTTATGTTGTGATGACAAAAATGGTGGGCAACTGCAAATTTATCTGTTGTATTTTAAGTGACATGTGTGTTCTTTTAGTCTGGTTCCCAATGAATACCAACAAGAACATCAACAGATGCTCCAAACAGCTACAAAAAATGGCTTCTACCAAAAATGTAGTGGACAAAAGAAGCTGCACATACAAAAAACTGAAATGCTTAAAACAAACCACAATCCTACAGAACCACTGCAACCAATCTTGATTCAGAAAATTTGTGTATCACCCAAGGCAACAAATTTCAGAAGATCTTCAGGAATTGTATCATCTTAGCTCCAAAGAACTATGGCATCCTAAAATTAAAAGGTCCTATTCCAGCACACAAAAAACAGGGAATTTAAAAAACAAAATACTTAAAATGCAATCTAGTATACATAGAAAGAACAGAAAGAAGTTTGGAAACCAGACTAAAAACACTTGAAATACAAACAGATAGATGAACAGTTCCCCACCATTTTTGATCATTACATGAAATTACACAAAATATAAATCTGTTAAAACCAGCTAACAGAATAGAAAATTAAATATTTTGGAGAAAATTTATATAATGACGAAGAACCACATTATGCATTTTAAAATACTTACATACAGCAACTTTTGAAAATTCATAGATCAAGCGCAGATGCCTACAAAGGTGATGCACCCCCACAACCACTACCCTCACGTTTGATGGAAACAGAAGGAAATTTAATCAGATTTAGAGGATGAAAATGGGAACAACATGTGTTCCCAAGACCTGTCCCATAAGTAATCGTTAAGTGATGTTATGAGTTACAAAAACTAAATCAGCTCTTACCATCGAAATAGAAACTACTTTCATTTAATTGCCTGTAGTGCTTCTGCATTGCTTTTTCCAAGGATGCAGTAACTGTTCTACTATTTGCTTTTATGTGAGAAAATATTTTGGATTTCACAGTAAATATGTAAGAGGCATTTATTAAACAAGTTCATAACATTTGCCTAGCACTAAATTTCAGGGATATTACCCAAAATGGTATGTCTTATATTTTGTTAGTAGGCCAGGAAGCTAATTTAAACATCATACATTTTTAATAGGCTCCCCACTTAACCCTATGCAGCTTTCTACCAAATTTGAAATGTGCTGGCAAATTTTCTTCAATATCTTTCTTCCTGCATAAAATTTAACTAAATAAAAAATGCTGTTTTAAAGATTCTGAATATCAATATTAATTGATGGCTTTCACAGTCAGAGGCATGAGGAATAAAACAAGAACTAAATTCCAGTCTGAAAGGCAGTGGATCACTGGGCTGCTACTCTCCAATCTCAGATCTTTGCTCACAGCTACAACATAGCCTCTTAGTGGCACTGTAGCTTTTTGTGGTCTTCCAGGGTAACTGAATTGGTGTTGGTTGACGAGGCATTTATGGTGTGGAACTAGGAGATCCAGCCTTAGAAGATTTTTCACACTACATCAAAAATTTAAATCTATGGATAAAGTTTAATTTGAGAAACAAAGGTTATGAAAAATTACTATTCCCGGATGTCCTTGCCCTAAAAAAAAAAGTGATGGCTTATTAAGGCATGCAGTGTATCTCAAAGTTACTTTTACTAATCATTACCTCCACAAAAACTCAAATCAACAACAAACATTGGACATGATCAAAATATTAGTGGATACAGCGTCTAGAGTATGTGAAACACAATACTTGTGTCAGGAAATAAATCTTGAACAGATTCTTTAAGATAATGGTTACACAGACAGGAAACAAGAAGAGCTCCACTAAGAAATAAACCTTTAGCATAAAAGGATGAACCACACTCTAAGCAAAAAGTCTTAAGACATCTTCCTTTTCTGAAACATACCAATTGCTAATAATCCATGGTGAGGACATATTTGTTCCACTTAGACAGCTTAAATTTTCTTTGTTCTGCTAAATTCCTACGGATCCACTCATGTCAGCTGAGGTATACTGGATATCCCGTTCATGCAGCAGTATGCATACATAACATTGCAATCTGTAGATCCTAATTTGAGTATGCCTAACTCGAGAATGTAGATTATGTCAAGATTTACATTTATTGATAATTATTAATACATTTATTTACAAGCAATAGCTCTGACAATGAATTTTCAGAGGCTTCAGTTTTGCATAATTTACAATTACATAACTGTTTCCAAAAACCTTCTCATATGCATGCATTTTTAGAACATTCATGTTTATTATATTTACAATGGTACATTACCAGTATTTCTTGACTGAATGACATCCTCCTCTGTATAGAAGGTGTGAGTAATAGGGTATCTTTTTAATTCTGATCTAAACTTGTTTTTGTTCTATAGGAGACGGAAGTGAATTAAACAAAACTGTTCCTTTGTAGTAAACCCCTCTTTGGAATGACTGCAAATTATTTGTTGGTCTATGTAAGTATTGTCTGGTATCTTTGTTATGAATATCTGCATCTTTTGTAAACTTTTCAGGGTTATTTATTACAAATGCCAATATGGCTAGAATATATTCAGACTAATGGTAAAATGTCAAACATTTTGAAAAGTGGTTTGCAGTGAGTTGATCTTCTTGCCCTTGCCATTATTCTTATTACTTTTTTTTGCATAATGCACTCTTTTTGGGCATCTCCCAAATTTCCCCAAAATATTATTACATAGGTCATCAATGAATGAAAATATGCATAATAAGCTGTTTTTAGGATGCTCTTATTTATAAGCTGAATTAAAGATTGGATTGCAGAACATGCAGAGCTCAGTTGAGTAATATAATGAATATGGTGTTTCCAATTAATGTTATGATTGATAATATGACCCAGGAATTTTGTATTACAGGCTTCTGTAATCTGATTATTTTTAAATTCTATCCTTAGGTCTGCAATGTTTTTATGCTTTATGCAAACATTAATGTAGTTTGAACCGGATAAACCACACATAATCAGTTGGAGGATTGAATGCCATACCGCCGGATTGTCACAGTAGCTCAATAGTTAGAGCAACCGCACGGTGAGCGGGAGAACCGTGTTCAGTTCCCGGCTGTGGCATTGAATTTTTCAACTGGTCCTAATCAACTAATTGTATATCATTGTACCTTTCAATAATATGTAGGAGAGAGGATTATTACAATTATAATTAATGTAGTTACTTTTTTCAAAATGTATGTGAATCATTTTACTTTCAAACCAATCATTTAGTGTGCTTAAAATGTTATTAGATGAAACTGGGAGCTGAGTGACATTGTGTTCTTTAATTATAATACTTGTGTCATCCACAAAAAGAACTGGATAAGCATTGCTGTTTATTACTGCAGGTAGGTCATTTATATACACTAAAAATAATATGGGACCCAGAATGGAACCTTGTGGGACACCATGCTTTATTCCAGACCATTCAGAACATGTATTGCTTTTATTTGGAAGTATTTATTATAACCTTTTTTTTGCTTTCTGCTCGATAAGATGTAATCCACTGATACCCTTTGCCCCTAATACCATATTGTGATAATTTTGATACAAGTACTTCATGATTACTACAGTCAAAAACCTTTGATAGAACACAGAATATTCCTAGTGTATTAATTTTGCCATCCAAGGACCCAAGAACTTCATTAGTTAACTTGAAAATGGCACCACTGGTTGACATGTTCTTCCTGAATCCAAATATATAGGTATCATTTATAGTATTAATAGAAGAATAAAAGAATATTGCAAAAATTGTGATTTCGGTCAATCAGGGAAATCTGTGGTTGTGCAGTACATACTGGAAACAGAGAAAGAGCATGTTGTCCAGTACAAAAAAACCAACATCTTTCTTCCACATCTTACTGCTGTATATGCCTGGTCTGAGAAGCCATTGAAATATATAAAAGACATAGAACTGAAAGGATTTGGAAGTGGCCACACATTACACAAATTCGATCAGTTGCAGACAGCTGATAATGATATCCTTTGAGATTAGCTCTGAGGTAATTAACATAATTTAGTGAATTTGTATATGTGCAACCACTTCTAAATTCTTTCAGCTAATCATTTTACTCTGTCTTTCAATTAAAGAGATGGACATAGAAAACAGATCTATATTCAATTGATGTAGACTAATTGCAGAAGAGCAAACTAAAGTGTTATCTACTCATGCAAAGCTTAACAATGCCACTAAGGTACTTGCCAAAACTGTGAGCATCTGGTATTGGAGGGGAAAAATACCAATTAACAATTTACCTTAGAACCTGTAATTTTATTGCTCTTTTATTGTTCTGGATATTAAATCAATTTCACCTTAGTATTAAATTAATTTCACCAAATATGAAATGTGTTGATAAATTAAACAAACATTTCTATTGTAGAAATGCCACATTTTGAGAGCCACTTAATGCTGTTTGAGATTTTGGCCACCAGTCACATTAAGATAGTCTAATCAAATAATTCCCTTTTCTAGCTTTACCAAATGCAAGTAAATTAGTTATATGCTTCCTTCTAAAAGATGATATAAAATTGTCCTTACAGCAGTTTTTTTAAATGTATGTGCGCACATGTGTGAGGGTGCATGAGTTAGTGAGGGGGAGAGAAAGAGATTTATATTTGTTTTCTAATGGGTGAGCCAAAAAAGTATGAACCGGCTGCGCAGTCTTTTTCCTGTCAGCATCCTTGGCGCTTGTTGCCATCTGCCGCTGTCATAGAATGGCGTGGAAGAAACCATCCAACATTTTGAAAACTACTTTTAAAGGCTTTACTTACCAACTTTCTGAAAGGAGATGCTGAAACTGGCCACCATCGCTGTCCATCATTTTTGGCACCTCTTTAGGAAATTATCGATCAATCATCGTAGTTCACTTCAAGAAATGCTGGCAATTTCCTGGTGGATATTTTGTTTTAATTCTTCCAGGGTGTGTGGGTTTGTCTTGTACACTTTACGTTTTAAGTTACCTCAGAGATATAAATTACAGGGGGTTAGGTCAGGAGACCGAGGACACTACAAATCTCTAATAGTTCTGTCCTGAAAATACAATTTCAATTGTTCTCTTCAAAAGATTGGCCATAAGAGCTCTGTTACAGAGCCTTTAAAAAAAAAAAATTAAATAAATAAAAAAAAAAAAGAAGGCAAAATCATGCTCCCTGTCTGTTAATTCTCTAAATAAATTGCATTCACGTACATATGAGTATCAAATGTTGACTAAAAAAAAATAAACCATTACATTTTCTCTGCTAATGGTGCACCATACACTAATTTTTTCATCATGAATGAGTACTTCATGAACAATACTAGGTTTCACAAAGCTTCAATAAGGATTATTTTGCATATACACATGTCCATCGGGGAATCTAGTCTCATCTGTAAAAAATATTATGCTGAGCCATAATAAACTTTGTGACCAAGTGCAGGACAAAATAATAAATCACATCTAATAACTGAAGTACACCATAACGGTGTCCACTGAATACTGCACTTTCAGGGGAGAGCAAAACTGTGCCAGAAGCATTAGTATTAAGTTGGATAATTTGCAAGTAGTTAGAATTAAGTGCTGTGGGATACAGGAAGCATAAAATAACCAAGTTTCGCATTCATTGCTTTTTCTTGGCAATATATTTTAAGTTTTTTCCTGATTCAGACTATGTGTGTTTTAAAGGATGCTTGTAGAATATAACACCAAAGAACAAAAAAGAAAGAAATACATGAATAAATATAGCTTAAAAAGTTTTCTGTCACAAATCCTTTTACTGAAATTTTTAGTATTAAATGGGTATTAGATCTTTAAGAAAATTTAAAGGTTAATTTTACTATTGCCTCAGTTCTCAAACAAGAAGCAGAGACTAGTGACAAGGAGAAAAAGAGATTAGCTAAACAGTCTTCTCAGAAGTTCAGTACAATATCTCATTATTTCTTGAGACAAATTACAATTAAGAGTACTCCAGAAAATTTCTTAAACATGTGTATGTTTCTCTCAAAAGTAATGCTAGCCAAAATCTTCATTGCCTTTCCTAAGATAATCTGCCAAAATATGGGCTAGAAGTACAGTTTTGTCAAGAGATTTTAAACTACTGAACATTTTTTATTGCTAGGTTTATAACAAAACATGTCACTTCCATCTGTGGATTCTATAGTTTGACTTAGTTTAACTCTAAACTGAATTTCAATCTATTTTCTTCAGAGAGGAAAAAATGTAAAAACTGAAATACTGTTAAGAAACTGAATTCTTCTAGTTCAGAGGGATGAATAGAAAGTTGTATAATCCCAAATTCAAGAAGATCCTAAGAACTGCATTCTTAGAATGTCAACACTTTTTCATTTTTCTCCCAATATGTATTTTAGAACTTAACACTTTTTTGTCCACCCAGACTAACTAAGATATATATTCATGAATCTTTCTTATATACGGTTGGAGTTCTTGTATTTTTTGTAATTCCATAACTATGGACATTTCCCAGGTTAACCACATCTGCAAATAAGACATACAGTTCTAGGTTCTTCAATGTTTCTACCACAATTTTTAAGAACATACATTATGTTTTATTGTAAAAGAGTTTGGTTATATATTTTCTGAAATAAGCTGATTGCAATTAACAATAATATACTTTTGTGACTAATGATTTCTTCTCTATCCATCTCTGGATACATATCTCTGCAGCCCAAAATACCATACATAACTGATTAATTAAAGGCAATACTAAGAATCTCTGACAAGCTCAATGTTAGTTCATTTCAGAACATTAGTTTTGTTCAAGATTTAAGCAAATGCTGCTGCTCAGTTTTGGGCTACTGGTAGAGTACAAATAGAGAAAAACACTATTAACAATGCTCAGAAGTATGCCTTGATGTGAAGATTTCTATACAAAGAACATCCTTAACACAAATACAGGATTATAAGAACATATCTCTACTTCAAGCTATTGCAGTTGAACAATGCTAAGCATAAGCTGCCATTGATATAGATCAAAGTTTTAAAATACTTGATAGTTGCTAACATATTTCATTTACTTCCATATGTCAATGATTAAACGAAAAATGAAGTAATACTTCTCTAATATTGTAAGGACTTATTAACACTTCTGCACACTTGGTTATGTCACTTATTCCAGTAAATTAAATGCAATGATTTACTAAAAAATAAATTACAGATAAAAACAGAAACAACTTTTTAAAACTTATAATAATGATACTTAGAAAAATACTTATTTCTAGATATTTTTTTAGCTTTTTAACACTTTAAACAGCCACATTTACATTTCAGTAGATCACAGTATGAGAACTTCTTCAAAATTCTGTATGGAACACTCAACAGATTCTTTAATGGTTACCTAGTAAAATAAGGAGTGGTTTAAAACTTGTTCCTGATAGGACTAGTGTGATTTGGTAGGTTATGGAGTCCACATACTATTCAACATTCTTCTTAGCAAAACAGCATAATTAGTTTCTTGCCCTCCTTCTGCGACCCCTTTTCACTGTGGAAATAAACATAAATGTATTAATTTTTTTAAACTTATATATGTATGAGGAAAAGCTTCAGAAATACCAGTTTTATTGCAGTCAAACAGTTTTCTTTATCACACAAAAACTGACTAAGTTTTCTTTAGTATAATTAAATACAGCAGTATATAATTTAAGCAGAGAAGTTGATGTGTTCTAGAGTACAATGTGTTCAAAAGATGATAATATGAATACAAAATGTGAAGGTTCTGTTAAAATTTAACTAAGAGGCTTGTTACAAAAGTTATCAACCTGAGTAGAAAACAAGCTTTTAAACCCAACTGTTATTTTTTTTTTCAACATAATCACTGGGCTAATGATACTCTCACTTCTTTATGCAGTATGCAGCACTTAAGTTTTCATAGTTTTAGTTGATGATAACACTGTGTAGGTGGTAAGTATGTGGTTCTCAGCACCCTAATTGGGTCTAGTACTGTCTCAGATTCAGTTAACCATGGGATGTTGTACCACAGCACATTTTATGCATAAAATAATTTGTTTTAAGCAAGTTGATTGCTACTGTTTGATGTCAGTTTGAGCAGACCTATGGTGATAATCAGCAGCATGGCATTACACCATAAACAGTTGGCGAATGCATCAGTGATGAGAGATTAGATCTCTCAACCCTTTCAGTGCCGGCCCAAATAGCAAGGTGCAGTCTGAAAGGTGCTAAGCAAATTTAGAGGAGAATGTAGGGTTTTAAATTATTAATAAAAAAATGAGTACAAATGAGAGAGAGCTGAATCTTTTTTTCATTTCTAGTAAACCCTTTTGTCTACTGTATAATATGCATTATATGGATGAGAGGTCTCTTCAATATTTTTAAAAAATTAAAAACGAAAGAAAACTTTGCAAATAAAATTAAAAATCACAAAATAATCAATAATTAGGTATTCAAAACCTTACTATATAGAAAGTTCAGGCTAATTAAATGAAAGTACAGATATTTCTTTACTAAAACAGCAGCCTGTTTTGGTCTGGTGTTTTATTTTTTATATTACAAAAATAACACACCCACACCCCCACACACACACACACACACACACACACACACACACGCACGCGCGCGCGCGCACCCACGCAAGCATGATACCATTATTAATGAAAAGGCATAAAGCAATGATAACGTAGATTATTGTACAATTTAGCACTTGTGTCATCACGTAGCTGAATGGTTGATTCACACTGTATGCGTCATCTGGTTACACCTCCATAAATCCATTTTGACAAGTACGCCAATTATTTGCATGCATATGAAGGCCATTGTTATCGGATGTATTTTCATTGCTGAAACTAGAATATATCTTCCTTTCTTACGTCGATGTCAGAAACAATTTCTTCAAGGTCTGAAAATTTAAAATCACTTATTTTCTTCTAATACATCCTGAAATGCAGACCTTTTTCCTTTTTGGTTTGTAACCTTTGGTTATGACATCATGTTTCAACCAACATCAACAAACACCGGCTAGAGAAATTACATTTGGAGTTAATTTAGAGATTTGGAGTGTAAAGATAAGTCCAGAAATGCTGCAAAAAACCTTTCTCTTTGGCTATGACATAGAAAGTACACAGACTTTCACACTGGAAAGAGTTGAAACATGAAAATGGCATCACGATTAGGTCATGATTGGCAATTTTTGCAGAATTTTCTGATCACGATTAGATCGTAATTGGCATTAAAAGGGTTAAGGAGAGACCTCATGTTCATCAGAAAACAGTACAATCATCTGAGAATGTAGAATGAGTGAGAATATTTCAGCAATTCAGAGGCAGTGGAGCAGCATTCCTGACTCCTGAATTTTGAAACATTTGAATAATTCTGGGCTCTAATTTACAGTTTCATCCATATAAACTGCAAGTCACAGAAAACTTAACAGCTGCAAACAAAATGCTGTGCATTCACTGTTACCAGAGCATGTTGCAGTTATTTACCATTAGTCATGATTGTGACAGTTCAATGACTTCTGAAATTAGCAGAACTTTCAATGTTAGGTGCATTAAAATCCATGGTAAATCTTTGAATAGCAACCTCACAAACTAAAGATGTGTTCTAGTGTGCTGCTTTGCAGAGGGCATTTATTGGGCCTTATTTTCTCAAGGGTGAGAATGATTCTGCAGCGACTTTTGCCTCTGAGCATTACAAAGGAAAGGAAAGGCCCTTTTCCTGCCCTAGTTGAAACATTCAAACTGGAATGATAATCTATAACTTCAACAGGATGAGATGGGATGGGGTTGATGGACCCACCCACACACAGTGTACCTTTCAACAAATATTTTTTGTGTTGCGTTCCCTGGGCAACTTCTCTCCAGATTTGGTAATATTCAGTGGTCCTCTGTATGTCTGACATCACTGCACAATACTTCTTTTTGTGAGTGGGCCTCTTTAGAGTAATATCTAGTCATATACTCCCTCCATGACATAACCAGCCTTAAAAATATAATTCATGGGGGAACTGCTGTGTTCTTGCAGATGCACTGCAGCCAGTGTAGAGGAATGTTGCAACAAGGGCATTTGATGCTAATGGAGGAGTTAATGGAGAACACTATAAGGAAGTTATTTTGGAGACATAAAGTGGAAATTCAAAACCCAAGATAGACCTACTATAGTCAACTTCTTTTAATTTGGTTGCCAGGTTATAACAGTATGAAGGTGGGAAGCATTTTAAATGTCAACACCTTGTACTCATAGTATAAAATGATTTGTCCAACTTGGAAGTATAAGTTTGTGTAACTTATGTTCCCTGCTTCTTGTGAGCCATTTCTTTAAACATGCGAAGAGCAAAAACTCATTAGGAGACAAATCTGGTGAATATGGTGCAAACGGCAGCAGTTCAAAGTGCAAGTCATGTAAGTTTGCAATCATAACTGAAGTGTGTACCTGTATAGTGTCCTGATGGAAAGCAACTTTCTTCTTTAACAAATATGGAAGTTTTAGCTTCAGAGTATCCTTCAACTTCTCTGGCAAAGCTGCTTTACACTCTGTGTTGATGGCTTTGCTACTCTTGAGGTAATCTATCAACATCACACCCTCCAAACATCAAGAAACAGTAGCAGTTATCTTTTCTGCTGAATGAACACCCTTAGCCTTTCTGGGGTAAATTTGCTCTGTTGCACGCATTACTACACAAATTTTATCTGTTTACATTATTATAGCTTTCTACATTTATGATATTTTATCACATTAATATAGTTTCCAAGTACTTTTACTCATGTTATCATATTTTACTATATATGATGTAATTTAAAATCTGCAATTATGCAAACAAGATTGTGTTAGTGATATGATTAATATTCAATGAAAAGAATGTAATGTTTGTACTGTTGTATTAGGTATAAAAGCACATATCACAATACTGTTGCTTTGAACTGCTGCTTTGTCTTTGGCATATGTCCATGAATTCATGTTTCATCAAGAGCGATTGGGGTTAACAAATGTGGCTTCTATCATTCTGTAAGCTTTCTTGTGTGCAAATACCCATGTAAGAGTTTTGGACATGATCTAATAAGATCTTGGCAATGCTAACTAACTCTCATATCTTGGTATGTCTGTCATTTAACATGGCATAGTGGATCAAAATTAAAGAGATAATCATGTTTAAACTTGTAGCTGAGTTCCCCATAAAAATGAAAGTGAAGAATCTCCCAACGGTAAATCCAATTCCTTTTTTGTTGGCATTGAACTTTTTATGTTAAGTTTTAATCAATGCACAACATTCAACAACATTCACTTTAGCTATTTTCAGAATTAACTTTTAACTCGTATATTTGGAAATATTATAACAATCACAGGAAAGAAAGATATGTATGAAATTGTACATTGTATCATCTAAGAGAACTATCCATGTTTGTTAATACTGTCAGCACCAACTTTTGAGTTAGGCTGAGAAAATTTTTTAGCATTCCCCAAAACTTAATACCAAATTAGAATGGTGGCAACTACTATGAGGACAATTTGTATGAACACAAACTACCTTTTTGTACCTAAATGGATATGCTGAAAATATGATTCTTATCATCTGAATGGCGGTTCAACTGATTAAATATGGTAGTTGTTTTGATGGTTATATAAAAATGGTATTATTACTACTTTCCAGAGAATCACTGTTTTTCTTTCCTATTCTTCTGACTGTTAATTTATTTCAAATATTAAACTTATAAAATTAGAAGTCTGGCAGTTAGGTGCTCGGGAAAGGATCCATATAATTAATCACATAAACTGCATTGCACATTTTTTTAATTAGTCAGCAAATAACATCTGGGAATCAATTGCACCTAAATTAGATGTGCCAATTGTATCACTTTGAGAACATTTATGATAGTTAACCTGCTGGGTCTCAGCAGAGGATGAGAAAAATCTTCTCAAACATGCTAGAAAAGTGTTACAACTGTAACCATCAAGATAGTCCTTTCTGTACATGGTATGTAAGAATGGGAGTAAACTCAGTAGAGAAGAGGTTATAGGGGAGTGAATTCAAAGTTATAAACAAGTTTGATTACTTAGGAGTAAGGCTAAATAACAATGGAAAATGGACAGAGCAAAGGAAAAATGTGCTAGGTACGGGAAAATTAGCTACTAGTAGCATAAGAACCTGCTTAACGAAAATACCAAACATGAGAGTATGGCTAGAGGGAATGTATGCAGTGGAATCAATGGAAGGTATGCATTGAATAGATTTGGGGGACTGAAAAAGGGTGGGAATGTTTAGAACAAATTCATAGATCCTTTTGCAAAATTATATTGGGATTACCAAGAGTAGCCCCTAATGGGGTAGCACAAGTTGAATTGGGAAGAGCTGGGAGGAAGGGATCAGTGATCAAACGAATAGTGAAATATTGGAACAGGATCCAAGTAGAGGAAGGAAATATTGTCAAAGTTTGTCTTAGGGCACAAGAATCAGCAAAATGGGAAAGAAGTTAGATAGGTCAAATAAAGGAAATTGTAAGAGAAGTTGGATTGGGCGAATTAACCAATCAACAGACAATAGGGGATCAAAAACTATGGAATAAAGTGAAAGCTAGGATATATGATATAGAGAAACACAAAATAGCTTAAAGGATAAGAGTGCTTTAAAATTATATAGGAGTGTTAAGAAAGAATGGGAAAGAGAAAAATGTATTGATGTTTGTGAAAAATGGAAAGAGGGGGTCTAGCATGGGCAAAAACAGGAACAATGTTATTCAAATGTTGAAAAGTCGATAAAGATCTATGTCCACTGTGTGGAAATGTTGATAAGAAAATGTTGATAAGAATTTACACTGTATAATTGAACCAATGAAACCAAAATGTGGAGAGAGATAATATGGAACAAACACTGGGAAAAGTTACCAGCAGAGATATTGTACTTAAAACTTTTTGGAAACAATAGGAAAGAATTTTTTAAGCAACTAGGTAATTTACACAGGGAAAGTAAGAGAAATGGTGGAGGAAAATTGCTGAAGATAGGATATTAACAGTAGAGCAGATGAGGTTGTAATTTATAGAAGAGGTAAGTAGATTAAGTTGGTAGGATATAAGGATGTACAAATAGAGGGAAAGGAACATATACATAAATAACCAGGGTGTTAAATGTATATGATATGAAAGTCAGCAACTCGAAGAAAGTAACTACATATGTATGATGATTATTTTTAATTTTTATCACAGAAACCGTGTGTAGGGCAGGAGTTGGATAGGTAGAGTCAGACTGAAAAATTCAATGCCATAGCCAAGATTTGAACTACGAAACTCCTGGTCTCTAGCCAGTTGCTCCACCACTGAGCCACCATGGCAACATGCCAGCATAGGATGAACTTCTCAACTGACTGGCATGTTTCCCGGTACACCATGGTTGAGAAGTTCAATGCTATGCTGGCAAGTTGCCATGTGGCTCAGTGGTGGAGCAACTGGCTAGAGACAGTGAGTTCCGTGGTTCAAATCCTGGCTAGGGCATTGCATTTTTCAGTCACTCTACCTATTCTACATATGTATGATGTTTGTATCTTGAAAAGATGAAATAAAATCTATCTGTCCTTTCTGTACATTCATACATCTTCTGGGCTTGTATGTTCCCTTGGTTTTTGGCTCTTGAAGAGTTAATTAGTTACAATGGACACATACAAAACTAGCACCACTCTCTTCTCTTTGTTTAGGAAACAATGAGGATAACAAATATCATGAATAAAGATGATCTTGGGTCCACCCAACATTAGAAAAACTACTCTTCCCACTGCAGGAGTGTGAGATAATTGTGTTTGATGAATAAAGCCATGGCCAACACAATGCAATATGACTGAATTTCTGAAGCTGGATGTGAATGAATTATTGCCTTACAGGAATGGTATTAATTTTTGTTAGTGACGTTTTAATCCTAAATTGATTCTTTGTGCATAAGCACCAAAATGTTTCATAATAATGACAAAAGTTAAAATTGAAACACACATTTTAACTTTTAATGAAAAAATAAAATAAAAATATTTTAACCAAAAAGTTTACATATATGCACTTAAAAAGAAATACAATTCAATATTACACAGTGGTGTTTTTAAATTAGATCAACAAACTTTGGGATTGGTTAGATAACCACTCTTTAAGCGCCTTTTATTTACACCAATTGGCTAGACACTTTGTTTGAGTGTAAGAGGGGCTTATGTGATTACACTGGTCAATGCTACAATAAGGGATTGAAGTAATTAGGTAAGTGAAAACTGGATACACAAATCATTAATGTTACAGATATTCTGTTTATTGAGCCAAATATACAGAAAAACACACACAAGTAATACCCAGAGAAAATGAAAAACATTTGCTTCCGTCTTCAACAAACAGTACTTTATATTGATATATTATTTTACTATCTTATCACTACAGTAAGTGCTGAAACACACATATACATTGACTTGTACACAAGCAGTGTAATTCACATACCATATTTACAAGGAGCCATGGTCACATTAATGTTACATATCGAGTTTGGATTCTTTTAGTGAAAGTAGACTGAAAATAAAAATATGCATGTCTCAGCTTTCTCTCCCATATTCCCACATTTGACAAGAAAAAAATCATTTACAAATTAGAATGAGCCACTAATAATATTTAATTCCTTACATTTACCAGTGTTAAAAAGATAGTAAGAGAACTTACAAAACTAAGTAATTTTTCTCTCTTCAGTTCCTTTTCCTTGGAGTCACCCATCTTTAGGAAAAATAAAACATATTTACCACACATATTCTCTTTGCTAAAAGAACTCTTGGTTGTGAGTTATCTTTAGTGCTGTCTTGCATGCAGATGCTTGTAGCCTCAGTGCAGACAAAGTTCTTTATCAGTGCCTGCCATACTATCTACCAGATGTTCTTGAATGGAAGACAGCCCTTAAGTTAGCTATTACAACTTAAAACTGTATAAATGTTTTTCCTCGGAAAGGGGCCTTATAGGAGAGAGAGCTAAGACATGGGTGTTTTGTTTTTTATGTATTCTCACGATCAAAAACTGCAGCTCAATCTGCAACACCAAAGTAACAATGACCCTTGCTAGTTGTACCTTTCAAAACTGGTCCCTGATTTAAGCTGGTATGATTACTATACATGCTGTAAGATCCTCTTTGGAGTCGACAAGGGTTTCAAGAGAGTTCATATAGCCCCATAAAAAAAAATGAATTGGGGCTGGTAAAGTGAGTGTGCTGGCCAGGCAATAAGCCAACTTCAGCCTATGCAGTGAACATGAATATAACTATAAAATAGGAACATACTTCATTCCCAAAAATGAACTGTTAGTCCATCATATTGAAACAAAGTTCCTTGTCTGATATTATGAGGAAATGGTTGAGGTAGCTCAGGTAGAACTTCTTGCAAAAATATTATGCAAAGTTATTTACAATCCCTGCCTACACACATTAAAACCAAATCTAGTTCAATGTGATTGTATAAACATGCAATGGAGTTTTACAAATTAGAATGATTCACAATAATATCTAACTTCTTGCATCTATCAGTATCACAAAATAGAACATACAAAAATTTACAATTTTTATCTCCTCGTTTTTCTCCCTTTCCTTGGAGGCACCCATCACTGGGAAGGGAATGAAACATAGCTGCGGCCAATTATCTCCTTGTTACTTGAAATCTTTGTTCTAAGTTATCTTTAGTGTGGTCTTGCACTGAAGGAATACAATATTTTTACTATGTCTCTATGTAGTGTAGTGTGCTAATTCAACATTAATTGGGGAATAACTGTATTAATTATGATTATGAATGATCAAAATGCTGGAATGGCTAAACATAACTTTAATGTACCACTTCAAAACAAAGGAGATTTAACAGGTGCAAAATGATATTTTGAAGGTAAGCTCTTAGTTTAATAATCTGTTTATTTCCAAGGCCACTTCACCTTTTAACTCCAGAATACTCAGAATTAAGAAATGGCCAAAAATTGCTTAACCAGAGTTATCTCATGTACATTTGAATCTTCTTTCCCTGTGGTTATCCCAAAAATTCTCATCCAGAATGCTTTAATTTAGCGCACACTGCAGATGGAATGACTGACTAGCTTCATATTTTGTGCTATCTAGTATGTTACCATTACACCAGATGGGAGTACAAGTGACAATTTAGCACCTTTTGTAGAGACATTGTGTTGTTTATTCTCAATTTCTATTTGTGAACTGTGTATTGTACTATTCACAATGTCAAGTAACAGTGATTCTGACAGTGTTCCTCCTGAGGAATTTGGCAGCTATAGTTCAGAAGAATTATAAGAAAGCGATACTGATTCAGAAACAAGCAATTCTGTGAATTTAAGTGCCGCAAGACAATGTGCGTAACTGCATGTAGGTGATAATATAACTCCAGTTTCACCAAGATATCCAGATTACTTTTGCTTCTAGCCTGAATTTTAAAGCGGATGCCGACAATGTCACTCTGTTTTTCAGCCTCTTTTTTGATGAGCTAATTAATATGATAACAAGAGAGAAAAATCATTTTGCGCAGCAGTGTAATAGTGGAAATGAAATAACTATAAGTGATGAAACATACATTTTCCTGGTAGTAACTACTTTGCAGAGTATAATCTGGAAACCAGAAGAGAAGCTGTATTGCTATGCATAGCTGTGTGAATGATGCAAGAGGAAAGAAAATTAGAAGAGAGAGTCACTATTATTGTCCAGACCTTAACATTCCACTTTGTGTGACACCTTGCTTTCATGTCTATCAGGTTCTTGAGACACAATTTTCAATTTAAGGTATTATTAACAAGCTTCTGTCTAAAGTCTTAAAAATAAAAGTCCATAACATATCAACTGAATTTTATGACACAGTTATCCAACTTCAACAATGACAACAATAATACATATTTTTATGTTTATTTATTTTTCCATTTGTTTACAGCAAGCATGCTCCATTACAGGCTGTAATACAACATGCTATTTATATGCACTTTGTTTTCCTGTGTAAAGTTTACTCAGAATGTCTTTAACTGACTTTGATAGTTTGCAATACAAATGTTTTCATTTCACTACGATTTTTATTATAGTTTTTTTGAAACCTATTGAGTTCTATACAGTGCAAGAATTGTTTAACATATTTTGTCACTAGTTCATTTTTACTCACTAGCCATACATTAGGTCTTGAAATAGTCAGTATTTCCCTTTGCTGTTTCAGTATCAGGCATGAAAAAATCTACTGTTTGTTCAGCATGATTACATGGACACTCAGCACTTTCCATGATTTTAAATCATTGGAAGTATTACCTGGTATTTGCATGTCTGGATGTCGAGGTGAAGTTAGTCTTCTCTTTTAAACTGGATGAGACACTGCCTGCATCACAGCTCATTTCATTGTTTCACTCCATTTCAACTGCCATCTTTGAATGCTGTCCTTCAGTTCCTTAGCAATTACACTTTTTGAGACTTTGTCATAACATTCAGTTGTACATATTCTCATTGCTCCTTCTTTGGCTAATTTGTCAGCCAGCTCATTACCAACAGCTCCCACAAGTGACTTAATCCATTCTATTTTATGTTCCAGTTGAACTTTTAAAGATGAGTTATATTTTATCTTATTGTTTCAATGAGGTTATGATTTTTAGGGTTCTTTATGGAGTCAATAGCTATTTGACTCTGAGTATTTGCACTATTTTTCATTTTTTCCACTTTATTCTACTGAATATTGCCTCATAGAAATAGGTATAATATAGGTATGCTTCTAATGATACAGAAGTAATGGATTGTTCCAAGTAAATGGAAAAGAAAGAGTAGTTTCATGAATATGCTAAATGACTTAAGATCTGAACAAAGCAGAATTGTTCTTATTGTTAGAACACATGCCATGCTCACATGCATCCTATGAAAATGTCATGTCATGATATACATATGTCATGCCCTTCCTAGATTTTAAGATAAAACAAAATAAGCATAAATTCAATTTGGCCATTTATAGAGAATCAACTCATACTGCTAATAATTACATAAAAAAATTATAATTTTAACCCCATTCATATAAATTTGCTGTTTCTAATAGTTTAATATATAAGTTGATAAGTACACTCCTTTATAAAGACAAATCTAATATAGATGAACACATTATGAACACTGCTTTATTTAGTGTTTATGATGCTGATTTGATAAATAAAATTCAGAAATTTAAATATCAATAAATGTTGACGTGGTTTCTTCCATTAGGAAAATAAACACAATTACATGTTTAAAAAATGTACCTATTCATTTTGTGCAAATAAAAAGTTCACATACATTTTTCAAGAGCATCATATATGGTTCCTCACAATAAATATAACATAAAAATGTGTTGGGATTTTCTAAAAGAGATAACATTTAAAAAAATTAAAAATACAGCATTTATCAAATTAATTGTTTGGATTGTGACCATGTTTATATTGGTATGACCAAACATCATTTGGAAGCCAGAGTTAAAGAATATTTTAGAAATATTAAATACAAACTGATGAACCAGCTATAATAGATTATTTTTTGTCATTTAGCCATGAAATAAATCCAGAAGTTATTTTCTCACAACATCTAAATGAACCCATATAATTAATGGTGGGAAAAAATATTTATTTTGAAGAATAGAAATTGCTTAATGAATTTAGATATATCACCAAATGATTTTGTTACCAAATTTGTTTACTTTCAGTAGATGTCAATACCATAGCAAAAAATCCATCACCTAGTAGCACTAATCATAACAACATAAGTAAACAAGAAGAGGAAGCCAACAATGTAATCAAAATGGATTAAAAACATGTCCTTTCTAATTGAATTCATTCACAAAGATAAGTGAAGTTTTATCACAAATCACTTATTGTTATATTAATATTTGTGTTGCCACACTCTTACTGGCTTCAGCTTTATATATCTTTACTTAATTATTTCTTCAATTAATTCACCTTTGCTGGTTCAACCTGATGGTTAATTACTTCATATCTAATTCAACTGCATAAGGAGCAAAACAAAACAAACCTAATATGTGCACATGTCTAGAGTAATATAGAGTCATAAATTTTAAGGTAACCTCTCTTGCAGCATCTCTCCACTGCACAAGAGAACCAAGGGTCCAGAGAAAATGGTCAGAGATGCACTAAACTTTTGCCTTATAGTAAATGCTGGAGATGTTGGCCTTCTGCTCCAAAACAGGCAGCATTTTTTGTAAAAAGTCTTCTTGTTCACTAGCCTATGCTCAGTGGCAGCAATCCTTGTGATTTCTTGCATGATATTATCACTAAGCTCCTTTCCTAAATCAAAATCACAACTAGTAAGGTCAGGGGAACAAGGGTGTTACAAATCTGTAATTCTGTTATGAAATACCTCTCTTATTTTGTTTAATGATTCAGTAGCCATGTGTGCTCTTACGGTTGGTTGCAACAAATGTCCGCAACATGATTACTTGTACATTACAGAAACATAGTGATTTTCTGCTGCTGAACTTAGGCATCTTTACTGGCACCACTTTCGTAGCAACTATCGGTTCTCTTGCACCATGGGGAGAGGCCATAAGAGGGGTTATCTTATAATTTAACATTCATATTATTTTATATCCTATGCACACATGCACCAACCCACCCACACCCATTGCATTAACTGAACCAGCTACAGATCTCATTTTGTATCTTTCAGTTTTTTCTATGTTCATTTTTTGCAAAGATATTTTAAGTTTTTCAGAAACATAAAACATACTCGCTGGCAACATTGCAGTGGCAAACGACTAGTAGCTGGGTGAAGAGGTACTACTCTTCCTTTCAAAACCAGAAATAGGTCAGTGCATAAACAGATTTCAATTTTATTTCTTGTGTTTGTTTGGATTAAGGGACCTGTGTAAAACAACACTGCTAATCTCAGTTCAGGTATGCTGTTTAGTTTACACCTATGAGCCGATTCTCATATTGACCTAGTTTGATCTAGCAGTTCTTCTTTGTAGTATGTGACGCACAATTTTTTCTAAGTCCAATAGCGGCAGAATATTTTTTCAAAGTACAGTTTCAGACTTTAATACATATTTAAAATCACTTTTAACTATGACTTCACACTGGAGAATATATTTTTTAACATAATTTAAGGTTTATAGTGCTTTACTTATTTAGTTTCTACTCATGTTGCCATACTGAAATTGCAGTGCAGCCAAATTATTTGTTTTGTATCACTTAACGCAATTCTGCCAAAGGTCTCTTTTCATCAATAAATTACACTAACTGCATAACTATCTACACTGTCTCTAAATTATGATGACTAGCTATTTGCACTATGTTAACTAAGCCTAGCCTAAACATGTTCCTGGAAACAATTTGTTAAATGATTTTTGGTGTCACTATGCCATAATGTAAGCATCTGTATATTCCAATTGAATGCCATCCCTGCATAGCTAGCTGCCTCCCTCCTCCCTCCCTCCTCCCCCTCATTATTATTATCACGTCTATTAAATCTAAAGGTCATATCGGAATATGTATGAAATGGGTGAAATGACACTCAAATGAACTTTTGGCTCATGGAGCTTAAAGTAACGTAACATTTCTCAGGTTTATAGAAAACCCCAAAAAGCCTTATCCAGCTAACTCACCCTATCAAGATTCAAACCTAGGACCTCTTGCATGTGAGGCAGACATGTTAAACCACCCTATGGAGGCAATCTTTTTTTGTTTGATATAGGAGGAGGAGGAGGAGGAGGAGGAGGATGAGGAGGAGGAGGAGGAGGTGGAGGTGGTGGTGGTGGTGGTGGTGGTGGTGGTGGTGGTGGTGGTGGTGGTGGTGGTTTGAACTTTTAACATGCCAAGAATCCAGTTGCCCTCTATGATGCGCTACCGATGACTTTGCATCGTTCCTATTTTAGAATCATCAACTTCAACAGTGTGGCTGGGACCACTAATTAACATGTACAACAAGCTGGGGGTTGGCTTCAAAGAACTGCAAGTTAAGTATTTTTAAAGATAGATTAGATAGCTGCTAATTAATAAATTCTATTAACACCACTGAAGATTTTTTGAAACTGAATAGACCGTATTTTAACCAGACATGGTCTATTGCTGTAAAGGAGGACATGCTGATCATCATCATCATCTGTCATCATTATCATTTGTTTCACGGCAATAACTGAACCAGTCAAATATTATTGTACACATTGATCTCTAACCAAACACTCAATACCCCATATGACTGCTTGTAAGCAATATAGTGAATGAGGAAAAAAATATATTTGGGCAATAGCCTTGCCCATTCAATCTTTGTACACAGACTGTGACACTTGTTCATATCCAATTCTTAAAAGAATAATAAACATAGTTAAATACTAGATTATTATTCAAAACACAAGTTATAAGAATGAGGCTCTATTTAAACATTACGCTACCTGATCAAACCCCAGGAAATGTGCAGTCTCATCTCTTAATGGGATTCAGGACAGTGAGGTGGTTTGCCCCGCTTTATGAGGTGGTTCCATAGACATGGAATTTCAGTCTCAACAGCATTACACTACTCAGAACATAATATTTGTATTCTCAGCAGGCCCTCATTTAATAATGGTTGAAAACAGGCCCCTGCAGCATTGAGCTAGACTGACAGATCTGCCTTAATAATCAGAGGAGCCATTTCTAAAACTGTTATAATCTGTAAGAATATCACCAAGGACATACAGCCTTCACTTCTCACAATGCAATAAATTTTACTTGATTGGATCCACATGTTTGTAAAGCAATTCTGAGAGAAAGCATGGTCAAGACTATACTTGCTTACATACCGTTTGCTTTGTAGATGTCTAGGATTATTTACAGAGGTTGGCTATGATTGTGACAAATGAAGCACATGTTGGCTGCTATGCAAAGTGCAATAGGGCTTGTAGTTATTGGTTGTTTCTGTGTGCTTAGGCATGTGCATTCGTGAACCATTGGACTTAGAAAAATTCCTCATCTCCTCACAACACATGTTCAAAAGTATGCCTGACTTAGCAATGTTACTATGTCTCCAACCACATTACATCTGGAAAATTGTATTCAGAAAAATACTAATTATTTCAATTACCCCTATGAAGTTATATACTTGCTAATGGAACTAGGTCAGAAATCTGTTACTCTACCCGTCTTTCAAGTAATGAATTATAATTATTATATCTTCATAAATTTCTGATAACCATCTAATTTGGAAAAACAATTATTTTCTTCTTTAAAAATGGCTGTCACAATCCAAAATGCTCTTATACATTTCTGTTTGTAGCACCTCTGTGAAGTAAATATTGGAAGGAATGTAATAAGTTCCTTTCTCCTATGTAAAGTATAAAGTTTTGGGGTTATGATGGAGGGTTAGAATTGGCTTTAATGCATACAAGCTTTAGGGGTTTAGCAGTTGCAACACTAAACGGGGTAGTATTGTTGGAGCTGGGTATAACAGGAAATAAAGGTCTAATAACACTAGTATGCAAACTTTAAATTTTTGTCTGGGGTTTTTATTTTAATATCTCATTATCCCTAACTTGAGTGTGCTGAATCAGAATATGAATTTAGTTTTTATCCATCACATACCAGTTTTTCACAATATAAGGAAAAGTAAAATATTAATTTTTAAACTTTGCTCTATCAAATTTATGTTACATTATTAAATAGAAGTTAATAAATCCATAACTGTCAACTCAACACTCCTCAGAATTAACTAATATTTCACATTATCACTTAAATTTGAGCATTTCACCAATTTTTTACATGCTGCCTTGAAATGAACACATTTTAGAGTTGAATTAATTAAAGTGGTACTGTTAACACACACTTCACTTATTTTTATTGAGTAGGACAATTGTTTCGCGGACCATTGCCCGCATCCTCAGCTGTTGAACCACTACTGCTTGGGTTTGGATTCCAAGTTGTGGTTGTGGATGTGTTGGTTGTGGTGACATCTGTTGGGTGGGCGATGAGACTTGTTAAGCAATCCTTAGGGGGGAACTCCATGTTCATCAATGTGTGATGGTATTTATGGACGTAGATTGTTTTCCATGCTGATAATTGAAACAGACTCAAAAGTTCTTTCAAGAGTTTGATGCTCGAGTTGATTTCGTGGTGTGCTTCCCAAAAGTGATGTGCTACTGCAGATTTGTCCAGCTGTTTTGACTTGATGTGTCATCTGTGTTCTTTATTGTATGTTTCAAGGTTTCTTATTGTCTTTCCAATGTATTTCCTGTTGCAGTCTTGACAATCAATGGCATATACTCCTGATTTTTTCTCCGTGGGTATTTTGTCCTTCAGGGAGGAGCCCAGAAGGTTTTTTATACTGTGTTTGTTAATCGGTGCTAGTTTGATGTTGGATTTCTTGAATACCTTCTTGAACTTGTTGTAGAGTTGTGGGTTGTATGTGATTTTGTGAAATTTGGGAGGTTTTTCTTTATGGGTTAAGGTGGTAATTTCTTTGACGTGTTTCATTCTTTTGTATTTATTGATCTTTTTGATGATGGTGGAGGTATTGAAACCATTGTCTACTGCTGTGCTCAGAATGTGTTTATATTCTTTCTTATATTCAGAGGGATTGAGTGGGATATTAACTAGTCTGAAAGCTAGACTATTGAACACTGCAAATTGGTGTGGAATAGGGTTGAAGCTATTTCTTTTTATGTAGTTGTTGGTGTGTGTAGTTTTTCCTGTGTATTCCAAATTCTATTTTTTATTCTTTTTGAAAATGTTGAGATCTAGAAATGGGATGCAGTCATCATTTTCTCTTTCTGTGGTAAATTTTATTTTGGGTTCCTGTAGGTTGAGGAGTTTTAAGGCGTCTTGTGCTAGTTTTCCTGGGATTATGGAGAAAATGTCGTCTACGTATCTGTACCAAATTTTGAAAATTTGTGGAAAGGCTTTGGTAATGTGAGTTTCAAATGCACCCATAAATTTTTTTGGAGCCCATTTTTTTTCAAGATCTCCAAGCTTGATATGAAAATACAAATTGTTGGCCTTTTTAACAAATTTTGTAATATTTTGTCTTCACTTTCAAACAACAAAACTGCCACATGGCAAAAACTTTACTTTTACACTTTCTAGAAGACATATTGCTTCAAACTACGCAAATATATGGCATACAACAGCCACTCACAAAAATAGATCCTCACTATTTGAAAAGCAAGGGGTGAGTGTGGTGGAGGGAGAGATGTAGTAGGTAATTTAACAACTGGAGAACTTCATTTTAGTTTGCATCAAATAACAAAGGAACTCTGTGTAGAGATTGTTCCTATAGATAATAGCTAATCATTATTGGTACCATTATAGCAACGTAACTGTGAAGGTGATAACCATCGGAAGAAATATATTTATTGTTACTAATAACTGTTGTGTTATGTAACTGCCAACATGTTTAATATTTAAAACGAATAGTTTAATTATTACCAGTAATTGTTACATGGAACTGTTACCACACTATAACTGTGATAGTTATAACCATTATATGAAAATAACTGTTAGTTGTACCTCTATCATTGAGAAACTGAGGATTCTGGAATCTTAATGTTCTCACCTTATTTAATTAACTTAAATGTTTTTAGTCATTGCTAACTGTAATTCTATTTTTACATTAATAGGTATATTATTTTATGTATATTTTATCAAGGGCATAAGCATGGTTGATGTTTAATGCCAATATGCCCACCATTTCAATGAACATACATAAATATGGAGTTTTAAGCATATATTTGTAATATTTTAGTAGCTCTAAATCTGGAATGGGAGTTGGAAATTATGATAGTAAACAGTACTTTGGAAGCTTATTTCAAGGAATAACACTTTGAGGAAAAATATCTTGTTTTTTTAGAGCATCCAAAAGGTGTGACTTTCCAACATGAACTAAAATTTGCATTGAAGTCCATTAAAATTTTAATTTTGTGCACAATTATTTAATACTTACTATGACCATGATGCAATTTCTCACTGGTTTTTATCTCTGCAGGTTTGACTAGTGGCTCACTATTGTCATCACCATTCAGTTCAGCATCAGAATAAATATAACTTTCATCACTGGAACTTGTCAAGCGATCTTCTGGAATTGTTGCTGACAAGAGATCAGTCATATCATCCAGCAAACCATCATTAGGTTGTATATCATATAACTCAGATCCACTTCTGGAGCACATGGACCTACAAAGAAATTAAAAACACATGTCAAAAGCGAAAATCCTATTCAATCTTTGAATATTCTGGAATGGAGAAACTGTAGGTGTGAGGTGAATATGCATACAGTTAGAATGGCATCAATGTAACTAGTGTGTAGCAACATGCATGTTTTATCTCTCGCTTTAACATAAATACACACATTTTTTATTTAGTTAAGAAATAAATTAATTAAGAACCAAGCTGTCATATTCATATTTTAATAGGTGGATTATATTTTTGATACCTTACTATTTTTATTGTATATGAATTTCCTGCAGTAATAAACAATAATTACAGGTGATACAAGTATTGAAATTAAAAGAACACAAACTCAGTCTAATAAAATCTTTAGCACATTAAATACGAGGGGCATACTGAAAGTCACGAGCAACCCATTGTAAAAATTTAAATTTCAACAATGTAACAAAATGAATTGCAGGATCGTAATCTACAGACTTTAAGCCACATACTGACATATTGTGACGTCATTAGCTTCTATCACGTGACCACAGACGGTGTTTGAAAAATGGCTGACATTGATGTTTCGTTTCGACAGCGTGCTGTCATTGAATTCCTTGTGAAAGAAGGAAAATCTGCTCCTGAAATTCATCTCAGACTTCAACGTGTGTATGGAGGATTCTGCATGGGTGCCAGCAGTGTTAGAAGATGGGTGAAACATTTCAAAGATGGAAACACGGGTCTGCAAAATGCGCCTCGTAGCGGGCGTTCTCGAACTGCCTCTACAGAACGCAACAAGGAAAGAGTTGATGAGCTCATTACAGGAGATAGGCGTTTCACCGTGAATGAAATTGCTGCGAAACTTGGAATAGGACATAGTGCAGTGCAAGAAATGATCCACAGCTTAGGTTATCGAAAGGTCTGTGCCCGTTGGGTCCGCCGTTTATTGACTGAAGACCACAAACTTTAGAGAAGAACCATTGCACAAAACCTTCTTCAGATATCTCATAATGAAGGTGATGAATTTTTGAGGTGTATTGTGACTGGAGATGAGAGCTGGTTCCATCACTATGAGCCAGAAACGAAACGTCAGAGAATGGAATGGCACCACTTGAACTCACCATCGAAGAAGAAAGCGAAGACAGTGCAGTCTGTAGGAAAAGTTATGGGATGTGTCTTTTGGGATGCACAAGGTTGCATTCTGGTTGACTTTCTTGAACCTGGACAAACCATAAATTCTGCCCGCTACATCAAGACACTTCTGAAGCTCCGTCGGGCTTTGCGTGATAAACGGCCTGGAAAGAGGATCATCCTTCAACAGGATAATGCACGTCCGCATACTGCCCGTGCCACTATGGAGAAGATCAGGGCATTAGGGTGGGAAACTCTTCCACATCCTCCCTACAGTCCCGACTTGGCACCCTCCGACTACCATCTTTTCGGTTCTGTGAAGGAGCAGATGCGTGGCCAACGCTACGAGATGCTGGAGGATATTCGGAAAGCAGTGCGTCAGGGTCTGCGGGCAGCTGGAACGGAGTTCTATCACAAGGGCATTTTCAAACTTGTAGAACGATGGGAAAAATGTGTGCAAAACAATGGAGACTATGTCAAAAAGTGAAAGAAAGTCTGTAGATTCTGATGATGTATTTGGTTTGGCTTAAAAATAAATATTAAGATTGTAAACAGTGTTGCTCATGAATTTCAGTATGCCCCTCATAATTGGTTTGAAAGTAGCATAATTATTCATATAAATGTTGAATAAAACTAACTACATTAATTTTTGCATAAAGCAGAAAAGTGCCTCAGACTTAAGGATAGAATATGAAGGGAATTAAATTACAAAAGATAGTCATGTAAAATTCCTCGTTTTTAATATTTAATTTAGTATGAATTGGAAACAACATGTTGATTAAATGTTAACCAAACTTAGCGCTGTGTGTTTTGCAGTCACATCATTAAGTCAGTTTATAAATAAGAGCATTCTAAAAACAGCTAAGTATGCTTATTTTCATCTTAGATGACCTATAGAGTAATTTTCCAGGAAAATTTGATAATGCCAAAACCGTGTTTATTATTCTAGCTGCATTGCTATTTTTAATAGATAATCCAGAAGGGTTTACAAAAAATGCAGATATTCATAACAAAGGACCAGTCAAAGACAGAGACAGGACTAAAAAATAATTTTCATTCATTCAAAAGGGGGATTAATGGTAGTTTTATTTAATTTAATTCTATCTCCTATAAAGGAATTGTAATGTATTAAAACATATTTAAGTTAGAATTAAAATGCTGATGACCTAGCACATGAACATTCTTAAACATCAATCAATCCATCAGAATTAAAAATATAGGATTCCATTCACTCAAAGAATACTATAATCCTGTCAAAAATTGATAATTATTGTAATTATATTTATATAATATATATAAATTACAATTAATGTACTATTTGAAACATATTAAACATAATTGCTTATTATGTAAAAAAAACAAATGTTCTAAAAAATCGTACTGTACAAGTTGGTTGTAAGAAACAAACATGCAATTGTAAATTATGCAAAATGGACACCTCTGATAAATTTAATAACAATTAATCTTTATAAATGAATATATTAATAATTATCAAGAATAATCATTAAATATAATCTCTGACAATCTAAATCCTAAAGTTGGACTACTGAGTCTAATCTCAAAATAGGATCCATGGTTTGCAATGTTATGTATGTGTGAATAATTGTAAACTGAAGTTTGTAAAGAAGCTTGTGGCAGTGAGTGACATGATTAAATACTCAAATTTCAGGAATTAATCAGTTTGAAACATTGAATATCACTTAAGATCTGTTAAAACTAGCTTATAAACATACAGAATTGGACATCTGGGAGAAAACCTATATCATGAAAGAAAGAAAAAAAAAAAAAAAAAAAAAAAAAAAAAAAAAAAGAATCATATTATGAACTTTTGATTTATGACCATACAGCAATCCTTGGAAATTCATAGACCCAGCATCAGATGCCACTACAAGTGGTGCATCTCCACAACCACCACCCTCATCATTGGCACCAAGTAAAAGGAGATTTAGTCAGAACTAGGGTTTGAAAATGGGAATAACATGTCCTGAAATCATTCCCAGTAGGTAAGTTTTAAGTGAAGTTTCATGTTATAACCCTACCCAGCCTTTATTTTGACTATGAATTGCAACGTTTCTGATGTGAGAAATCAGAGTCCCACCAGAGATACAGTATTTTCTGTTTGATTTCTAAGAAGAATTGTGTAAATTTTTACTGTGCACTACTTTTATGTCATCACTTTCCCATGAGTATCAGTTCAAGACATTCCTGATCATATTACTTTTGTGGTTCTTATGTTGATATTTCCTTGTGTTGAAGGAAGCCTGCCACCCGCTAGTAGAGAGCTTTTGTTTTTGACTGGTTGTAGACTGCTTGCTAGGATAGTGAGGCAGTTGGACTGGGTTTGGGATTATGTGATGGTCATCCCTCTTGAAATACGGATCATGTCTAACTGTTTTGTTAATGAATAAATGAGTCTAGTTGCTGCACAGCTGCAATACTTACTGTAAGTTCATCACAAAAGTAAAAATATGACATTACTTTCCATTACTAAAATATATTGTTTCGGTTTATAACTTTCCTAAAACTACTTTTTCTAATATTTAACTTTAAACTGCTTGCACACTACATGATTTAAAAAAGCAAATACTTCAACAGCATTTGCTGGTTCTGGTAAGTGAAAAATGTAACATTACTTTTCATTTATTAAAATGTCTTCTTTTTGTTTACATATTTCCTGAAACTATGAGAGATGATCGGAAACTAAGGTTACAAGACCCATATTCTTAGTGTTTCATCTTTCACAGCAAACTTAGTAGTGTGCAGTAATTCTAATGTATGCGGTTGGTAACAGCAGAGTTTCAGCCAACTGCGACCAACTGCAAGGTAAACACAGATGGCGATTCATTTAGAAAACTGGTCTCGCAAAGAAATCTGCTCAGTTATTTGATTTCTGTGGGCAAAACATGCAACAGCAGCTGACATTCACGACAACTGATAGAGGTTTATGGAGAGACTGTAATGTCTTACCAGTATGTTGCAAAATGGTGCCGATAGTTTGTGGCTGGTAGAGAAAATGTCACCGACAAGGATTGCAGTGGCCGATTCAGCATGACATCTGAACACAGCTCGTGTGGAGGAGCTGATTCAGGTCAAGGAGGATCATATTAGGACATATGGCGGTAGAACTGGGAATGTCTTTTGGAAGCATTCATCACATTGTTCACGATGTTCTGCAGTTCTGCAAAGTTTGTTCCCATTGGTTCCCACAAAATCTTTCCAACCAACACAAGGAAAAGTGCATGAGGACAAGTCTGCAACTTTTGCAATGGTTCTCCATGGAAGGGAACAGTTTTCTTTACCACATTGTCACAGGTGTCAATCATGTTTCCACTGCTATACCCCCTGGCAGTAAGCGGTTGTCAATGATGTGGAAATCCTCTTCTCCAAAGACAAAGAAGTTTAAGGTGGCACCATCTGCTGGCAAGGTGATAGCCACAGGTTTTGGAACAACACAGATGTCATACTTGTGGAGTTTTTGGAAAGAGGGCACACAGTGACTAAAAATGCAAGACCATGACACGACTGCTTGAAGCAATCAGGGGGAAATGGCCAGGACCTCACCAAGGGTGTCTGTCATCTTCCTTCAGGACGTGTGACCTCACACAGCCCAGGAGACCACCACACTGTTGAAGCAGTTTGACTGGGATATCATCGACCACCCTCCATACAGCTCGGATCTTGCTCCAAGCAGCTTTTGTCTTTTTCCTTACTTGAAAGAACACCTTGGAGGCTGATGATTCGCTTCAAATGAGGAGGTACAACGCTTCATGACAACATGACTGAACATACAAGGACAGGATTTTTTAATAGGAGGGAATATTTAAACTCACCCCACAAAGCAAAAAGTAACTCAACCAATATGGAGACTAAGTGCAAAAATAACCCAATGTACATCAAATGGCTGTATTGGTTAATTGAAATAAAATACACTCGTTTCACTGCAGGCTTTGTAACTTTAGTTTCTGATTGTCTCACATTTTTCTAGTGTTCAACTTTGATTTTAACATCTCAGAACTGCAGAGGTGGTAAATGAAGAGGGTGGATTGAGTACATTAGCAGCATTATAATGCAATAAAGGTAAATACAGGACATGAGTATGCACCAGTTCAATACTGTTCCCCATAGGTCCAGGAAGCATTAAATTTGCTATTATTATTCTACGTTTGTCAAACACTAAAAAATAGATAAGGCCACTCTGCCAGTATACATGATAGGTAGTCATCAGCAGTAAAACTGCAAACCAAAAATCAGCTATCTTTAACTCTACATAGGTGTACAAGGTGTAATTATACTCAAGTATATTTTCATGAGCGTTTGATAAATAATTTTAGTAAAGTGTACACTAAGAACAATTGTATGAATATTTATGCAATGAGGACATTCATTTTCTCATCTGAGAAAGAATTTAATGCATTTGTTGTTCAAGTCACCAATTTGAATATCAACTTTCAGTATTTACCATCCTTGTAGTACTTACACAACCCACGGACCTGTTTCACAATATTTACAATTTACAAACAACAAGGGAAAGATTACAAATGCGTGTAAACTCTGTTTCATAATAAAAGTTTGTTAACTTGTAAAGTAGAGGAACTTTACAACTCTAGATATATAATTTATAAACATACATATTATAGTCATTCTATTATATTCCCATTTCAAAGTGTCACCAATCACACGTTTTAAAATTACTAAAGAGCTTATTTTTTTTTCTCCATACATCTAGCATATTCGATACATTCTATGTGTGTATTTAAACTGAAATAAATTATATAAAGCTATCTAATTGTATCAATGACACACACTTACAAAGTCTCATTCTAGTAAGTTGGCTTCACTGATCCCCTATGAATTGTCTGGTATTTACAGATTGTACATTACTACGTCAAGCTTCTTACAAACATGAACAAGAGATACTCTATGCATACTTCTGCATACTGAAGCCAGTCTTAGAAACTCATCCATGGCTGCAACTGCATATTGACAGCCAGTGCAAAGCACTACATAGCTGTGTTTCAAGGTTAGGGCTCCACTTTTGCCTGTTGCATGCTGAATGTGATGTTCTATATGTTGTAATAGCAGTGGCAGTAGTAACAACAATAATTGTTGTTGCCGTTTTTTCCGCCGCCACCACCACCCCGCCACCGCCAACGCCAATGCCACCGCCACCACCACCACCACCACCACCACCACCACCACCACCACCACCACCATCATCTTCATCATCATCATTACTGTTATTATTATTCCATTGCAAAAGGAGTCATCTGTGAAACCTCTCACCATATTCATAAAGAGATGTAAAGTCATTATTAATTCTGTGCCTATAAAGTTTATGTATTCAACCTTTCCTTGCATGAGCTTCATCATTATCTGAATCACTGGAACTGCAACTAAATAGCATTTTATGTAGTTTCCAGATATATTGCTGTGGACTTCATTATATAATTTAGTCAGCGTTTTTTGCTCACAAATATTAAAATATAGGACACTCCACAAACCTTAAGCCATTTGTAGATAAACTGCTTACTTTACAAACAAAAATTACAAATGTGTGGAATTGCCATCTGATTGTGAGAGAACACACACATACTCTTTGCTTGTAAATAGGCAAGTTTGTGTGAAACATATTTTTACAAGGTGCAAACAAAGTTTACAATTAACAAACCTTATAAACTTTGCGAAACAGGCAACTGGTCTTACAAGCCATGCCTGGGGTAAGAGGCCTGTTGAGAAGCAGAGAGAGGGAGAGAGAGAGAGGGAGAGAGAGAGGGAGAGGGAGAGAGAGAGAGAGAGAGAGAGAGAGAGAGAGAGAGAGAGAGAGAGAGAGAGAAATTTACCAGACTTATCAAACCACCCTTGTATATGTATGTATGCATGCAACACCATATCAGACCCTCCCATGTACCAAAAAAACAGATAGCATTTGATACCCTTCATTGGAGCCTGCTTTGATGTGATAACTCTCATGACGTGGAGGTGGCCGAGGCTGTCGTGGAGGCATTTCAAGTGTGCTTTCTGCAGAATTGGAGTAATTAATTGGCTCTTCCATATGAAACGCCTGTTCAATTTCTGGCTTCTTCTCCCAAACTTCTTTGAAGAATGGTGTAAAAAATGCAGCTGAAACAAAAAAGTTTTAGATTAGGCTTATCACCATCATCTTTAATTTGACATTTGCTCAGATTCAATATTATATTGGCCCCTTTATACTCAAGTACTTGAACTGGTACCTATTTGGATTGCAAAACTTTGGAGAGCTTAGTACCCAAAGAGCCACACTCATATCCGAGAAATCTAGCCGTTAAAAGTAGCAGAGAGCGAAAGCACTGTATGCTTTCAAAGGAAGAACATCCAAAAATTGCAGTTCTCTGCTCTATAGGCAGAGGAGTTTGTGTAGGTTTATAGAAATATCATTACTCAGAAATATTGCATGAAAATAGCCAGAAGACTAGCATTTATAATGATTTTAGCCACAGACAGTATAAAAATAATTTTGCAGTTGATGATATCAGTTTAAAATAGTAATTGGATATCAGAGAACTTGAAAGTTAAGAAACTGAATACAAAAAAACTAATAACCTAGCTGCATTCAAAAATGGAAGAAATTAAAGGGTTAAAAATGGTGGAAGATATATGATGTTTTAAAGAGGAATAGGACGGAATGAAAAATTGAAGGCACTACTAGCAATATTCATGGGTTCTAAAGCAGACAAACTTTTATTAATCAACAAGGTTAAAGTATAAGGTATATGATTGTTGTGCTAAATACACCAGAGCAGAAAAATAAAAGGGAAAAAACTATGTTAACTATTCTGGTAAAAAGAAAGAAAGAAAAAAGAGCATTAACATCTTACTAGGAGAGATTTCAATATAGGACCTCATTTCAAGCAGTATTAGTAAAGAATATTCAATGTGCCATAAAATACACAACATTTCTTGTGAGCACTTGGCACTACAGTAGTATTCAATTAAATCTGCTTTGAAATTGATGCAGTGTCAATTGATAAACTAGTAGTTTGTCATAAATACTAACTTAACATACTTTAACTTCCACTATTTTTTTAACATATGCCATGACCAAGTGGTTACACCACTTGCCTCTCACCTAGGTGGCCCAGGTTCAATCACATGGGACCAGATGTGGAATTTGTGGTGGAAAAAGTGGCATCTGAATGATTTTTCTCCAGGTTTTCTGATTTTCAACACCATTCATACCATCTATTGCTTCATAATCATTTTTCCTATTATCCACTTCCTAACTTTCATACAGGCATTGGGTTGATCACCCATCCTAGTTTCTATCTCCTCCTCAACAGGTATATGGCCCAGGTGCTGGCTTGTAATTCCTGGGGAGTGTAAGTCATACATACAAGGGGGAGTAACTAGAAAAAGAAGGAAGAAAAGGAAGATAAAAAAGAAAGAAGGTAAGCAAGAAAGAATGTGTTATGTAATTCTCTTGAACTTCAAAGCTCTTTCTAGATACTTTAAACGGATCCTTATTTGTTTTCCACCTTTAAGAAGTATTGTACCTTATTTACAAGTAAATAAAACAATCAAACATCAGCCAATTCAAAACCTAAATTATACAATTATAAACTGTTTCAAACAGCAACAGAATGGAGGATAAAACAAATTGGAAAGCTGAATAAGGGAGGCAGTATGGGTTGATTAAAAAGAAGCAAACTGACTTGCAGCTACAAAAAGAGTTCAATAATCTTTTAGGGGAGCAAAAATTTGAGAAAGGCACACAATAAAAGATAGCACAAAGAGCAAAAGATAGGATACAATCTTCTAAATCATCTTCAGTACCCCAATCGCCATCCGCTTGTTCCTTGAAGACAAAAACATAACCCTTAAATGCTCACAAGAATTTCATTCACATGAGCTGAAAATGTATTGCTGTTGAGAGAGTGGTTTTCAACACCTCATAATATACAGATTACTGGTGGTCACCATTATAACAATTTTTCTCTAATATTTTCTGCTTTAAGTAAAACCCATGAATATTTTCCTCTCTCCCCCACCACTCCCCCAATGCTTTTTTTTTGGTAGTGCTTAACACCTGCTTTTACTACTTGTGGCACTGCAGGCAATGACACTGGTGATAGATGGAATGAAGATAAAGCACCAGTGGAATATGATGGCGGGGGAAATCGCACCTTGAAGAAACCTGTCCCTGTGCCACTTTGTCCACCACAAATCTCACATGCACTCGCCTGGCATTGAACCCGGGCCATCTAGGTGAGAGGCGAGAGGTCTAACCACTCGACCACGGCGCGGCCCCCCCCCCTATGCTGGTTATTCTCCTATGGCCTGAATAATCTCCCTATGTGAATTGAATGCTCTATTATTTCACATGGAGAATATAAAAAGTATTTGATTTTAAGGATGGTGCTCTCTATTCAACAGCTGAATGCAGCAGTAAGCACAACAGTGATTGTAATATTTGAAAAAAATTAAGATTTTAAGGAAAATATGAACACTGAATGGTACCACTGATTAGAAAGAAATTCAAGTTAAATTCCTATGATAAAATCTAGAGGTCTCTAAATTTAACTGGTGAAGGATTATGAGTCTGTATTTAAAGTGAAAGAAACTGAAGCAGCAGCATCATCATAGATAAGTTTGGATAATATGCTTAAAAAAGTCTTTCAACTTTGAATTCAAAAACATAATTTTAGTTTGTATGGTGTTCCACTTCCTATTAGTTTGTTAAGCTGACAGAGGTGCAATTGTACTCTCTTAATGTAATTAGTTTTACAGCAAAACAGCATTTATATTAAAACAAAAGAATTTGAGTCACTTTTTGTAACACAAACATCATTTAGTAATTACTTACTGGGACCGGTTTTGGGAACACTTGTTCCTATTTTCAACTCTTAGTTCTCACTAAATCTTGCTTCATTGGCATCAATGATGAGGGTGGTGGTGTATCACTTGCAAAGGCATCTGATGCTGGATCTATGAACTTCCAAAGTTTGTTGTAAGGTGGTAAATCAAAATTCATGATATGGCTCTCTTCATGATGTAAATCTTCTTCCAGACATCTAATTCTGTGTTTTATATGCTGGTTTTAATAGTTTTATATTAGGTGTGATTTCATGTCCTGATGTCCAAAAATGATAGGCAACTGCTGATTTTTCTGTTTGCTTGTATTTTAGGTTTCTCATGTGTTCCTTTAATCTGGTTTCCAAACTTCTTTTCATCCTTCCTATATATACTAGATTGCAGTCTGAGTATTCAATTTCATAAATTCCAAACCTATTCTTTGCATAGCAGTTTCTGAATGCTGTAGTTGTTTTTTTGTAGCTAAAGTGATGTTATAATTCCTGAAGATTTTCTGAAGTTTATTGTGTGCACAAGGATGATAGGTGAATTTTCTGAACTGAGATAGGTCACAGAGGTTGTGTAGGATGGTTGTGTGTGTTATGCAGTTCGGTTTTTTGTATTTGTGTATTCTCTTGTCTATTGCACTTTTTTGGAAGTCGGAGTATCTGTTGGTATTCTTTTTTATATTTACTATTCTCCATGGGAATGTGTACCACACTGTATGTTAAGCTGTTTAGGACTACATATTTGTGTGTTGTGGGATTGTACCTATCAAACTCTATGTATTTATCTGAATTAGTGGATTTTCTATGTATTCCAAGTGTTAGGTTATGTTTTTCTGTTCTTATTATTTTGATGCCCAGGAATGGTAGAGGTATCCTTCCCATTCAGTCTCTATGAGCTGAATAGATTTGTTTTGCAAGTTGAGGAGTTCTCCTGCCTACCATTCTTGGACATCAAAATAATAAGAACAGAAAAACATAACCTAACACTTGGAATACATAGAAGATCCACAAACACAGATAACTACATAGTTTGATAGCTATAATCCCACCACATACAAATATGCAGTCCTGAACAGTTTAACATACAGATTAGTACACATGGAAAATAGTAAATACCAAAAGGAATACCAACAGATACTCCAAATAGCTACCAACGACCTCCAAAGAAGTGCAATAGATAAGAGAATACAAAAAAAAAAAGAAAAAACTGAATTGTGTAACACACACCACCCTGCAGAACCTCCGTGACTAATCTCAGTTCAGAAAATTCACCTATTATCCTTGGGCACACAACAAACTTCAGAAAATCTTCAGGAATTATAACTACACCTTAGCTCTGGAAGACAATTACAGCATTCAGGAACTGATATGCAAAAATTTAAAAGATACTATCCCAGCAAACAAAAAACCAGGAATTTATTAAATTAAATGATCAGACTAATAAAATTAACTTTCTTTTTACATGATCAATACAAACTTATTTTTATTTTTGGACTTTTTATTTAATTTTAGACCACATTGCAGATTACCCAGGTTTAGTAGTAGACTCATTTGTGATCTAGTCGAGTATATTCCTGTAGTATACTGCTTAATATTTTTGTTTAAAATTTGATTAATTATTGAAGCTTCATATTTTATGTTTAGCTGTATTTTTAGTCTCTGTATCATGTGCAATGTACATAATATGTAGATAAGGTATTGCATTTCATCCAGAAATTAAATGGCAGTATTTTATCGAAAATACATGTTTTGTGGACACATGAATCCCAGAAAAAGCATTTTTAGAATAAGATCCATGTGTGTCTGTGAACAACATAACTATAAACATAAGTAGGTATTTAAGTTTAGCATCTTTCAAACATGTGACGCGAAGGTTTTTAGGAAAATTTCCCATCCATCCCACCCTATCATTTATATGCAATGTTTTTTAAATATATTTTCTCAAAAATGGCTCTAATGGTTTGGATTAAATGCCATATATAAAAAAAAATTATAGGAAAATAAAATGCACATCTTGAATTTTCTGGGAATAGACTCTGAAGCCTTCTTCATTCTGGAGGACTTTAGCAAAAGCGATAAACCATAAGATATAGATAAAAAATCATACTACACCAAAATGTACATCTCATTAAAAAACAATTTATGACCAGTAAATTTTTTGCAGAATTAACCATTTCAAAGTTATTCCACGTTGTTGGTATAAATTTTCCAATAATGCTTTTCTCAAATGGGAAGCCATCATTCACTTATTTTACTCCTGACCATGCAAAGAGAACGGAATGTCAAAGTCATCACTCGGCAACCAGCTTTTAATAGATTTGACTATCACATTAGCCTAACACATTTCCTTCTTTTGTACCTACAAGGAAATAACTAATGACTATTATTCGTAAAAATTATGTGAAATTTGGTCAAAAATTTGTGATTATAATGCACTTGCTATAAATTGGCTTTCTTAGTTTGTCGGTGGATATAGCACCAACCAAGTGATGTCTATCACTTAAAAAAGAATTTCTTTGGGCAATTCTAAAAATTGTTATAAGAAACTGGACATGTACCAACTATTTCAGATATACCACAAAGCCTAAACGTTTCTTTATTTGTTTAAATGCAATCAGTTGTTTATCATGCTTTTTAACTTATAACATGGTTTATCTTCATGCTTGATACAATAATGCTTCATTTTTATTTTTCTTATTTAAATCTCCCTGTGTATGTAGCTCAAATAACAATGCAATTTGGCTTTGTAGGCTTATTCTGTATTGATTAATGTAAGGTATTGGGATTTGATTTGCCTAAATATGCTGCACTGTATGTAATTTTAATGAAAAAATTGTCAATTGATTAAAAAAAATTGAATACATATGATAACTTGAATAAGGTTCAACAGAATGGTGCACAGAAAACTGGCCTCAAGTACTAGACTGCTTATTGTCGCCCATCAATTGTTACCTATTGTTGCGACTACGTTTTGTAAATATGATCTTTGCATTAGCTTATTTGTTATTTCTTTATCTGATTATTATAATGTATTTACCTATTTGTTGTTGTATTGGCTCATGGTGGGCAACAATTTGTGCATACTTGGTGGGCCAGCATTCTGTACTAGGGCTGGTTTTTCATGCACTATCCATGCACAAAAACAATCAAGTTCTTTTATAATAAAATAATTTAAGAATACAAAACAGCTATGCAAATCTTAAAGTAACTAATGAAGTACCATTCTTTACCCTTATCTATACAGGTGTACAGCACAATATCATTAGAATTGATGAAATGAGATGTGTTTTGACTGGGAATGAACTTAAGACACTAAAGCTTTACTACTAAAAAACTCAGCACTGTATTGTTTGTCTGGTACTGGATTGGTCAGTTTTAATGTCTTTGACACTCTCTGAAGTTCACCCAGTTGTTTTCCTTTTAAAAAAGGAATAAATAGTGCTGATACCGGTATAAGCCTACCATTTTTTTTTTTTTTCATTTAAATATGGGATGCCTGTAAAGGTTGTGACTAACTGATCAATACTTTCTAAATATGGCATTAACATAACATTAGAATGAAGGAAACATGATACTAAATAAATATGCTTTACAATATCAGAGTTGCTGCCATGTGTAATCAAAAATGTCGATTGCAAATTTTACAGTGAACTCAATAATTAAGCTTTGTCTCTTCAAGGAAACGACATCTTTCCTGTAAATTGGAAAGGAAGGTACATTGCCATTTAGGCATAATAGCTTAAGTTCTCGCAAATAATACAGCACATCAACTGCCAACACTATACTGGGCAAACTTTGTGCTAACCAATGACAACAATAGGTGAGCCATCTCAGCATTTCTCATAATAAGCAATGGCAACAATTGTAGCTAGGCTTATAATTTAGGAAGATGGTGTCAAGAAAATACATGACCTATTCGCTTCCCAACAAAAATTCTCGGGATACGGGACATACAATTAAAAAAGGGGATTGGCAGGCTAATACTGGTATAGTCAGCCTCATGTTTTTATTCCATGTCAATTAAATTGAAAAATGAACAAACAAATGGTAAATTAATTAGCATAATGGATCAACGAACCAGAGGAAAAGAGCACAAGCAACCATTCACTATCGTATACCATGATACACATTACACTAACACTATACATAAGTAGCGTTGAACCAACAGGCAGAGAGGTTGTAGGTAGTTGTAAAAACGAAACCTGTGCTGCCAATCGCTGGTTGGAGGGTCCAATGGGCAAGTGACTAACCCCCACAAAGGTCACAGTAATCTTGATTATATTAAGTAAATACATTCGTTTATTTCTGTGGCATAGCAGAAAGCTGTTTATGACGGAGTATTTCAATGAATGTGTCACTTTTAAGTTTAAAACAAATGAAAGAACTTGTATGTAGGTTTTATTTTGGGAAGGGCTTCTGGGGGGGGGGGGCGGATCTGGTACCCCCCCCCCCGTAAATATGCCCCAAACACAAACAACCAACATACAATGAATGCCAACAAAAGCCAATTGATATCTTCTCTTAAATTTATATTGCATTATTTGTTTATAAAGTTTAATAATGCTTTTTCTCTTTTAAGTTATCATACATAATCAGCGTTTTCTGATTCATGGCTTTGTTTTAGAGAAGCAGAAAGGCTTAATATGAATAAATGCTACAAAATATTCGAAAAGTGAACAGTTTGCATTATCACATCTCATGACTTACAAAATCTTTTAATATGGGATATATGACAATCTAATGGACTTCATGAAGGAGTTTATAATAGGCCATGAAATTAAACAATCAAATATTGTGCTTGTTAGAGTTCAAAATAGAACTATGTTTGATAGCTACAGTCAGACTGAAAAATTCAATGCTATAGCCGAGATTTGAACCATGGATCTCCAAATATCTAGCCAGTTGCTCTACCACTGATCTACCATGGCACCATGCCAGCATAGCATTGAATTTCTCAACTGACTTGCATGTTTCTGGGCAAACCACAAGGTGATCTCAAATTATTTTGAGCTGACAAACCCAATGGCGACTTACGATGGTATAAGTACTTTATGTTCCAGGATTCATAGTATACCAACTATTATGGTCAATTAGTATTGACTTAATTGTTTTTTTTTTTTTGTTTTTTTTTTTTTTCACAGAAGTCATGTGAAGGACAGGAGTTTGATAGGTAGAATCAGACAGAAAAATTCAATGCTATAGCTGGGATTTGAACCCCGGATCTCCCAGTCTCTAGCCAGTTGCTCTACCACTAAGCTACCATGGCAACATACTGACATGATATTAAATTCCCTAACTGACTTGAGATTTTCCTGGTAAACCACAAGGAAATCTCAAATTATTTTGAGAAGACATATTCTAATGGTTACTTACAAATTTATAAGAACAAGGGCCTTTTTGTTTTCAACCTCCTATAGGCTATAAATAAAAGACAAGTTCATAGAAAACAAATGAGTATTGACATTGTTTTGAAGATCTTTGTTGGTTTGCAAGTGCCGCCCTCCTAGCCACATCTTCAGTTCAGGGAATAGGTGAAAGTCGCTGGGTGCCAGGTCAGAACTGTACGGTGGATGATCTAAAATGTCCCATTGAAATTGTTCAAGGAGCCGATGGTTTGTGACAGCAGTGTGTGTGGACAAGCGTTGTCATGGATCAACACAATTCCTGAAGTGAGCATTCCTCTTTGTTTGTCTTGAATGGCTCTCCGCAAATATCGTAAAGTACAAAGATCTTCAAAACAACATCAATGCTCGCTTGAAATCATTGGCGGCAACATTTTTTGAAGCGAGTATTGCAAAGCTTGTGCACAGGTACGATAAATGTCTCAATCTTTTTTGTGATTATGTTGAAAAGTAAGCATAAGAGTACAAAACTTTTAGTAATAAAATAATTGTTTTCTATGAACTTGTCTTTAATTTATAGCCCATCAGAAGTTGGAGGAAAAAAACAAACAAAAACAAAAAAAAACGGTCCTCATACTTTAAGTCCCAAATTTCATAGCTTAACCAACTTGGAGGGCTTGAAGGAATATTTCATTTTTATTAGAATGTGATGTGGTGAAAAAATGAAGGGACAGAATATGAGACAAATTACTGAACTTAAAATGCTGACTGAAAGGGAACAAACAGGAATACCACATTTGGAAAATATTTGAGAAACGCAAGAGAGAAATGGATTACAGCAGTTAAAGATAAGATAATTGGGATGTAATTGATAAAATAGTGTAAATAGGGGAATGTGAAAAATGGGAGCCTTCATTATACAGATAACCGTGGGTTGTGTGTATGGAAGGCTCACGTAGATGGATGTTAGACTTATCAGACACTAATTTTGGTTAAGTGTTTAGTTGATGTAATTCTAAAAAAAAATTTCTGCTAATTGGTTTGCTTGTATATCCATGAAACTGTATTAAAAGTGGAAATAATATCCATTCATTCATTCAAATAAGTTTTCAGGCAAAGTCTTTAACATAGCTTGTGTGGGAAAAATAATTCTTTAACATAAGTTTATAACATGATGTAAATAATCAATACATTAAAGTAATGTTTCTTTCTAAAGTGCATCTCACTCTTAAAAGAATACAGACTAAATGAAGTGCACTGTTGCCACCTGTACTATGCACATGCTCCCAACTTTGGTGCCAGCTGTCCGCTACAAAGGTAATGTAATCTTATGAATGACACATCACCATATAGTGAAATATCTACACCGCTTTTTACAGATGCTGTAAGACATTTATTTTTCACCTGCACCTTCTCTCTCCTCTTTATATTTTTGGTACTTTGAAACCCGAATTTACAGGCATTAAAAGATAATAAATATGGGATATAAAATTAGAACTTTAATTTTGTACGGTATTATCACTGTTTAGTCTTAAAAAACTACATTCAGATGGGTGAAACCTACTAAAAAAGCCATGAATGAACGCTGCACTGAATTCTGTTTTGCACTGTTCCATTATATTGCATTAACATAGTGTGTTTTTGTTTCCCTCCCATTTTTGCTTTCTATTTTAATGTCATCTGTACAGTTCTTTCATTTGTCCTTTTCTATCCTAGGTACTACTGTTTCTGAATATTTGATAGCCTTAGCTGTTTCTTTTATTGCCCTACTAAAATTGATTTTACTTGAATATTCTTAAAACATTCATTATTATTTTGGTTTCTTCTTAGTTGACCAACATGTCAACTCTTACTGACTCATCCTTCCAAAACTATATATATTTACATAAAAATAAATAACCTATATAACACTTTGCAGTGTTTCACACACCATAAATATTTCCTTGCAAATTTATGCTAACCTTTATGCTACACAATACCTGACATCTGCCTTGTATCTGTGAACTGAATGGATGGATGATTTCATCTGTCATAAACAATGAATGCAAGAAGTTTTAAGACTCTTGCTTGGTCCCCATTGTAAAACAGCAGAAAATTTTCTTGGTGCCTAACTTTTCTACTGTATAGATATAGGATTTTCCAAGACACTTTTGATTTAAAAATTAATGGCATGTATCTTATTAAACCTAGAGGATTAAAACTAGGCAGAAATCAGTACTCTAAGTTTATTTCAGCTAAGAGAAAAATTTTTGTTGCCCTCTGACCTTTAGTTTATTACTGTGCGATAAGCATAGAAAAATAAAATATCACATTTTTACTGAAAAACACATTTTCTTTAGGAATTTGAACTCACAGAAATATATATATATATATATATATATATATATATCAGCTCTAAAAATGATAATTTGATAGAGAAAAATTTTCTGCATGCAAGAAAAATGTTCTGCATTGAAAGCTGAAAGTTATGATGACTGAATATTTACAGCATATTATTAGCAACCTGTTAACAGCATGAGAGTAAAAAAAAAAAATGAAGCTAATAGCAACATGTATGCATTAGCTAGAGACAGAGACATCCCATTTACTTCTTTACTGTCAGTTAAGGTTGAAATAAGCTATCTTTTCACAAATACTATTAGCTTTTTTACTGTTCTTTGTGCACCAATTGATCATTTGACATTGTAATGTTATAGCACCCAGTAAATTTAAAGTCTATAATACCCACTATAAGACTATTATCTTACAGAAACTTACAAAAATTACCTTTATCAGAATAATTTGTAATCCTATGCCTTTGGTAACATCCAATAAAATAAATCTAAAATAAATTTAAAATTTACAAAAAAAGAATTATTTATAACAAAATGTACCTCTTAAAGCACAGCCTTGATTGGTTAATAACCAATAAATTTTCAATTAAATATTAAAAATGAATGCTTATCACTTAAACAAAAACTCTAGTGTTTAGGTATATAAGAACTCTTACTTTTCTGTTGACAGGATGAAACAGATGTCATAAAATGTGCTTTCAAACGATCAGCTGTAGCATTGCCTTCTGTGATCAGTAGATGGCTTAAATCATTGCTGAAGAAAGCATTAGCACCTCCTGAATCAGTTACTGCCAGAACTTGTATTGGAAGGTTTGGAATATTCATTGAAAAAGCACTGTAAGACAAAAAAAATGCTAAGTTATAAAAATTCCTTCACATGCTCCCAGAAGCCAAATGCAAAAAGAAATTTACGAATGCTGCATTTTATGAAAGCCTTCATTAAAGGTAATCCTTTCAGCGATAATAGTTATCTGTATGAAAAGTTAACTTCAAGGCCACAACAATGTTTGCCTACCTTTGTTGGGACTAGGCTGATAAGACAACTTCCTTATTTAGCATTCCACCGAAAAGTTATGGAACTTGGAACTCAAACTGAGTTTAAATTAACTGCTTAAACATTAGCATGAAAAGACAAAGATACATGATTTAAGTCCTAACTATAGGAATGTATTTTTCAACTGCGATTAAATGATCAAGTCTAGCCGACACAGTGTCAGACAGTGTGAAAGAACAATTACTAAACCATAAATTAACCTGAATTATTATTATATTAATAATTCTAATAATAATAATAATAATAATAATAATAATAATAATAATAGTAATAATAGTAATAATAATAATAATAATAATAATAATAATAATAATAATAATAATAATAATAATAATAATAATAATAATAATAATAATAATAATAATAAATAATGATGGTGATAACAAATGATTTAATTTATTGTTAAATTACATAAAATTACAATAGACTTCACCTTATATTAAAAAAAAGAGCTTAGAGTTATTTGCATAAGTACTATGTACAGCATATATTATACATTTTCTCTTTTAATTTCTGTAAACTATGAGGAGTAGTGTTGCAAAGCATATTATGTCCAACCCTGGACAAAATCAAATTTTACATTAAGTTGCATAGTCTCTAACACGTTCTTTCATGATCTTAACTCTGTTTACACAAAATCTTATTTTGCCCCTTCGTAATTGGAATGTAAAAATGACTGTTGTTGCAAACCTTATTAGATCCACGTTTACAATTGCTGCAAACCATATTATTTCCACATCCATTTTTCTCAGGATGGTTAACCAGAAAGTCACTAGCTGTTTGTTAGTCAAACTTATGTCTTGATTAACATTAAGGGTAAGAAGCATTCAGTTTTTTCTTGTGCATTCTGTTCATTTGTGCTGCCATTTGCAGTGGATGAAAGTGAAAGTGTGGGGGTAAAGTCCAGAGGAAGCGAAGGAAGTAGAAGCAGCAAACGTAAGCAAGGAATTGCAATCTGAAGAAAGGTATGTGTTGAAATAACATAACAATATTAGCAATCTCTTTTCTTCATATTATTGTAAAGCTATCACCACTGGTGCATTACAGAACACATCTTGAATCACATCCTTTTCCTGGAAATAAATCTAAGCATTGTGCATTGTAGCAAATAGTAACATGTGTGAGGTGAAACCAAAGGCTTGTCCAGAACTTATAGACCTATCATAGCCCATAGTTTCAGTTATTTATTGTATTATTGCATTTACTGTACTAAAACAAAGCTTTCACACAATAACAACAGTATTAAGTGAATAGTTATTAATTTCTTCTTCAGGCATTATGGTAAGACTCAGACTGGACTAAATTTCAAGGGCCAAAGCGGGTCACTGATATTGTTGGAGTATACCCATAGCTTTCATTCTCAAGACCAAAAAGAAAGCGTTTGAAATAAAAAAGCAAAGAACAAGATTATCTACCTATACTTTCCCTGCTAATTTCTGTGTCCACTCCAAAAAGACATTGACCTAGGAAAGAGCAGAAAGGAACCCCAACATAAATAGTAATAAAGTACAAGCTTCCTCTTCTTCTTCTTCTCTTCCTCCTCATCAATTTCTTTTAAAAAAATCTTTCGAATATTAGAAGGCTGACTCTTGAGAAAAGCAAGTTTCTTATTTATAGTTACTGCAAGCAATTAAATGTTTTTACGAGAAACACAATTTTTAATGTAGTAAAATATATTAGCCATAAAAGGAACTTATTTGATTCATTCAAGAAAAAGTGTACCATGTTTTATATACTACTACTGAAGTTTTCAGTTAAAGTTGTTACTTTCTTATATAAAAATCTGTATATGACAGTAATCCATATTAGATTCAATATGGTTCTTTAATTTTAAAAACGTGTTTCACTTGAAACACAATTCCATTTGGGACATGTAAGACAAGATTTGTGACTATTAGTTTTGAAATACCTCCCATAGTTTAAGTATAATTCATTTTTGGCTCATCCTGTAAAATGTTCACTTTGGACATAATATGGTTTGCAATAATACTTCTTATACAGTTTCTAATATTATTTCTTGTTTTGTAATATGAATACCATTTTTTTTTTTTTTTGTATAGATGTGCATGTTCCCTTTAACATAGACAAAAAACCATATACCTGCATTTGCTTTATGATGGGGTCATAGATTGTGTATATGTGTAGTTTGCTTTCACAGAAGCGACTCTAGTATTTTCTGCTGCACTTTTGTGGTCAGAAACCTCATGAGCCTTTTTATACTCATACTGTGTGACTGCTACCCTTTGTGGAGCTGTTAAGAAGTTTTTTTGTATTGTACATCTCAAAAGTGAAAGTTCACTCAAAATATCTGCATTTTGTGTGATTTACTTAACCCTTCATCAGGCATAATGCCTATTGTTACATGATCGGGAGCAATGTACCTCATAAATACCATTTGCATGCCTAGCTTTCTGCTGATTGAAAACCATTCCAGATGTGAACTTTGGTGAATTTTATGCGTTTATTTATGTTTTAAAATTCCATATTTTACTTTTGAAAGCATTACAGTTCCTTAAAGCATTTTTCAGAAACTTAAGTTGCTTTCTGGCATATATTTTACCATTGTAACAGCAAAGTATTTTGACACAAGCCAAAACGTAGATTTTATTTCATATTAGACTTAGATGGATTGTATTTCTTAAAATTACATCTCCCTCTAAAGCCTACCTACATCTTGTTGACTTGATATTTTCTCCCAATGAGTAGCATTTCTGGCAATTGCTCGCAAATGCTGTGAAAATGTCTCTCACTGCTGCAAGACAATTTAATTTCTTTCTTTGTGAGAAGATTTGTCATCGAATCTAAGGCAGCGAAGAGGAAATTTGAAGTACTTCAGATTCATGATGAATCAAAATATCTGTACTCCATTTCCATCTGTACCCCATAGCTATTCTAAAGATAGTCAGTCTACTACTGCGTAGGACTCCTGCCAAATATAGAAGACCTATGGATGATTTCACCTCTTCTTTTGTTGTCAAATTAGCACATCTTTCATGGCTGAATTTGTTTTGTATAAACTCAATATACTGGTAAGTGTATGTGATATTTCCATACATCATCTCTAATTAAACAAGTCTTAACAATCTGTAGGTATGCTAACATTTCTAGCTGGATTCAAAACTCCAGGTAGATGAGTAAACAAATAATTCTGTTCTTAATTCAAAATCTTCTCGGGCTTCTAGCCAGGTAAAAACTTGGCTTGACACCAACGTTTCGAAGAAGTGCATCTTCCTCGTCTTCAGTTCACCCTGAAGACGAGGAAGGTGCACTTCTTCGAAACGTTGGTGTCAAGCCAAGTTTTTACCTGGCTAGAAGCCCGAGAAGATTTTGAATTAACACGTCGCCAGGAAAGCTTTAGTTCTTATTTTAATTCTGTTCTTCTCTGCAGCAGAGGTCTCATTTCTTCCATTTAACCATCAGCTAACCATAAGCAAGAAAAAGGCACTCGGAGACTATTTGTGGTTGAGTGAGGTTGATTGTGCCTTCACACAGGCAACACTTCTTCACAAGGGATCCTAGGAAATGACATGTCCAGTTAAGTTTATGCATCGATTGGATAACGCAAAAATATTTTCAGTGGAATGTAATTCAACGTCCACTGATATAAAAATAAAATCTTGAAGAGATTAAATATTTTAGTCTGAGAAAGTGGATATATTTTGTCGGAATCAATGAGTATAGATAAATCATGAGATAGAATTTTCACATTGACAAATCAACCTAAATAGCACTAGTGATTGCAATTTCATGAATTGTTTGTCAAGATTAATTGAAATAAACTTCAGTTCTACAAAGGAAAGGAATTTAATCATGAATTGTTTTAAAGTTACCTGGTATGTAACACATTTACAGCCTGGATTTAGAATTTGCAAATTCCTGAAAGCACCCTGAGTAAAAGAATAAGAATAAAGTTTGTTGAACATTAAGCTGTTTTACAAAATTGCAATTGGTCTTTTCAAATACATAATTTATCGCATTACAAAATTGGAGCTGAACAATAATTTACACCATTTAAAACATGTTTGAATATATTTGCTACTATTTACATAATGAACTACTTACAGCATGTTTATGATAAATTTGTATAATGGTTACATTTTACAAAGCTAGCTTAGATATTATTCATCTATATGAAAGTTATTACATTCAAAGAATTCTTATAATGAGTAAAAATCTTTATCTTTCAGCCAATTGTCAAGAAATGTTTTGAATTTATGATTGGGTAGTGAGGTAATATGTATCGGAAGTTTGTTGTAAATACTTAATCCTAGATATTTATGGCTGTCACAGATTTTTGATAATCTTGAGTAAGGTAAGTCTATAGTATAATTATTTCACATTATGTAGCCATGTACTGTCTGTTGGAGTGCATATTTTTGTAGATTTTCTTTTATGAACACCAATGTTGGCATGGTCATGATTTTAAGTTTTTTGAAAAATTGCCTGCAAAGATGGTTTTACCTAGATTAGCAATACATCTAACTGCTTTTTTTTGCCACTTGAATACAGTTTGTGTTCCTGCAGAATTACCCCAAAGAAGTATGCCATATGTTAGGCAGGAATGAAAGAAGGCATAATATGCATGTATAATTAAGTTTTCACTCATGCTATGACGAAGTTTGTATAACAGAAATAAGACGTGAGCTAATTTTCCACTTATGTATCCTATGCAATGTTCTCAATTATGTCTTTTATCTATGTAAATTCCTAAAAGTTTGACAGACTTATTATCCCGATCCTTTGCATTTAATTGAAATAACAGCTCTTCGGTTTTTGTAGTACTTATCTGTGGCATGTTTGCATTAAACCATTCAGTTGCTAAATCCACCATATGTATATTTAAATTCAAAGTTCTAGATTTGTGCTTGTTGTTACTAATGTATCATCAGTGTATAAAACTGTATTACATGAAGGATTAATGGGCAAATTATTTACATAATGAATAAAAAGGGACCTAATACTAAACCCTGAGGTACTCCTTTAGTTACTGGCACTGAATCAGACATTTAATTTTTTATTTGTACTATTTGAAGTTGGTTTTCGAGGTATGACTTCATTAGATTAATAACAATTTCAGGTAATTTATACTGCTTTAATTTTTTAATCAAAATTAGATGCCATACTGTGTCGAACGCTTTTCTTAAATCTAGCAGGGTTATGCTGGCTGAAATTTTTTCTCAAAGCATTTATAGATATAATCTACTATATTTTTAATAGCTTTTACTGTTGAGGGCTTAGGTCTAAAGCCATATTGAGAGGGGCTTAGTAAAGCGTTATTTTCAAAATATCTGGAAAGTTGTTTGTGTATACAGTATTCTATTATTTTAGAAAGGACTGGCAATAATGATATGGGCTTGTAGTTATCTGGGTTAGTTTTGTCACCTTTTTTAAAGACAGGAATTATTATGGCTAATTTGAAGCAGTTTGGGACTCTACCCTGCTCTAGTATAGTACTGGCAAGAAAGTTAGTGAATAGGTAATTCTGCAGCATTCTATTGGCAGTGCAGATATTTTCTGGAATAATAAAGGACCAATGAAATTGTGTTTGCATAGTAACACATTTTCCAATGGAAATTCTACTTGAGGGTTAATTACACTGGATGGTTCCTGTATGTTAACAAAATAGGAATTGAGTATATTAGCTGTGATAGGAATTTTCATATCAGTTTTAGAGTTACTTATTGCAGTTTTTATAATATTCCAAGCAGCCTTACATTTGTTTCTGGAGTTTTGTATGATCATATCATTAGCTCTACATTTAGCAGCTTTGAGTTTTTGTTTGTAGTGTTGCCGTAATTTTAAATATGTTTCTTTAAATGCATTACATTTATAGGTATGATACATGGAGCAGTATATTATTAACCCAGTTCTGATTTGTTTTAAATAGGGAGTGTACCAGTTTTTTGCATGCTTTGGTTTGTGAATATTATTTTTTTTGGTTGAATTCTTTTATAGTTCTTGGGCAGCTTTCATCAAACATGTATGCCAGTGTATTCATGAACATAGAAAATGCATGGTTTATGTTGATACATTTAATATGCTGCCCCAGTTCAAGGCACATAATTCATTTTTGAACCTATCTAACCTATTATTATTCATCAGTCTAATACTTTTTATGTCTATATTTGGGGTCTGAACTGAGTTATTAATGTCTAACTTCAGCCATAAGCAATCATGGTCTGAAAAGCAACATTGTATTATCCGATTTTTAACTTGTGTGCAATGCACATTACTTATTATTAAAGACCAGATTATATGCATTTGCATGTTTAGCTCTTTTTCTCCAGTTATTGCATATTTTAACCAAAAACTGGTAATGATGCACATTTCAGGGCTATATTTAAAATATTTTAGAACTCTAAAAGGGTGAGCTCAAGCTTGTTCTTGTTTTCATGTTTATAGTGACTGCGACATAACTGAACAGAGTCAATATGCCTACAGCCTGCACACCTGCTCGATCCCCCTGCCTGTCATAATGCGCGGGACGGTAACAAAGAGAGCACGTAGTTTGTTGCACATCCATTGTTTCAGTTTAGTTTCCTGTTTATTTTTACAAAGTTCAACACATAGTATGTAATGTGCAGGTAACATGCCACTTGCAAAAAGAAATGCAGTTTCGTGGATAGGTGACCATCCTGGAACATTTACTTATGACAGAAATAAGTTATACTGTCGAGTTTGCAAGAAAAACGTTTTGTGCACAAAAAAGTTTCAAATAGACCAGGATGTCGAGATATGTCTTCATATTGCAGGAATACAAAAGAAAGGCCCACAGCAACAACTTTTAACTGCAGAAAGTAACAGTAGCATTGATTTAACCTCCAGAAGAAACCAAAAAATATTTCTTTAACATGAATCTATGTGAAGCATTCATTACAAGTAATATTCCTCTTCAATAACTTACAAACCCTGTCCTGAAAAGTTTTCTGCGCAAATAATGCTTAAATTAACATATATCAGATGAATCAACATTGCATAAGAATTTCATGCTGACAATTTATCTATATGTTCTGGAAGAAATACGCAGTGAACTCAAGGATAATATCATTTGAATTTCAGCTGATAAAACCACTGAAAATTGTGGCCATTACATTACTAATTTAATTATTGGTGCACTAAAACAAGAGCCTTCTTCTTCCTGGTGGCCTGCAAACAAATAAAGAATATAAATCACTCTACGATCACCAGATTTATGAATGAGGGCATTAAAAAGATATTTCAGGAATCTTTTGCAGATGAAAGCATGTTTGTATTTCTCTCAGATGCTGCTCCCTACATATCAAAGCAGGAAAATCTCTCAAGTATTTTACACAAATATGATTCCTGTGACATGCTTCATTCACGGAGTACATCACCTCGCTGAAGAAGTAAGATTCATGTTTGAGAATGTAAATAAACTGAGTTCATTAACAAAGAAAGTGTTTCTTAAAGCACCTGCTCACATCAAGGCCTACAGAGAAAAACTACAAAATATGCCTTTACCTCCCGAGCCAGTAGTAGCTCGTTGGGATACCTGGGTCGAAGCTGTGTTGTTGTGCATGAACATTTCAAGGCCATCAAAGGCGTAGTAAATGACTTCAATAGTGCAGAGGCTTTGGCAATTTTTCACTGCAAGGAAGCATTTAACGATACCAGTATTCAGAAAAAATATTGCTGTGATTAGCACTCATTTTCCCCATATACCTGTTAGTATAAAACAGCTCAAAACTCGAGGTTTGGCATTGACTGAACCTATTCAGGCAATGAATAAAATTTGTCTAGTTAACTTCTCCTTGCTGGAGGTATTTCCGAGGAACCTTAAAGAAAAGTTTGCAAATATTTTGAACAATAACCCTGGCTTTGAACCTTTGTATCAAATTGAGTTTTATTAATTACCAGAAACAAAAAGTGTCAATATAGCACCCAAATTCAAATACCGTCCAGTGACCTCAGTTGATGTAGAATGGTCCTTTTCTGCTAATAAAAATGTTTTGAGCAATTGACAATGCAATCTTACTACTGAACTGAGCGTTTCTGTTTACCTTATTAGCAAAATGTAAAAGAATTTACAAACTATATTTTTTCTGGTGAAGTATATAATAAAAATTGCTGATTGTATGTTGTTTTTTAGATAACATAAATATATATAATCATTACTTTGTGTTTTTTATTTGATGTTGCATATTTTGACACTTCTCATGCATATTTTACACATTTTAATGCATATTTGCAATCATATGTCAAGCTTTTTATGTTGCATATAATCCGGTCTCTACTTCTTATATTATCAAGACAAGAATTGATTCTAGTGGTTTTGTCATTTAAACAGTAATAATTAAAGGATTTTAAGGAGTTAATTAGCTTATTAACTGTATTATTTTGGACTATTATATCTATATTAATATCACCTAATATATGTTTTTTTAAAACTTATGCAAGAATCGTATCAATCGCTCTAACCTAGTAATGAACTGATCTCATGAAAAGATCTCATAGATCTTGCCAACTATTGATACTCTATATGTGGAGCAACTTCTGTTTCAACTGTCACTTTACACGTGGAGCGATTCTACTTCTCATTGACTCCAGCAAGAAGCAAATACCACTTCAATTGGCACCTGTACATTGTGGCTTGAAGAAAAATAGATCCAGGTAATATAAAGAGATCCTGCAAAGAAGTAGTAGTCAAGAGGACCACCAAGGTAAGGGTCCAAACCACGAGAAGTAAAGAAAACGACTAGAGCCAGTACCATGAGGTCAAGCAACGAAAATTCTACAAGAGGAGGTGAACACTGATGTCCAAACATCCTACACCAGTCAGGAGAACATCGGAGACGTTCATCTAGCGGTTTCAGCAAAGTGAAACATCTCTTGCATTCATCACTCATCACCACAACCATTGTGCAGATTTTTTTTTTTTTTTTTTTTAAATTTTTTTTTTTATAATGCATTTGAATTTAATATGTTTTCTTTTTCAGTTAAAAATGGTTATTTTGTACACTGCATCACTGGTGAGTACACCAAGTATTTTCTTTCTTGTACTCAGCAGTTATAACAATAGTGTTAGTATAAAATATATGTTTGTACTTGTTAATTAATGCTGTTAAGAAGTGGTAAAGGCACTAAAATAACCATGGAAAGTGAACAAGAAGAGAATGTAGAAGTAGAGAGTAGCAAACTAGCATCTTCATACAAAGCTTTGATGAAACTAATGATGAAAATGAAAGAGGCTATTGATACTACTAATATAGAGTGAAAGGCAAACAGCTGCAAAATAGATGATATGAATAGCAAAATAGATGCTACAAATAGCAAAGTAGATGCTACAAATAGCAAGGTAGATGCTACAAATAGCAAAGTAGATGCTACAAATAGCAAATTAGATGCACATCTGTGGAGTTAAAGGTGAATAGCACCAAAATTGATGCTAATCCTGCAGAACTGAGAACTGAAATAGCAGCGACTAATGCAAAGATAGATTTAGTAAGTTCTGAGTTGAGAGCAGAATTTAGAAGTAGTAATGCAGAGCTTAACACAAAGCTGGAGAAAAAAGATTTGGAGGTGAAAGCTCTGAAATCTAAAATAAAAGAAAAAGTACAAATAACAGACAAGAGAGTATAAGGATTAGATTTATAAAGATTGGGTTGGAAAAGGTTGAAAAGAAGTTGAAAGAAGCAACAATTAAAGGGGAGAAAGAAATAATAAATTTAAGGACCAGGGTTAGTCAGGCAGATTCTGATATAAAAATTTTAAATAGTGAGATAAAATCAGATCATTAACAATCATTAATGTTGAAGAAAAGGATAGAAGCAGGGAAATTAGTTTGAAAAATAACATAGAAGGAATTAGGATAGAAATGAGTGAAAACATAAAAAATTCTGATAAGAGAATTAAAGCATTTCAGACAAAAATAGATAAAAAGATAAATCAGGCAACAAAAGAAAATTTGTGTAAAGAAAATAAATCAAGTTCAGAAAAAAAGAATGAAGGCATGGAAAAGATTTTTGAAATAGTTGGTTGTTACAAATGTAATAAAAATTTGTGTGGAAAATGTTCACATAGGAGCAGATGAAAGTCAAGATAACATGCCTTGTTACCAGGGCAACCATCTTTGCTATGGGCAAATATTAAGTGATATTAAAACTCTGATATTTGACAAACATTTAGGAGACAACTCCATATAATTTCTCAAAGAATTAAATCACTATTCTTGCATCAAAAGAATTAAAAAATTTCATTTTTGAGCATAGTAAGAAATTCCTTAAGAGGTAGCATTAGCGAATGGATGAGGCTCTAGCCACAAGTAGTACACCATTTTCAGATATTTATTTTTGTCTACATTTTGGGGACAGGCAGTTAAAATCAAACTCGTTTGGAATTGTCTATAGGAAAATTTGATCCTAATAAAGATACTAGAATGTCTGATTATTTCTTGAGAATAGTGTAAATTTTTTAATCTAAAACTAACGTAAAATGAGATAATATGAGGTGCATCCAGAAAGTAAGTCCCAATGACCGATAAAGAGAACAAAAACGTCACTAAGTTAGAAATGTTTATTGGTCTAATTATATAGACTCACTGATTACTTTTCAACATAGTCACCACCATTGTTGAGGCATTTATTGTATCGGTGCAGCATTAATTGTATGCCCAAGTCATAGGATTCTGCCGTCAATATCTGCAGTCACAAAGTCGCTTCATTCTGCACCTCAGCGGCACTGTGAAAATGTTTTCCTGCCAGAAAATGCTTCATGAGACAGAAGAAATGAAAGTCACTTGGAGCAAGGTTGGGGCTGTAGGAAAAGGGCAGTTGAAGATCCTATTCTCGAGCATTATGTATATTTTTTATCACATATTTTAGTCAGCCAAGGTAATACTAAAATTTAGGGATGATTATTAAGTGACTCTTTGGTGATGTTTGAGGTGTGGGTGCTGCTGTTATCATGCATCCTATGTAATTGGGATATTTTTCTGCAGAACACACTACTCAAAAAATAGAAAGCAGTCTGATGATAATATTCTTTGGAATCATTTCTGGTAGATATCTACACCGATTCTCTCACACCAGCAGCTGACTTCCAGCCCCAGAATACTACACTAATGGTCCCACTCCTCTTGGTAGCTTTAATACACTCGAGAATATAGCAAGTGTTACTTGGTCACCAAAGTAAAAACCACCCTTTAACATAAAAAAGAATCCTTTCTCTTGCATCCAAATAATGTTTGTAGAAATCTCATAGCACTGGAAGGTATAGCTCTCTGTCTTCCTGATGTGCCAGTGTTAAACATTTTTCTTCACTGCCCTTAGATGGTGAAGTCCACTGCCATGCACACATTTTCAAAGAGTATTAGCTTCAATGGACAGACCCAATTTTTGGCCAACTTCAGCTGCTGACAAGAAAGGATTCCTTGTATTAGTCTGATTTATGGCTAAATCTTGCTCCTCATTAGTTCTCTGACTGGCCAATTTTGGGATGACATGTAAGCCCTTCTTTGCCTTCTTCTTGAAAATAGTGAACCTAGCACGTAAATCAAACTTCTCTTCTGCCAAATGCAATAAACATTTTCAGAAAAGGGTTGGCCAGCTTCCCACATTCCAATAATTTGGCCACTGGTTATACTTTAGGATTTTGGTGATATTTCATTTGCTCATAGGAATATATAAACTGGAAACTTTCTAGTCTTCTAAGTAAAATACTGTTATCATTTGAAGAGTTACTGTTGATGATGATGGTTATTATTGGTGTTTTAGGGGGCTCAACAGCTTGATTATTAGCACCCTTGTATGAAGAGTTTAATTACTGTAGCGGCAAATGATCTGTGTTGCAACAAATGGAAAAGATTATGGCCATCACCAGATTTATGTATGTTACCCATAATTTTAATTACATATTGGTTGTACCAAATGCACTTTTGTCTTTCCATAATATTGCTCATTTGAAGTACAAAAATCAGTTTTTCTAAAAAAAAAAAAAAAATAAGTTAATGGAAAGTTATTATTTTAGAACCTAAACTGTGGGTTTAATTCTTGAAAATGAATAAGTTGACATTATTGATATTATTTGTGTTGTTTTAGCTAGTAATTTAGATAACTTTAAAGCAATTTAATTATAAGTCCAGGGTATAAACTATTTTTCATTCTTTTAACACTTAGTAGAGTACTTGTTTTTAAATGTGCATATTGTGTTGTCTCAGATGATTCAATTCTGTTTTTTATATTTAAGCCAGAACTTCACTCATATCACTGGTGTAATTATTTAAGTTATCTCCTAATTTCAGTTATGTAACATCATTGATTTTACAACCCTAAGCATTCTCAGTGGTTATTCATTCTTATGTATTATCAAAATCTTAAAACTATAATTAAATATGTAATACGTAATACACAGTGTGTTCATTTTTATCTGTAATTTCCTGTACAAGAAATATCATCGATGTCACATCACTGATGAAGTGATTCTATGTAAAATCCCTCTTGTGACAGAAGACCACTCTTTATGTGATGCTTTTGCCCCCCTGAAGAGGTAAGTTGGATACAATCCCTTTAATGGCGGGCAGACACAACATTGCAATCTGTAGATCCTATTATGAGATTAAGACTCAAAGCCCCAACTCTAAGATGTAATGTGATGCCATCCGGTTGATGATGCAAGTTTGCTATTGTGTCTCTGGAAACCATTTAAGGTAAGCATTCATTTTGAAAATGTAAATTTTGGATACAAATTTTGATTTCTGGATGATTAAGTCATCAAATAGCTTGGTTTGTCCAGCCTTCAAAAATGTTTGGGTTATGCACTTAGTCCATTGGGATATCTGTGAGAAACAGACGTAAGTAGATTACTACAAGATAAACTAGGTGAAGGTAGCATGGCACCACATGCTATACTTAGAAATTTCTTTGTTTCTTTTTAAAGCTACTTTCAAAATTTGCCAGTATTTTACTGTACTGTTAACTATGACTTGTGGCAAAAGATGGCACCAATTCAATTAAAAGAAATGGAGGGAGTAAAATCAACAAAACATCCTTTTACTCACGCTGCTTCCACATAATTATGTGCTAGCCTTGGAGTTCATATGTGATTTATTACAAAATAATGGATTCTAAAACAAGAACAAGTATGCAAAAGAAGAGAAAGTTTCATAGAAGCAAATGCAGAAAAGAATGTATTGAAAATCAAATTGAAGGTGAAGTGGTACATAAAGAGAATGACAAGCCAGTGTTTCACATAGTGAACTTTTGACTTCAATTATTCAGTGTGACAATAATAGTGAAAGTTACAGTATTTTTACCACAGACTGCCTTAAAAATGTATTACCTTTACTTTACTGTCATAGCTTTTGTAGTTCTGGGGCAATAGAAGTTAAAAAGTTTAATAATAGAAGGTTTGGTTACCACATATTTTGGACTATGCTGCAATAACTGAATATGTTTGAGAATATTGTTACTTCTAAAAAGCACAGGAAAATACCTGCAATAAACAGGAGACTCATATATGGGATGTGAGCTATTGGTTGCAGACAAGATAAAGCATACACCAAACACAGCTGCAGTGCATAAAGCTGAGGTAAAGAGGCTACAGAAATAAAATGTAAATAGCAGAGTTCACCAGAAGGAAAACAGAGAAGAAGGTAACTCAGGGGAAGAAGAAGACGAAGCAGGACAAGAACATCCACCAGGAGGCCCAATCTATGTTGCTGAAGAGTTTCAAGATCTTAAGAAATTCCATCATATAATAAATTTGAAGTTTGTTCTAAATGTTATCAAAATTAATTTTTTCAGCTCTTTAGCTCATTAAAATTAGAAAAATCTTACATGTCCCATTCACATGACTTTCTCTACCTGTTCTGCAAACAAACTATTCTTACATCCACAGCATGCCAATTGAGATAAACATTAGCAGAAATTGTTTTTTTTACTTGCTTCCTTATATGCAAATGGGGAAAAAAAGGGATACACAAGGCTAAAGCAATAATAAAATCTTTTAAAAGCTCATTGCTATGTGAACAGTTGAAGATCAGTTCACTTTGCATGGTCAGCAGTAAAACAAAAGAGAGGTGAAATGAAAGGTGAGAAAAGTTTAAGTAGTTCAAAATTGAATCCAATAACAAGGAATCTCTCAAAACTGCTCAACTCTACCAAAAAAAATATATATATATATATATATATATATATGATATAACATCCTGTCACAAGCTTCTTTGCACATTTGCAAGATTGCAAAATCTAAATTGTTTGTGAAATAACTTTTTTATGGTTTACCACTTATGTAAAATTCATCCAGAATGACGATGTCTTCAGAGGCTATTCCCAGAAAATTCAAGATATATGCTTTATTGGCGATATAGATATCTCTAGCTTACAGTATTTTAAACAAAATTGTTAGAGCCATTTATCAGAAAAACAAAATTTTCAAATATTTGTAAAGGGTAGTTTGGGGTGAGGGGATTTTTCATCAAAGCAAGCAAGCACACACACAACCGCACACACACAAACTTTTGTCTAAAAGTCTTGTTTCATTCATATTACTTTCCCTACCTGTTTTGTAACCAGCCATTCTTATAAAATCATGTTTTAATACCATCAAAAGTATTTTGGCTAAGAGAACCAGTAATCTCTGTAGTCGGTTAAACAAAAACTGACTTCTTAAAATTAAAATTAAAGCTGGTTCATTTCTTAGTAAATTACTACATAAATAATGAAAGGTAAAGAATAGAAATCAAAATAAGAAACATGAAAACAGTTTCTACTCTAACAAACATTAAAAACTAGAAATAGGCTCAGAAGAGTTGTGGACTATTTCAAGACACAACACCCTGGGGTGAAACTTATGCTCAAAGGGGCTCAATGAAGACCTGCTATGCAGAAAATGTGGTATGGATTTGAGATCTCTCAGCATATTTTATGTGAATGTGAGGCATTTGCTTTTCACAGGTATGTAACCCTGGATTCCTTCTTTTTGGAACCTGGGGATATAAGAAGGGCAGATATCAGAGACATCCAATTTATTGGGACTATTGGACTCAATTCAAGCTCAGCTTAAGACACAAAGGGCTCCAAGAACCAATTTGTGAGACCTTGAGAGAGGCCACTCAGGTGATATCATTATCATCATCAAATATTAAAATCTGGATTAAACTTTAAATGAAACAGTCTTATAAAATATGTCCAGCCAGCACTCATCTGAGGCAAAAGGCACTGGGAAGTTCACAAAATGTATTGCTTAAAATCGTTACAATGAATGTTTGTGTTTGTTTATAAAATCACAGAGCCAAATGGATTTCTGTGTAAAAAGACATGTGACAGCTGATAAGTTATCTATAACCGCATGGCAAATTCACAGAGCTCTCATTGTATGTTGTCATCTCTTGATGAAGAGTATACTTTCCTCAAAGTTTTATCAAAACTGAAAAACTATCCTTTTATACAGGTCCTGTATACTATTACATCAATAAAAAGGAGAATTTTTCTAACCATTGTTTTGTGAGTAACAATATATTGTAAATTTCTTAATAGGAAAGTTTATTTAAAAGCAACAAGCCAGTATAGTTGGTCATGAGCTCTTGGTTCAAACAAATAAATATTGCATTCACATTTATGTAAAACTGGCACATTGGAAATTGAAAAACGAAAGGAGGAAAAAAGGAAGAATTGCTAACTTTCAAGCATGTCTATTAGATGACACTTACGAAAGGGTAACACTTTCCAAACAGAATATCTCAAAAATTGCTAACTCTGTATTTTTTTAATTTCTTGAACTCCTCATGTAGCACAGAACAACAGGACTTAACACATAGTTTGTTATGTTGGGAATATTAATGGTCAATATGAAAATTTTTCTAACAAAAGAAGAACATTTTTAACCTGAAGAAGAAAAATAATTTATTTAAGAAAAATATCATGAAGAGCAAAGAGTATAACATCATACTGATAGTTTAATGAAGGCAATATAATAAGCTGCCACAACTTTATGAGAAGTTTATTTGACCAAATTGTATGCTTTAATCGCCTTTAAATGTTTTCTGAAGTAAGATATTGTCCATCTTATGGTCTACCAGTTATACAAAACTCACTGAAAACGAAGAGGACTTAGGAGGCTATTCCCAGAAAATTCAAGATATGCATTATGTTTGTCATGGAAATATCTTCAAAATATGGTATTTTAATCAAAATTGTTAGCTATTTTTGAGAAAATAAACATTTTCAAAAATTTTCCCATGTAAAGGGTATTTTGGGGCAGGGGGGGGGTATTTTCTTTAAACTCTATGTGTCACATCCTTGAAGATGCTGAAATTAAATATGAGGTTTGGTATTTAACCAACTTTTCATTTTCAAGCTATGGTGTTCACGGACACACACAAACCTTTTTCTAAGAATTTGTTTTTATTTAGGGGACCTCAAAACATATATTTCTGGTGAAATCTCAACATTGAGATGTACATAGTATATGTAGAGAAAACAAAAATGTATACTAAATACTAACCTAAAAATCTTAATATATAATTTAAAAACTTATGTAATAGTGGATGTTTTGTAGCAGAATTATTATAATATGCTCAGAAATGCACAATTAATAATCCTTTAGATAGAGAATTAGCATAATATATTTTCATCTCATTTTATGGGGAAAAAATAATCTGTAGAATTGATTATAAAGGTAAGGACACCATTTTACTATTTAACATGAAGCAAACTGCAACAAACAATTCAGAGAAAGAATTTTCAAAATTTGTTTACTTAGCAAAGTTATGCAAAGCTGAAAATGTTATAATTTTTTGAAAAAAATATTTTCTTTTAAACTTAATTTGAGCTATAGTACTTTTTGATACTGTACTTGATTAAGCTGATAGCATTGTATTTACTGCAATTTCTCAGAAAAATCTGTTTATAAATGTGGAATTTGATACACAACATGAATGCCTTCCTTAAGATGATGACATTCGGATGAAACAGCTTGAATAATGACCCTCTAGTGGCAATTGTTTATAATTGATGGTTTGGAGTAGGTGTTGTAACTACGTACCAATATTTATTATATTTATACACTGCCCCTATATTGACATCAGAACAATAACAACAGTCAACTACAGTCACAAGGTGTGTTGTGTTTATACTCAGCTTGCCAATAAAGAACAGAGAAAACATTGATGCTATTCATTAATCCACCAGGCTTCTTGTATTAGTTAGCAATGCAAGCACATCCAGTGTGCTGTGATTTGCTTTCTCTTCTGCAAATGAACATCACTCCTTCTCCTTCAAGGTGAGTACACCAGTCAACTATAACATCATTCTTATCCAATCAATGTTCAGGAAATCACAGTAAAAATAAATATGCAGTACAATTATTATTGTTCATTTAGTTTAATTTTTTATAGTATATTGTAATTGCAATGGCTGTTACTTACCATTGTCTGTCAATGACATGTGAAATTGTAGTGTATCATATTGTTTAGAATGTAGTGCTGAAGGTCCAGCAGGTTTCAAACCTAAGGGACTCACCCTGAATAAGGAAAATACTTTCTGTGTGAGATTTGAGGAAGGAGTAGTAACTAGAACTAAAACAAATGAAGGAATTTATATACAGGGGGTCCCAGAATTTAACCACATAAATTGGCAGAATTGTAGAGGGGCCTTAAATAAACAGTTTGCACCTTTTGCCATAAATTAAAATAATAAGGATGTGGGGGTCCCATTTTCATTCAGAATGCCTCATTGGTATGCCAGTAGTTGAAGGAATGCAGTATTGATGCACAAACAATATGATATTTAAAATTATTGGACTTCTAATTTTGGCTAAATTGCCTGTTCTTCAAGGATTGCACACCACTGACAACTGTTTGGTTGATTTCAGATCATATGTAGTTAGCCATAGCACCATAGCACTCTGCTAGCAATACTGCTGGGTGAGTCAGTATAGCGCTGGCCAAAGAATCCCACAATTCTAAGTTGGCACTGCTCTCTGAAGGTACCATTTTTATTACTTTCTCTATGTACATAGTGTATAGAGAAGGGATTGTAATGTACCCAAAAATTTGATACCAAGTTTTCACCGAAATTACATGTTTGTGGACCAGCTGAATCTAAAAGAAGCATTTTTAGAAAAAGGTTGTTGTGAGCGTGTGTGCATTTTTCTCTGGACAGCATTAGCTCAAAAAACTGTTAAATTCTAAACTTGGTATTTAACTTTGGTATCTTCCAAGAGTGCGACACAAAGATTTTCAAGAAAATCCCCCCACCCCAAACTACCCTTTATATGGAACATTGTCGCCCTCCGTGATGTAATGGTTACCATGCTAACTTCATATACCCAAGGTCGCGGGTTCAAACCCGGCGGAGGACGATGGATTTTTTCGGGCGTAAAAATCCTTAGCATGGCTTCCTTCGGAAGGGAAGTAAAGCCGTGGGTCTTGTGTCGTAGATTTACGGCACGTAAAAGAACCTCAAGCCTGAAAAGAGAGGCCTCTGAGCAAAATTAAGCGATCTTTCACGCCCAATATAGAATGGGACGCTGAGAACCAAAGCAGTTAAAGAGCGTCCATAAATAACACGCCATTTCATTTTTCATTTATATGGAACATTTTTCAAACATTTTTATTTTTTTCAAAAATGGCTCTGCGATTTTGATTAAAATACTCTAGGTATAAGATATTTTTATGACAAATGAAATGTATATCTTGAATTTTCTGGGAATAGCCACTGAAGACAATACTTAAGAGATATACAAAAACTTACTACACAAAAAATATAGATCTCATTAAAACACACAATTTATGTCAAACTTTTTTTTTTTGTGTGTGTGTTAACAGTTTTCAAGATATTCCATATTATTGATTTCAATTTTAAGCCACCTAAACTTTTCTCAAACGGGAAGACTTCTTTTTTTTCATTTCTCGTTTTTCTGCTGAATCTCAATTGTGTCACATAGCGACCAGCCTTTAAAGGATGATGAGACTATCGCTTTAGCTTGTGCATTTTCTTATTTCCCTTCTATTTACAAGGAAACTAGTAATAAGATTAATACTGCTTATGCTTATCTTGATTAGCATAATGTAGATAACAGATTAATGTTTTGAATAAAAGGTTTGTTTACTGAACAGCTAGAGGATGTTATATGAAAGGAACACATTAGATTTTTCCCTTGTACTTACCAAGTAATAAGGAAAATTTCTCCTAATGTTTATCTCAACTATCATGAAGTAGATAGAAGAATAGGCTTCTTAACAATAATTTATTACAGAGATGTAGAGAAAGGCATGTGAATGCAACACATCAGATCTTTTTTTAATTTTCTTGTTTTTCTCAAAGAGGAACATAATTTGACCAGCTCTAATGCGCTTAGCTTACATTTTTGATGTCAGGACAATAAACTTTCCAGTACAAATTACTTCCAAAAGACTGAATGAAATCTGTGTAGAGTTCAACATTAAATGCAGTTATTATTTGTCAATGATTAATAATGCATAGACTAATGTAATAAAACAATTAGGTTTGTTGAAAGTATTTATATGTGTGCTTTGAAATGTAAAAACTGAATTATGATTTAAGCAGTGGAATAATGAACAACCTGCTATTGCTAGGATTTGAACAAGGGTATTTTGATTTTGTCTTGCTATTGTGTCATTTTAACTACTTAAGCTATTGTGGTCCTACACAATTGTGCTTCTGAAGATGTTGTTCCAATGACCTCATGTGACTACTGAGAGAACCATAAATTATTAAACAATGTGTTCTTATTATAAAAGTACACACATTATTTGTAAGGAAATAAATTGTTTCAATGGTGTGAAACAGAGATTATACGGGCTGGCATCCTAAGATAATCTAAGCTACGAAATTCTGAGCTGATGTGCTTTTTGGTGCCACTGCAAAAGTCACACTTTTAATGTGTATGTACACAATACGTCAATGTGCGATACACTTTATTTTAGAAATTCCTCTGAGGGGTATGAAGAAGTGTACCCATTCAGGTTTTAATATAATTGTTAATGAAACATTCTCTGTTGCCCCTACATGCTAGTCGTATATTACATTTATTTTATTTGTCAGTACAAATGAATCATATTGAGTAATGCAGAAAAATATGAGCGTTTCATTATAAAATGGAAAAAAGGAGACAACATAAAAATAAAGGCACCTATACAGGCTTGAACCTTCAACTCCCGCAACCTCTTAACCTGATGCCCTCACGCTAACCATAGCACTAAATAATGGCACTACGTCTGCACTATCCGAAAATCCAGGTGTTCACATCATGGTCCATTGCAGTTTGATAAGTGGCATGCTAACACTTAATATGTTTTATGCTGTAGCCAAGAATTTAGAATCCATAGCCCATAGGTTCCCTATTTCAAAGTGTTTATCTTAGATCCCTCTACAATCCCCCCAATTTGTGCGGCTGAATTCTGGGATATGCTATAGAGTCATTGAGAACATGCAAGAACAATAATTTTGTGCCTGTTATAAACCTTAATAAAGAATACTGCAACTCCTGGGCTAATATTTTCAGATAATTGGTGGTAGAATTAATGAAAACAAATTATATAAAACAGTCTCTTCAAATGGACAAACGCTAAAATTAATGGAATTTAAATGTAAATGAAGAAAAATAAGCACTAGTATTTAAGAAAGAGTAACAATTGAGAGAATATGAAAAGTGCAAGAAAGGTGGCAAAGACTATAACATAGCATGACAATGTATGTTTTAGGAATTAAATTTGATGGGATGAGAAATGCAAGAAGAAAACAAAAGTAGCAATGACGAAAGAAAACAGAGCTGTGTTGTCTGTTAGAAACTATAAACATATAAATGTCAAATGATTGGACAAAATTTAAATTGATGATTGAACCCAAAATGTTACATGGTATTAAGGCTTAAGGACCAGAGAGAGGAGAGAAAATCATAGATATTGTACACCAGATATTTTGCGGGGAAATCTTAGGTACACCTAGTACAAAGTTAACAGAAATAGCACAAATAAAACTGTGAAGCGTGTCAAAATAAGTGTGGAAAAATAATGGGTCAGAAAAAATTTGGAGAGGACTAAAATAATTATAAAGTTTCTGGAAAGAAACTTGGAGGAGATTTAAGGATAACAAAATTAAAAAACTCTTCAGTGAGATAACTGAAAAATATTCTATATTTTCCACTTTAGTGAAAAACATTTAGAAAAGGAAAATATACTGAGCAGTTGTTTTGTGGTCAGGGAACTATTTTGTGCCTATGCCATTTGCTTCACTGCAGTGACCTTGGTATTCTTCTGCTAGCCCAATAGCAATGCATGATCTGCTGAAGGCAGGTTTTTTTCACTGTGTGTGTCAACTGTCAATTGCTACCTTTTGTTCATGAAGTAAAGACTAAAGTTTGTTCATCTTAAAGGTGAAAGCCTATTTAAACATCTCTGTTCTCTATGAATTACTTTAGAGAATATTTATTATTGTTGCTCTTGTCTTATTATCAGTCTAATGAAATGTCTATCTAAATATTCATAGATGAACTAAGAATTTTTAAGTACATGACACCTTTTAATGATAAGTAGCTAAAAATCAAATCATGTAAACAGGTTGTAGATAATTTCAGCAAATATCTCCTGGTATTCCAGTTCCAAATAGAGATATTGCCTAATGTCTGGTTAATAAACCTAAGACAGTGGGATTGGTAAATTTAGATGTACAAAAGACTTGTTCTAATGGAGGGGAAAATTGACTAAATTGGTGCTTCATTTAACACATTCCAAACAAGTCTATAGGGCATATTGCACAGTAAGTGGGTGATACAGAAACTTTGATTCATACAACTGCTAAACTTTTAAAATTAGAACCCTACAGAATGACTCTTGTTTATGAATTACGACCTCGTGGTGACCAAAAATGCCTCAATGCACATGGACACCACTTTCAACACCACCTGTACACACTATAGTGTGGCTGTGCTCACAAGGTATATTCTGCACTCTGGGGAAGTATTACAATCAAGAGAGGAAAAGGGCATCAGATGGTACACATGCCAACTTCTGTCTTTATCATCTTAATGATGAGCAATATGGACTCATATCAAGCGTGACAGCTTTCTTGGGGAAGATTTCAAAACAACAATAGGTATAGCATATTCCTATCAATATGCACCTCAAGACCACTGTCCTCACTTGCATAGACAGGCAGTAAAAATCAAGATTACATATGTTCGGTACAAAGTATCAATGTGTGCAAATTTTCTCTGCTCTTAAAATAGGTAATCCTCCATGATTTGGAGGTAATGTGCTAGCCTCTGGTTCCCAAGGTTGTGGGTTCGAATCCAGCAGAGAGAAATGGATTTCTTCAGGCGTAAAAATCTTTAGCTTGATTTCCTTCAGAAAGGAAGTAAAACCATTGGTACCGTGTTGTAGATATACAACAAGTAAAAGAATCTCAAGCCTGATAAAGCGACCTCTGAGCAAAATTAAGTGGTCTTTCATGCCCAATATAGAATGGGATGCTCAGAACCATAGCAGTTAAAGAGCTTCCATAAATAATACCCAATTTCTAAAAATATGTAAATCCAGCTTCAGATCAGAATTTAGTAGCACTCATTTGAAGGTAGTCTTCAGCGCCATATAAGTATGTACATTCTTCAAGATATTTCATGCCTCATTGTACAGACAAAAAGTAATATAATCCTCTAGGTTAATGTAATCCAGTTTTAATAAAAATGTTATTTTAAGTATCTAAAATCAATAAAATATGTTTTGTTTTGCCTGTGCAACTCTCTTTTTGCTTTTTCATGCAGGTAGATATTTAGTTATTTGTTGCAATACTGTGCATGCTACACCATAATTTATATGTATTATGTTAACTAACAAATTTATTTTTACTGATATTCAGGATTTTGTGACAGTGATGTATACTATATATAAGTATTATCTGAGTCGATTGTAACAATTTTACAGCACTTACATTTTATAATTAAGGATATGTTTTGGAAGCTCTTTTGCTTCCAGTATCAATTTTCCCTCAACTACTGATGCCATGGTTTGCAGGTGCTTTGGTGGAGGGTTCGCCTCTGGTGGTGGATTTAAGAATCTCTGGATGAGCATGTCTCCTCCGGGCAGGATCTCAAAGTTCATTAAATTTCTCCTATTTTTTCAGATGTAGATATTCTCCCAGGTTTCTAATTCCCAACTGTTTCTTATGTGTTTTACTAAATTCAGTGTTATCCTATGCTGTGGTGTTCCCTCCAGAAATGCCATGCCACTGCCATTGTATCTTCCTGCTTTAACTTTATGTTTCTGAAGTGTTCCATGTTCATTGTTCCTAGTTGCCAAATTTCCCTTCGTTTTTTCTCTGTACAATTTATTGCAGTCCAAGCAGTTTATCTGGTATATACCGGATCTGCTACTGTTGGAATATTACATCTTGGACATTAGAATGCAGAGATTTTTAATAGAAAAATTATTTGCAGGTGGTAGGATAATATTCTGTTCTTTGAAGATTTTTTGAACTTGTTGAAAAACACCGGGCAGTATAAAAATTTCTTGAAAACGGACTTTGTGTTTGCCATGAGGGTGCTGATGTCCTTTATGCATTTCTTTGTTTTGGCTTTGTTTATTTTGTTATGAGCTAGTTTGCTAAAATCATTTGCTTCTGCTAATTCAATTATGCAACTCAATTCACTGGTATACTCTTCCATGTCCATTGGTATGTTAACTAATCTGTGCATGGGGCTGTTAATTATTACACGCTGGTGGGATACGACATTGTAGCAGTTGCTTTTGATGTAATTGTCAGAATGTGTACGTTTTCTGTATATGCCAAATTTTAATTTGTTGTGTTTCTTAATTACTTTTAAAACCAATGAGAAAGGACATGTTGTGTTTTTTAATTATTTTTAAAACCAAGGAGAAAGGAGCCAGTAATTCATAAATGGTTCAAATTAAAGTAGTTAGAAAAATAGCTTTGATGAGTCCGTTCAGACAGGATAGTAAAAACATAAAAACGTTCTCATGCTAAGTGGGAAGAAATAGAAGAATCAATCTGTTAAAAGTGAGGTAGCACAAACGTAATTTTATGGTTGATTTTGATTTTAATATATTAACTTTTAAGAAGCCATTGCAGATGTGATATTGTGCATATTGAATATGAGTGGCTAAAAGCCTGGGCTTAATGCCTTGTTATATTCACATGCATTAGCTTAGTGTAAATAGTCCTGTGTTAATTGGAACAGAACATTAACACATTTTTCATGCTTTCATGAATTTAATCATAAATTACTTCCAATTTACATTTCTTAATACTTAATATGTCATACTTTCTTTGTCATAAGCTCCATTACACAAATAGGCATTGATTCCACAAGATAGGAACACACATTTTTGAGATCATCATGAAACCACTCTTGAATTAAAGCTAATATCAAACATTCATTTGTAAACAGTCTAATTTTGCAAGTCTCTTTTTTTATATAGCACACAAATTTTTGTATGGGGTTAATGCCAGGTGAATTCCCTGGCCACTCAAGCACACAAAGAAGAATTTCTTCACTTTCTTAGAAGTATGGCAGGGAGCTTATCTTGCTGAAAAATTCTGTCACCTTCCAGAAATCCTTTCTGGAGTTTAGGAAAAATACTCACCAGTACTGTGATGTACTATCACTTTTCATCATGCTTTCAACTGGAATTAAAAGCCCTAGTCCTAAATAGGTGAAACAGCCCCAAAACATTTTCTTCTCAGGGTGTTTTACAGTCTGTTGAAAATGTGCTCAATTTGCAGGTTCATTATTTGCTTGGCACACATACCGAACCCTATAAATTCTTCAAAAATAACTGTTTCTATGCTTGAATGGCTAGGGAATTCCTTTGACATTAATCCATAAAAAATTTGTGGGCTATTTTCAGAAAGAGACTTGCAAAATTTGACTGCTCCACAAAAGAACATTTGATATTAGCTTTAAATTAAGTGTGATTTCATGATGATGATCTCAAAAATGTGTGTTCCAATCTTGTGGAATCAATGCCTAATCTGTAATGGAACTTATGAAAAAGAAAGGAGGACATATCAAGTATTAAGAAATGTAAATTGGAAGTAATTTATGATTAAATTCATGAAAGCATTCCAATTAATTTGCATGGAATTGTAAATGAAAAAGAAAATGAATTACATAGTAATTTGTTCTTTTCCCAAGAAATACTGTACATTGTTAATGACTTACTTTAGGGTGGCAAGTGAAGCTCTTCGCTTGGCAGAGTAAACCAAAATGAATCCATGAACCAGCTCTTCTCGAAAAGCATTGGCACCATGGAAAGATGAGATGATAACTTCCACTTTCCTCTTTGAGTCATCAAGGAAAGTTTCCAAAATTATACTGCGGTCACCACTCAAGAAGCAGCACTGATGGCTGAGCAGTGGCCCCAGTACATTCTCCACTGAGTAGGGATCTCCACAAAACATACACATGATAATTCTGAAAAATTCATTACAATATTAGGTTAAGATTTGAAATTATTTTTTATAGTTCTGATAGAGTCATTCTATCTTCAAAATATGTTTGAGTACCTTTTAGAAAAATTAAATTTATGCATGAACAGGCATACAAATATAATTTCAATGCAGTAATTTATGATGTTCCTATTAAAAAGGCTCTGATTAGACACAAAAATGCAAAATATGAATAGTGTTTGGACTAATATTTTTCTTTGCTTGCCTTTCAACCCATGGGACCAGGTTTCATATGTAGAAGCATGGTGTATCACTGGCTATTAATCTATAAGGCTAATATAATATTAAGGTTCACTATAACTCAGAAGCAGAATATATCACACAGTTTGTGTAAATATTGCTCCTTGCTTGCCTTTCAATCTATGGCCCAATTTCCAAAGGCAACAAGGTTCCTATAGTAAGAACACCATCACCTTAAAGACAAATGTCTGATAAATTCCCACACAAAGTATTCCAGATTTAACTATGCCATCATTAACTTATCTATTCATTCATCACCTTAGACCACTTTAGAAACAAAAGTGGACATAAAGAAAGACATTCATACATGAGTGCCCTGTTTCTTTGCCTTTATTCCTAATTCTTCTAGTGTGATTCCATTTGATATCAATAGTAAGCCCAAAATTAAGCTACAAAATGACCACTATATGTATCATGTTAATATTACTTCTGTACAATAGATAATTTTTAATACTGTAACTAGCCAAAATTAGGAAAGTGCATTTCATGCATTTTGATATGTATATATGTACACTGTTATGATAGTTGTGATTTTTAAACTCAGACAACATACACTCAAATAGATAAGGTTTGTATGCTAGATAATTAGATAACCAGTACTGTTTACTCTTTTTTGCTTTCTTATTTAAAAATTGTTTGCGAGTTTTCAGTAACTACACATATTATCATAATTTCACGAATATGGGGTTATTTCACACTATAGGTTAAAGTTACTTTCATTCTTGTTTTATTTTATTTTTCCATAAATTTTGTGGGATTTTCAGGAACATAGTGTTATATGATCATGATTGCACTTGTATGCAAATGCATATTTTGATTGTTTTTACTTGTGAAATGGAATTAAGCTCTGCAGTATGTTTCATGTTCTTCTGTGCTTGTATATAAAGTTGTGCAAAATATATATATATATACTTCATAACTTTTCCATGCATTAAGCATATAATACAAATATTTTAATATTATTAATTATAAAATTAGTATTAAAATATGTAGTCACAAATAATAAAGTCCTTCCTATGGAGACACCCATAAGGAGGCTGTCCAGTCAGCTTTGACAAAATCACATGTCACCAGGAATTCCTCATTCCATTTTCCTTATCTAAATTGCATCACTATGCAGCTCCAGCCTGGTCTGCTGATCTGATGCTATTCGTTTTCCATGAGACAATGTTTTGTATTATAATGCAAAGATAAAAGCTGTTTAGAAGTTCACTCTTAAAACAGTGCATTAAAGAATGTGGGCATTGGATTTCATTTTAGACAAAGGTTATTTATTGTGCCATGTGCAAAAACAAGGTGCAATGATAAAAAATGTTCAGTTAACTCGGAACATATCTACCAACTAGTAAATTGCAAAGAAACAGAGAAAAAATACATCCAAATAAACATTACTAACAAAAGTTTTTCAACTTCACAAAAAAATTAATTTTACAGTGATTTATGTGAAGCTCTTAAAGCCAAAAACATACCATGAACTCTTTCAACTTCACAAAAAAAATAAATTTTGCAGTTATTTATGTGAAGCTCTTAGAACCAAAAACATACCATGAATTCATTCCATAACCAGTTATGCAGTTTCTCAAAAAATATTACAATTACAGTTTTGGTGAGAAAAAAAATTATCAAGAGGGGCGTTACCATACAGCAATTTTAGAAACTCTGGATGGTTTAAAGGACACTTTCATGTATGGAATAGTAGATGAAACTAAAGATGCTTGTGGTTGTCATGTGGCAAATTTTCCTGTAAGGAAACTAGATGAACCACATGCTAAGTTCATATACCCAAGGCCGTGAGTTCAAACAGGCAGAGGATGGATTTTTTTCAGGCGTAAAATGTTTAGCATGGCTTCCTTTGGAAGGAAAGTAAAGCCATTGGTCCTGTGTCGTATATTTGGCCTATGAGCAAAATTAAGTGGTCTTTCATGTCCAGTATAGAATGGGACACTGAGAACCACAGCAGTTAAAGGGCGTCCATAAATAAAACTCCATTTCCATTTCATTTTACTTGATTACTTGTAGGGTTAGAGAAAACAAATCATTCTACTAACACTCACTTTGTGAATGAGACTCTGAAATTACTTTGGCCAAAAGGAGACACTGAACATGAGCTAATGATAATTAGGGCCCAGAAGTTGATAACCCAAAAGCCAGAAAAAAATTACCAACAAAATGTCCTTAAATTTTGGGGAAAATGACATTAAAATTAAAAAAGATGACCATAAATTCTTAAAATTTTAACATTAAAAGTTAAAAAATATGAATATCGTCAACATCATCATCATTATTATGATAATGTATTCCATAATATTCATATACTAGGAAAAAATTAAATATTTAGGGATACCTCTTATTTAGCATTACCGGTTGTTCTAAAGAACACTCCTATACTTTGAAAAACTCTCTACTTCAATTGATGTCATGGGTACATATTTGAAATGATAAGGCTCCCTGGTGAATGACCTTCTTCAAAACAACTAAAGTCAAAATTTTCATCTTGCAGAACTTTCTTAATTTTACACGACAACTGATTCCAGATGCTCTTTTCTAATACAATTTTAATTTTCTCACAAACTTCTTGACCAATTTTTCCTACACAATGTTGCAAATGCTCCTTGATGTCTTTAATGTGTTTAATAATGGCATATATACTCTCATCTCTTTTTTTTTTTTTTTTCTAGCCATGTTATTGTTTCTGCCAAAATTGAAAAGTTGCCACTGATAAATGCCAAACTACCCTTAATTTGGGGCCATGCCAAGGCCAAGTGGTTAGACCACTTGCCTCTTGCCTAGATAGCCTGGGTTCGATCCCAAGTGACCGCATGTGAGATTTTTGGTGGACAAAGCAGCACAGGAGTGGGTTTTCTCAGAGCTCTTCGGTTTTCCCCACCATCGCATTCTACTGGTACGCCATCTTCATTCCATGTATCAACAGTGTCATCCCCTGTGGTGCCACAAGTAGTAAAAGATGTTAAACACTATCAAGAAGACTACCCTTAATTTCAGGATCAGCCAGTAAGTCTTGAAGGACACCTATAACTGCAGCACTTTCTCTATCAAAGCTATCAACCCTGATTTCACTACTTCAAAATGTTTGCAATATTAAACACATGCACAGATCCATGTTTGTCAGTGTGTTACTGTTGGTTCAAGGAGGCAATGGTAAGTAAGGTGCAATGACACAAAAATGTCTCGTTCTTGAAGATTTCAGAAGTTTTTCACACACTAGTTCATAGACTCTGACGGGCATGCACTATGTATGTTACGTGAACCACTTTTGTGTAAAATTATTTAATTGCAGTGCCTGATATCACCATATATTTGGCTATATCTGTTATGAAAAGTAAAACATATGTTATATACCCATGGCCACAAAAGAAGCATGATTTGATCAAATAACTTGAATATACATTGATGGTGAGTTAACCTTCCCAATTACTTCTGTCTTAAAAAGAAACATTTTCAGAGAGGTGTGAAGTTCTAATGTACCTATAACAACATTTCCAATTTAACGCCATCTATATCACTTGTCTCATCTATTGAAATAAATGTAATCTTATGTCTACAAAATCATGTATTATTGCTATTGTGTCTTCATAACAACCCTGTAAGCAACATTTTCTAGGGATGTTCTGTCGTGTATATTGCTGCAGAAATTGCCGTAATATAGCGTTACTGATTTTTGCTGACGGAATATTGGCAGAAATATTGTCCTCCATGGTGTAGTAGTTGTAATGCGAGCCTCATATGCCCAAGGTCGTGGGTTCAAATCCAGAGGAGGGAGATGGATTTTTTCGGGTTTAAAAATCCTCAGCATGGTTTCCTTCAGAAGAGAAATAAAGCCATTGGTCCCACTATAAATTTATGACACGTAAAAGAACTCAAGCCTAATAAGAGGCTCCTGAGCAAAATTAAGCAGTCTTTCATGCCTAACAGAATGATATGCTGAGAACAAGAGGGCATCCATAAATAAATCCCCATTTCCATTTTTGGCAGAAACAAATGCTCTACAAAGATCTCTATAAAAAGAAATTCTTTGGATAATTCCCCCAAACTTTGACTAGCTGGGTTGCCTTACATTCCTTTATACGTGAAATAGTCTCATGTTTTTTTCGCACCCAATATGCTGCTGCACAGTAAAATGCTTATCTGCATTTACTTTAATTTCACACAACTTACAAATAATATCCTTCATCTGAAGAAAATACATGTCTTTAAACTCAGTCACTAATGTTCGCAAGAAACTTTGTCTACTTTTCTTTGGACTTTTTAGCCTTCACTTGTGAGAAATAAAATGCTGGCTGGCAGCAGTTACAGCAATAGGTGCTAGTGTTGCTTTGAAGTGGGGAATCACTATCATTATCTATATAGATTACGATGACTGCATAAATATGCATGCAATGACCAGTTAAGAGACCATAACAGAACTATGCAGCAGAATTCAGCAAGCAGCCTGAGAAATTACTATACATGTGTATCGTAAAAGGGTGTTTTAAACGCAAAAAAACAACAACAACAACTTATGAAAAATGCAATAAAAAGTGCATGTTTCCTTAAAAAGTGAACAATAGACATTAAAAACCCACAAAATGCAAAAAAATACTAGTCAATATTAGTTTGTTTTTAAGAGAAATGAATTTATATTGCATTATCTGTGATGATTCAGGAAAAAAAATGGCATTTCATCGTGTTCCGAGCCCTAATGATAATGTTGAATAAAATAAAGGAACATAATTCAGCATTTTGTTCTGTCATTTATGTTTTCCTGTCGCTTATGTATAAACTGTAAACTACAATACATTACTGCAACTATGCTATTGGTAGGACTCCAAGTACATTGCAGAATTGGTTAGGTTAACTCTGAGTATTTGAACTAAATACCCAACATTATTTGTGGTAAGTCTACATCTTTATTTTTCAACTGTTCTAGTTGGACATGAAAATATTCATGTCACAAAACTATTTATTTACATTGATGACCTAAAAACTTTCTTAAATATTTCCAATCTACTGACAAGAGGATTTAAAAGCTGCCAAACACTAAAAGATAAAGAGGCACAAGCTTAAAAGAACACTCAGAAATTTGTGCAATAAGGAAATACACAAGTCCACTGTTGCCTATCATTTTTGGAAAAATCACCATGATATTGAAGTACATCTCATAAAAAGTATAAAGCACCACATTCATTTGGAAATATGGGAGGAAATCTATATAAAGTAGTATCAGAAGCCATTAATGAACTTTGAAGTAAAAATAGAAGAAATTCCGAAGTATAGGTTTGCAAACCACTACCAGAGAGGGATGCGACTTCCATCCCCAATTTCTCACTGGACTCTTGAGGGTCAACTCTTCTTGAAGATGCAAAAATATCCTGTGAAACGTGATCTAGGTATACTCATACAACAAAGTTTAAGATTGTTAAGTTTGACTCATTTTTTGGAGTTAATTTAACTTGTTACAAACATCATAAAGAAGCAATTTAAATTTATATCAATTTCTTTGAAAAACAAAAGCTGCTCACTTTTTGATGTTAACCTCTCGTTTTCTAGAATGCCAGTCAAGTGCATTATAAACACATATCCTTGATTGAAATTTCCCAAAGAAAAGAAAGAAAACAAAAATATTATTTGAGGGAAAAATTTAATTTTGCATTTATATCACATTTAATATAAGTTTTGCATTTCATTACATTTTTAAAACATATTAGGTCCTGAAAAATTAAAACACAAGAATACAAGCTTTACTGAGCATTTCGCACTATATCACACTTACAGAAAGTCAGTGCTACTATCTATAAAGTATCTCAAAAGTGGAGTACAAAGGAAACCAGCTGACCAGACAGTAAGGACCACCTGGTCTGTCTGCATAGCAGAGTTAACTGGCATCATCCGGTATAGACTTACCTAATATCTGGCTCTGAACACTCTAGTATAGACTGATACACATTGAGAAAGACAGCACGGTGATGAATGCTCTGTATAAGTTGACCCATAGCCTCAGCAATCAATGATGCAGTAAATCTCTGTCCTTGGGCAGCAACATCTTCCAAGGAAACATCAATGAAAGGACATTGTAAACTGTAAACATAACAAAATAACAAGCATTCATTACATAAAATGTAAATTATAATTAGTTCAAGCACTATTACTGAAATGATGTAATAAAGAAGACATTGCTCTCCTAATAAAGGCAAGGCAAAGGGTGATTTTTATATAAATTATGATTAGCATTACCTACCAAGTGAGATGCCTAGGTGGTAACACTGCGAAAGCACTGAGGAGGTGCCAGGTTCAAACCCACAAGGCCAACCAATCAGACCAAAGGCTGTTTCATGGCTTTCCTCAGTCACTAGGTGAATGCTGGGTTGGATAATTTGTTCTACAAATATTCCTATCATCCCTTTTTTTCTACATTTTATTTCCTTCTTCAATTTCATACCAGACATTGGGCTGATCATCCATCCCGGATATCCTATGATCCATATTTTGCTTGCTTCTCAACAGGTTACTAACTCAACATGTTGGTTTGTAAGTCCTTGGGGGTCTAAGTTCTACAAAGAGGAGCGTACTCCGAGAAAGAAGATAATTAGCATGATTAAGATTAAGCTTAGAAGAGTACAAAAAACAGCCACAGTTTTGAATGAATTCAATGCAGTTTAGCAAGAACTTAGACTTCAATCTGCTGTAGATTATCAAAGTATGTATGTGAAAAAAATGAGTCATTTATGCAATGCATTTAACACCCACCAAACTATTGATACTAGAGATCTGTGCGTATGCATGTGTGTGCATGCGTGCATGCATGCATGTGCAACCATGGATGTGTGTTATGCGTGGGACAGTCCTTGATACACAAATATCCAGAATTCAACAGATCAACATGAAGATTTTCAGAAATACAAGGAAATTTGAGTATTAGGTTAAAAGAACACTAAAAAATGTAAAACAGAAACTAACAAATGCCCTGTTTAACACAATTTTTGGTCTGAAGACCACAATATTTGTCAAGCCATAAAATTGTTAAAGCCTGTTTCCTCATCACTAGAACTGACTATTTGGGAAAAAATATTTAGCGTCAAAAATGCTGACATAAATTTTGAGATCCTGCCAACGAATAGTTTGGAAAACTTTGTTATCCTACTACTAGACGTCAGCAGGATCGTACCCATATGGGAGAGGAGGTAGAGGGAAGAAAACAAGAACAAACTTTAGTCACCTTGCTGCTAACAACGAAGTTGAATACCCTCAAAAACCTTCCAAATTGGGAAACATAGTCAGACAAGGGGTGTGTAAAAATAGGTGACTCACTTCTAAATTCAACATGAAGAAAACGTTAACAGTGTTTCTGTTTTTAATATTTATTTTAGAAATTTCTGAATTCAGCCAAATACACACAGCAGAAGCTCATCTCCTCAAAAGAATGTCATTTTACCGTATTTACAATTCCAGTTATATGGTCACATAGCAGAAAATCTTATAAAATCCATATTTATCAATCCTTTGTAATTTGGATGAGACAGTGAAATGTTTACATGATAATTTTAGTTGTGATCACACATATACAAATTTCACTGATTAGGTATTTACCTCAAAACAAGTTCTGAGGTAATAACTAATTTAATGAAATTTGTACATGCAAGTACATCTAAATCACCTGTACTGATTGTTTTCCAAACTATCATATGGTTAGAAATTTAGTTCCTGGAGAACTTTATCCAAATTATCATTTATCATTTGCAAACTGAAATAAATTTAAAGTATGTGCAGCGATCTTATTCTGTATGTAACTGCTAATACTTTTAAGCAACTTACATTAGCTAGCTTGAAATATTACTCCACTGACTACATTACAGCAAAGCACAAGTCTATCCGCATTTGGAGATGTGTAATATTGACTGATGAAAATGAATGGAAAAGTGCAGGAAGGAATAATGGTCCTGTTTCTGTAGAGAGTGATCTTACACTTTCATTCCATTTGTTTTCTTTGGGGGACGTGCCAGATTTTGTCAAGATGACCACAACAGCTCATGTGAGGACTTGGATAAAATTGGAGGTGGCATCAGTTTTATTTCAACTTGTATGAAATGGACAAACATGCAGGTGATGTGTAATTGTTTAAGGAGATACAAAGCAATCCAAAAGCTGAAATGGTGCAAATGCTCACCAGCATTTACCAGCACTAATTTTATGAAAATAAATGGACATTTTAACACAAAATATGAATTAAAAATATATAATATACATACTTTTTACATACTAAATAAAAGTAAATCGGTCACTTAAAAGCTGTAGTCCCACTCACAGTTTTTATGGGACTCATATTTCTCTTAGTAAAATGGACATTTGTTAATACATATAATAGCTGAGGTAATCTGCAAGCAATAAATGTATAATTTATAAATATCCCACATTATTGCCCATTTTCATCACTTTTTATTTTGCCTGCTTGCTGAGAAAAATTGATCAATTTTGACTATAAATGAATTATCCAACAGAGAAAGGTACAGATCAGAAATAATATGTTATGTCAAACCTGTGAATTCTATCAATGGTAAAGAGACAACAGATAACAAATAAAATTCAAACAAAGAAATTATTTACCTGTCAGAAAGACTCTGCCCTTCTTCTCTAAGTCTCAGTACATCACTTTCATCCACTGATGGGTCTGGCAAAAATAGCATTACGATGGGCAATCCCTGAAATGGTAGCCTATCATCCTGCTCCAGATTTGAAAGTAATGTCTTCTCTACACTCTCCCGAACATACTCAAATGTTTCTGGGTTTGAATATACACAGAAACAACCTAAAATACAACAAGGTGTTCATAGTTTATTAGGAGGATGCATGCAATACATACACTCTAGAAAAAACTAAATATGATTATAAAATGGCACATATCCTTAATCACCATAAAAAGTATCTACTCCAACACCCTTTTTTTTTTTTTTTTTTTTTTTTTTTTTTTTTTTTTTTTTGGTAGTGTTTAACACCCACTTTAACTACTAATGGCACCGCAGGTGGTGACACTGATGATACATGAATGATGATGGAGCACCTGTGGAATGCGATGGCAGGGGAAACCGGAGTACCCGGAGAAAACCCACCCCAGCGCCGCTTTGTCCACCACAAATCTCACATGTGGTCGCTTGGGATCGAACCCCGGCCGTCTAGGTAAGAGGCTAGTGGTCTAACCACTCAGCCACAGCGCGGCCACTCCAATATCTGGTAATGAAGTTGCTATGTAGTGAAATGGAGGTAAGTAGCCTTAACTTTCATAGTATTTGTGTAAATATTTATTTACAAATACAAATATTTCAAAATATCAACAAATTAAGCTGTGGACACTTAACATAAATATGTAATTGGCAGTACCAAAATATGTACACCCATTGCCAAAAAAATGTGAGTCATGTGTGGAATGCCAAATTTGCAGTGCCTTGTGTACACCATCCACGATACAGTTGTATAGCGGCACCAATAAACTGTTACAAGTTCCAAATTTTAATATTACTTACCCATATGATCAATAATCATAATCAAAAACATAACTTAAGCTTCTTCAGCAACAAGCTATCAATATTCTAAAAATATTAACAGCACAAAACATGAAAGTGATTGTACTATATGGCATTACTAAACCTGTCACCTTCCATGTGTGTTCACTGTAGCACTGTGGCAAAATGCAGGTTACTCCCCTACTGAGGTTCCCTTCTTAAATGTAGCAAACATATTTTTTCTTTCTCTTAATGACGTTGAATAAACACACAACAGCTATTTATTTTAGACATACCTATTACATACACAACATTCGGTACAGTTCATAATATCATATTGATTATGATTATTCTACTGAACAGCAATATGCTGCACATGAAAGCATGTGGTGTGCAGAATGGTAAGCAAACGCATCAGGCACAAACAGTTCTCTCTTAATGAAAAAAATGGAATCTGTATGGTATGAAAAAATATTACAAGTATTGCTAAGAAAACCAATGTTTTGAAACATTTTTAGGAATACAATTTTGGGCAAATTTGCTTTTTTGGGAGGTAGGAACTCTTTTCTTTTTTTAAAGTATAATGCTCAACACACCCTACAAAAACTGATCCAACAGGAAAACACCAATTGTAACTGCAATTACGTGATATTCTCAGACAAGGTAAAACATTTTCTTCCACACATAAGTGAAAGGTGATTGTCTATCGTCCAAAGGGGTCCTGATACGATGAAAACTACTTGGCTTCACAATAATCATTATGGTCGCATATCTGTATTGTGTTGGGACTGCATATGAAGGGATGGTTTTGGTGTGCTGTGGCACCTTGACAATACAATGAGTGATGTGCAATACATGGTAATATAATATGTTTATTCCCTCTGTGAGGATGAGATATTCTGATGGAATTGTGAATTTGTATGGGATAATCATTCTGTTCACACATCTCGAAAGATTTTAAATTGGTTTTCAGAGAGGCAGGATATCAGAGCGGTAGACTGTCCTCCTATTTACCAATTATGAACCCTATTGAGAATGTGTGGACAGAGGTAAAAAAGATGGCTGTGCTCCAATTTACCTATAGATGGGCAAAGGACAAAAAATGACTTCTGGGCACAAATTCAAATAGCCTGGGATCTTGTAGCTTCTCGTCCACATTACTGCAGGCATTTAATTTTGTCTATGCCCCAAAGATTGAGGGCAGTTATACAAGTTGAGGGTTCATACACCCGATATTAATTATGTTTATTTTTTGTCTTTTACGTTTGGAAGATAATAGTTTATTTACGCATATTTCTTTAGTTATTTAACATGAGTATTATTAGAATTATGTTTTTGCTTGCATAGATAGGCCCATAATTTCAAGTATCAAAGTTATGTTAATGTAATATTATGTTCTACTTATCCAGTCATAAAATTAACATAAAAAAAACTGACAAGCAGCACAAATTTGAACCTAGGAACATATGAGTGGAAGCAAGGCCTTCTTAACCTCTTGGCCGCCATAATATTGTGCTGTCAGTCATAGACCACTGTACACTTTTTTCTTGTGCATTGTGAACACACCTTTTACTAAGATACACTAAGCTCTTCGACTGACATATGGAAATCTAGGGATGACTCATCTTTTGTATCCACGGGTGTACATCAAAAATGTATAATGTATTCAACCTGGATTAAGCAATTGTGGAAGAACATTAGTTACAAAGAATCCAATCATGTGTCTTTCCATGCCCCCAGTCTCTTAGTTTTCATACACAACTTAGCATGCTATGCAATGGTATACAAAAATTAGAGACTTTTGTTAAAGTGAAGATCTTCTGTGATACCAGATATGGAATAAAGTTAATTATTGACTGGGTAAATTAGCTCAGGAACATTTAGTGCAGGAGCTAACTGATGGGAGGTAACAGATGATAAGTGCTCTTAAAGATGTGAGGAATTCAATGAAAACAGTAATCCTACTTGTGCAGTAAACAGATCAGTTAAAAAAAGAGATACCTACAATTTGGTAAATGGTAGTATGGTAAATCTCTGACTCATATAATTTTAAGGTAACATGTAAAATCATACAATTAGAGACTACACCTCCCCAAATGTTGAACTTGTCATTGTCTCTCAACATAAAACAAGGATGTTCTAGGCTCTGTTTCCAAAAAGTTTATTTCAAATTTAAGTTGGCTTTTTCTTAGCATATACTAATTTGATGTACTTTCACAGTTCAAGAGCTTTTTCTTGAAATACCCAGCTCTTACAACTCTACATTCCTTATCATATAGCTGGGAACTAAAATGTTCAAATTTCTTGTAGGCATCATTTTACTGATAATCAAAGTTCCATGATGAAACAGAAGACAAATTATAGTGATGCTTCACAACTGAATGGTTTTCTAAGCATAATTTTTAATGAAAGATTTGTTTGCTGTTAGGGTGTAATATGCTTTGTGTTTATGAGGAATATTATTTCAGAACTACCATGATCATTCATTTTGTAATCATCCCCTTTATATAAATTGAACATCAGGGATATCATAAGAAATCAGGGGGAAATTTAGTTTTCATTGCAAGAGTCTTCACAGGACCTCCTGTACTTTGCTTATGCTGCACAAAATAAACTAATTGTGTTATCATATACTAAAGTTTTCTTTGCTATAAAATACAAATGTATGTGCCTTTTCATGTCAAAAACCTATTTATCTGACAATGATAAATGGAATTGAAGCACTATTTTGAGTATGCTTTTCTAAAGCTATGCTATACACTATTATCTTCATTTGAAGTCACTTAAAACATCCTCTGTAAAAAGACACACTGAAAGCAATTATTGTACCTATGCAACATATACTTAGGTCAATAGACACTTCAGAAAGATCTAAGGAGTCAGATAATTACAAAGAGTTTAAAAGTAAATAAACTTCCGTATCTGGAGAAAACATATGATTTGGAATAAGTTTATAAAAATCTGAAAATTTGTTCTTTTTCATTGAGAATGTTCTGAGTTGGCACAGAACCCTTGCATCTTGGTTTGCATGAGTGTTAATTTATGTGCTTCAGAGGCCCAACTATGCTGTTAATAACTGTTCATAAGTTGCACATTTCCTTGCCAACATTTAAATTACTGTGAGACAGAAAAATGTCCTCAATATTCTAAGTAAATCTAAAAGCTCAAACTCTTTCTAGGCAGGTCAACTTCAAACCAACACCACTGTAAAGGCCATGTTTGGAACCCATTTACTCTTATGAACTGAAATTTGAATTGCTGCTAAGAAAATAACAAGCTGGGTGAAGCAGCCTCTCTGATATGTGACAATGACATCATTTGGGAAATAATTACATAGTGTTCTAAAGTCATAATCCATCATAGTGTCATCCTACGTGGTCTGGGGGTAACATGCTAGCCTCTAGTTTCTGAGGCTCAAACCCGGTAGAGAGCGATGGATTTTTTTTCAGGTATAAAAATCCTTAGCATGCCTTCCTTAGAAAGAGAAGTAAGATCTGTGGTCATAGATATACAGTATGCAAAAGAACCTCAAGCCTGATAAAGAAGCCTCTGAGAAAAACTAAGCTGTCTTTCATGCACAATATAGAATGGGAGGCTGAGAACCAAGCAGTTCAAGAGCATCCATAAATAAGCTCAATTTAATTTAATTTCCATCATATTGAAAATGTCACTTGAAACAACTCTGAACATATTCATGTTCTTGGCCTGAGGAACCTTGTCATCAGGCAGAGGAATAAAGGGAAAAATGATTGGAAGTGTTGGAAATTGAAATCAAGTTTTTAACTATGGATGCTCTTTAGCTTTGCAGTTCTCGGCATCCCATTCTACATTGGGCATGAAATACTGCTTAATTTTGCTCAGAGGCCTCTTTATCAGTCTTGAGGTTCTTTTGCATGCAGTAAATCTACGACACGGACCAGCTTTACTTTCCTTCTGAAGGAAGCCATGCTAAGGATTTTTACACCCGAAAAAATCCATCGCTCTCTGCCGGATTTGAATCCACAACCTTGGGAACCAGGGATTAGCATGTTATTCCGAGACCATGGAGGATGACACAATTGTTGGAGTAATAGCTAGAATCCTAGAGATCTCTACCTATATTCTGGACAGTTCATTAAACTGAGAGGATCTTCCTCTACCTCTTTCCTATCAATAATATGCCAGCCAGCACTGAAGTCATCCCCTGCCAAAAGCAGAGCAAGTAGCCAAAGGTACATGCCAAAATACAGTACAAGGAATGGTAGTGAACATTACAACTTCATAAATTAAAAAACAAAAGTGCAATAATCATCCTATTACTGATTTCTTTTCTTCTAAATGTTGTGTATAAACATACTGTTTATTTGGTAGAATCAGTACGTGCAGCAATTAGCATTCTTAATACAGTTTTTGTTTTGCTAAATAAATTAACAAACAAGGACATATGGATGTTTTTCTAGCAAACAAAAAATGTAATTTCTGGCTAGCTGTTCTTACTGGATATTTGTGGTAAATCAATGCATGATTTAAACAGGCATTCAGCACAAGTTTAATTATGAAAAATAGAAAGCTTACTTCAATGAATCAATATTTATGTCTATGCAACCTTTATATTTTAAAAATGTTTTGTTTGTTAACAAATGTTTTGCTGTCAATTGTCAGGATCATATCAGCACTGCTGGTATGCCAAAGTTTTGTCCTGCATGAGTTCTTTTACATGCCAGTAAATCTGGCATTGAACTATCACTTTTAAGCACATTTAAAAAGCATTGGTCTTGATTGCATTTAAACCCACGACCTTGGGATCAGAAGGCCAGTACCTAACCAACCAAACCACCCAGACCGACACAACTTTTATCCCAGTATAGATGTACCTAATCTAATGATATGTTATTTCCAATAATACTGGATACACTTAAGTGCTACACAAACACTGCACAATTTAAGATGCCAAACAGTTCAAACATTACTTTGAGCAATGTCTTCTGGCCTTTTATCCTCACTTCTTTATTTTTGCTATTAATGTCCTACATCCAATTACTTTTTTACTGATTTTTCCATTATCTTCATCACTTATTATCCAATGTATTACAATGTTTTGACCATATCATTTATTATAAGTCTTTAGTCTATTTCTCCGTTTAATTTGAATTAATTTATCCCTGTCTTCATTACACTACATTCAAATATTGTGTTCTCTACATTTTCTTTCCACTTAAATAATAACCATTTCTTAATCCTTAAGTTTCTGTATACCTGCCTCTTCTGTGAGGTAGTAGAAGGTTCATGATATCTTTTATGGACAAGTATATAGCGTGCATGACTTCTATATAATACATTTAAAATTAGTAATAATTACTCGTGTTTCATTGCTCCAAAAAGCTTCATCTCCCCCAAAATCTCCTTATTCTATAGAATGAGAAACATACCATTAGGCATAAAGTCAGTGCCTTTGAATGAATTTTCTGGTAGACTAACATCTCCATCTATAATTCTATAGTCCACAGTATAGAGACGACAATCAAGCTCATACTCATCCTCATCACACTGCACCTGTAAGAAATATATTTCAAGTTAAGAATGTTGTAAATATTAATCTTGCTATTCAGAAAACAGTAGCTTTAGAGAAATATTTAGAGAGGCATTCCCCAACATTGTACAAATCATTAACAGATAGATAAGAAGAACCCAGGAGATTTAATAGAGACAATTTACCAAGAGCTTTACAAAATTTTGCTTTGCTTTAGAAAAATGAAACTTCAGTGGAAAATAGATAAAGGAGTGTCATTCCCAGCATGTGCTTATAATACATGAAAGATCATTTCCACTTTTAAGTACTTCAAAAACATTAGTACACAAGATTGACAACAAACCAGTAGCCATAAGGACACAGATTTCTGCTTTATATTTATAACATTCTTGATATATTATGCACATTGAACTGTGCTTGTATAAATTAGTAACTGTATTTAAATTGTATTACAAGCAGAGTTTGCCAGTGTGAACTGATTAATAAAACTACTTATATTTGCATTTTTAACAGGTGGCATTCAAAGGATTTGCATATCTCTTCAAGGCTAATGAACTAAAAAACTAACGCTGTATGTCCCCTAATATACTCATAATGGAGTATAATTATGAAGCATGGTCCGCAATAACTATACTGTGTGTGAAATGGAAATACAACAAAATTCGTAAAATATTTGGGTAAGCTAGTAACAGTGATGTAAAATTTAAATTTAAGAGAAGATTTGAGTTGTTACAGACACACTTTTCATCACTTCCAATGTTTTTTGTCTGACCAGTTTTGAGAACTACCTTTTGTTCTAATTTTCAGGGACCAACTGGCTACTGCTGTTGGCATCTGTTGGGTGTTGGTTGCTTGTGTTGACATCTAGTTATGGAGTGATCTACTTCCATAACTGACTTAGTGGCAGTAATTAAAAATTCATTAATCAGTGTTTATGTTTCATGATTAAAATCTTTTCCCAAGAATCCAGCTCTGATGTGTGTTATGCAGGTTTTAAGAGTGTAATGTTTGGTGCAATGTGATTGGTAGTCTAAGAGTGGTGTGAAACTGCAAATTTCTCCATCTGTTTGTATTTGATGTGTGTTCCTTAAGTCTGGTCTCCAAGTTTCTTTTTGTTTTTCCTATGCAGATTTTGTCAATTTCTGAGCAATTGATTAAAGAAAAATCATGCTTTTCTGTTCTTTGGTATTGGGTTCAAATTATTCCAAAGCAATACCTTGAGACTATTTATTTTGTGGAGCTAAGCAGATGTGTTGTTTGAAGATTTTATGGAATTTGTAGTGAAAGTTAGGGTGGAAAGTCAATTTTTTGAAATTCATTTGGTTTTTTGCTGCGTGAGTTTTGGGGTATCCTGCACATTAGACACAAAATACGAACAGTGGAGAAATCTGCAGTTTCACACCACTTCTGGACCACCAATCGCAATATCACACCAAACATTACATGCTTAAAACCTGCAAAACATACAGCAGAACTGAATCCTTGGGAAAAGATTTTAATCATGAAACATAAGTAGCAATTCATAAATTTTTAATTGCTGCCATCGCACCAGTTATGGAAGTACATCACTCCACCACTACATGTCAACACAAGCAACCAACACTCAACAGCCAGCAATAGTAGCCAGTTGGTCTCTAAAGACGAGATCAAAAAGTAGTTCTCAAACCAGTCTGATAAAAACAAACATTTTGAATGATGAAAAGTATCTCTATTCCAACTCTAACCTTCTCTTAAACCTATGACAAATATGTTTGCTATTGATGAAACATGAAGTTGCTGAAATCACAGCAACAAGAGGAGAAAGAAGTGTCAGACACCAGAGAGAAAATAAAGAAAGCAAGGTGTGGCATAGGATATCAGAAGTGAATGGAAGGTGTCAATTGAGTAGCTGGATGTAATAACAACATAATCATTTAATGCCATCATTGCATAAATGTTTTCTTTGCATTATTTGAGGTGTCTACAGCATTGACTAGAAGTATTAGTTTACCTGTAATTAGATGGTAGAAGAGTTGAACACATACGATGATGTGAATTGCTGTGTTTTTTGTTTTTTTTATAGTGTTTAACACCTGTTTTTACTACTTGTGGCTCTACAAGTGATGACACAGACGATACATGGATTGAAGATGGAGCACCAGTGGAATGTGATGGTGGGGGAAACCAGAGAAAACCTGTCTGTGCCACTTTGGCCAGCACAAATCTCACATGTAGCCGCTTGGGATCGAACCCTGGTTGTCTAGGTGAGAGACAATGGTCTAACCACTCGGCCATGGCGCAGCCACTGTGTAATGCTCTTATTACTGTAATGCAGTTGTTTGTATCAGTGTATCATTCAGAAGAAGTTGCTTATTCCTGCATTCATTTACAGTCTTGTGTGAAAGTTAGGTGATGTAAATAAAAACACTGAATAATGCAATCAAGGGAAAGTGAATTCCAGGTCCTTTAGAAAATAGATCTAAAGGTATCAAACAAAGAAGAGGCAGTGATTTCTGTCAAAGAAATGCTGCCAGAAAGGACTGAAATACTGGAAAACTTTACGTGTATGTTTATTTGTTGCTGCAAAAAAGCTACAAATCATGGTCATGTTGCATGAAAAAGGTAATTACCGTATTTACTCACATACATTCCCCCCTAAAATTTTAATTTGAAAAAAATCGAGGGAGATATTATGTGGATATTTAAAAAAAAATGTGCAGGTACCTGTGATGAATAAAGACAAATCAAGCTTAGGAAAAGAAGGTGGGGTCAGTTCCATAGTTATGCTGTTGTTGCACTCTTTCGCAAACTGAAGAACATTAATTACTTAATTTCGTCTAGTGTAAGTGGCGGAAAGTTTTGGGCTCATGAAAGCATGTAAGAACGGCGTAACTATGAGACCCCATCATCTTTAACTTAGCCTTAACCTAGTAGCCAAAGAATGAATCATAAATTTATTGCAAAACAAAATACATACACATAACTTAAGGTTATTGATACACTGTTACGATTTTTCCTCAGCGCATGCCACAATAACTGTTATGCAACCATGCCAGTAGCATGACCTTGGACTCAGCTTCTGCAACACAGAAACATGTTGCAAAGATAAACATCAGGAACAGAGCAAACATTAAGCTCAGTAATACATTACATGAATAAACATACCTGCTTTATTCTGCTTCACTTTTATCTGATGACGTGCCCAAATCCTCGGCATTGTTGTCAGATTTGTCATCAAAATTGTCATCCCATGTCATGTAGTCTTCGAAGCCATCCATCATGTTGAAAATTCCCATTTTCTTGAAGATCTTGGTGATAATTTCTGGTTTGATCAGATACCAATCATGTTTTATCCACTAACACACTTAGTCAATGGAGGGTCAATTGATGTTGCCAACTTTAATAAGAGAAAGCAAACCAGATGCCATCCAATCACCCTACAATTGGCGTAGATGCCCTTTAAACGGTTTATTAATTGGCACATCCAGAGGTTGTAGCACTGATGTAAGGCCTCCTGGGATTATAGCACGAACTGTGTTTATTTCTGAGTTCTTCTAAATAACTAGTCCCACTACTTGGTCCCAGAAACTGTCCAAAACAAGCATGGCTTTTTTCTTTAATAAGGCTCCAGGGCATTGATCCCATACAACTTTCAGTTCATGAGGTCAGCTGTCATCCATCCTTTTTCTTGCACCCTCTTAATTATTCCAGATGGATATTAGCACTTTGAAGTTTTTCTCTTAAAAATAACAAAGTGTGGAAGCTTTCTCCCATCTGCTAATATTGCTAGCATCAATCTACAGCAAAGTTTTTCTGTGCCTATAGTTTTAATTAGTATACTAGATACACCTTTTATATCCACTGTCGTATTTCTTGGCATATCAAAACAAACCAACAAAAAACTGAGGCCTGGCCCGCATTTCCTATCTGTGACAGCAGAAAATCATGTTCATGCCTCTGTTGTATTATGAAGCAGTGAAACGCAATCGCTTTATCCATGTAGTCACATGGCAACTGCTCAGCAATTGCGATCCGCCTTCTCAACCTAAGTCCCTTCCTCCACATAGAGCACATAACCCACCTCTGGTTAACTTTGAATTCCACATGTGAAATTCCATGTGTATTTGTTGCTTCCCTTGCTTTCAACTGTAGCATTTAATGTGTTATGGCAATCCCATCTTTTCTTAATCCCACAACATAATCTAACAGTTCTTGATCAATCTCAGAATATTTCCCTTACTTTGGGCCATGAAACAGTAGATTTTGCACTTCTGAACTGCTCTTTTGGGCCTCTCCAATTAGGGATTAATTTAGGTTCTATGACAAACTCTCTTCATTTTTCTGTGCAAATTTCACTATTGCAGTTTAAATTTTGTCGTGTAACTGTTACTCTTTCTAACCATTGCATAATGCAATAAAATGTTTTCATAAAAAGAAGAGACCATATTGATTACTGGCAGAGATTTAAAAATGAACATACATATATGCGCTCTAATGACTGCTAATTAGGTAAGTGGTCAGGCAAGTGACTGATGTCAATCCTGTCAGCCACACTCAGGTATAAGGGACCAAGCAAGAATGGGGAAATCAAGTGACCTTGATGTGCTAAAGGAGGATGCCCATTACAAATGGATGGCATGGCTCAGCATAGCATGGTGCAGCATGGTTTAATTTCATTTCTTGTAAAGCAATGCAAGATAACCTATTACGAGCGCCCGGCTCGGTTCAGCATGGCACGGCACAGGAACGGAACAAGTTGAATGCCTCCATGAGAATTAAAACCGGTCAGGCCGTTTAATGACACAAGCGACCAGATAGTGTGGTCCCTTGTGTAGTTTAGTAGTGTATTGCCATACATTTTTATAGAAACTGTGAGAGAATATCCTTTTCTGTATGATGCATCTGATTAAACTTACCACGACAACATTCCTGTCCACATCTAATATCTCTGTCACAAATTATTGTTAATAAGCTTATTCTTCCATCTACTTCATGCTATTCAAGATACGCATTAGCAGAAACGGTCTTATTACTTACTACCTTAAAAGCAGAAGGGAAATAAGCTAATACACTAGGCTAAACTGAGTCAAATGTTTTAAAATGGGGTTGATATGGAATTGAAACCTCATTTGCATGGCCAGAAGTTGACAAATTCCCATGTGAGAAAAGTGCAGGTATTTTAAAAATGAAACATAATATCTCAAAAATGGCCAAATCCAGGAAAAAAATGTATATTACATAAATTGTGTGTTTTAACAAGATCTACATTTAATGTGTAATAAGTTTGTTTATTTCTTACACTTGACCAGTTATGCAAAACTCTGTAAAATGCATCCAGATTAAAGACGTTTACAGAGGCTATTTCCAGAAAATTCAAGATATACATTTTATATGTAATTTAAATATATTAAGTATAAGAGATTTCAACCAAAATCATTTGAGCCATTTTTGAGAAAATCAAAATTTTTGAAAATTTTTCCATGTACATAAAGGTAAGTTGGGGGTGGGGGATTTCCTTGGAAATCTTTGTGTTGCAGCTTGGAAGATACGAAACTTGAATACCAAGTTTGGTATTTAACAGACTTTTCGTTTTTGAGCTGCATGCATACCCATGCCCATCCACCTACATCCACACAAGCACACACACACAAACACACAGACCTTTCTCTTAATTTTTTTTTTTATTCAGGGGGTCCTAAAACATTGTACTACTATGTACATAATACGTGTAGAGAAAGTAAAAATAACAATGTATGAAAACAAATTTCTGAAAAGTTTCCAAAATAGACAGGTAATTTATATGTATATAATATCGTTAAGTTAAAACAACACATTTTTAATCACATTTTAGGTTAATTATTTTCCTTAAAGACCCTTGCTATTGCACTGTCACAGCTGTCTAAAATCAAGTGAAACTTTGAAAGAAAAATCTACCCTTGCCAGTGTGTTAAGCATTTAAAATATCTATAAAGTTGACAAAGAATATAATGAATGCAAGACATCATTTTCCAGGATCATCAGATTTCAACTTATGCACTAATTGCAGTTTATAAGTGTAAAACTTCAGTCAGTTTGCCATAGCTCCTTAAGCTTCTTTAATAACAACACAATTTAAAAACAAAATATTCACATGTAACCTGCCTGCTATATATCCAACAAGGAACCTATATCGCCTAATCGCAAATGTGAGTGAGTCCTATCCATATTTGCTCCTCTTCTGAAATATATCATGAACCCATAATCTGTGTTGTTCCTGATCTTCCTCCTCTGCACAAGCTGCTGCAATAAATAGTTCTTCTGACAAGCCGCCCACTTTCAATCTATCTGTGGCTGTGCTGTGCTGTGCTGTGCTGAGCCGTGCCGAATCGTACTGTCCATTTGTAATGAGTGTTAGCTGTTTCGTTCCTGCACCGAACTGTGCTGTGCCATGCTGTGCTGTGCCATACTGTGCTGTGCTGTTTGTAATGGGTTTCCTCCTTAACCATACAGAATTATTAGAAACAAAGCTTCTGAAGTTCAAAGTATGTCCAAACTTTTTTGGGAAAAGTGTAATGAAAATTATATTTTTTTTAAAAAACCTTCTGAATATCTCAGGATGGACATTATGTGAGGGTGGATATTATGTGAGGGTGGATATTATGTGAGGGGGAGATATTATGTGAGTAAATATGGTGTCTGTAATATGTTTTTGTCAATTTTCTAAATAATAGAGTGATTAAACAATTTGAAATTGTGTGTTTATGTATGTATTTATAGAATACGTATATAAAATATTAGTTTATTTCAACAATAAACCTGATGTCAAAATACTATCACATTTCAGATGTCATGATAAGGTGACTAGAAATGAGCTTTGTGTCATTTTGCGACTTGGAAGACATGACACAAGAAGATTCAGCATTACTGGGGTACATGAAGAGCAGAGAGAACAAATACTTATATGTAAACCTGAAAACAAAGAGCAGAAAAAAGTTTTGTAAAACAACAAAAGGTGTTGAAAAAGAAGTTTACAGAAAATGTATACCCTCAGCCTTGCAAATTAAGAAAATAAGGTTAAGGACAGTACAGAAGTCACTGAAGGTAGGAATTAGAGGGGCAATGTGGTGGACATAACCATCATTATAACAAACCTGACAGTGGTATATGGAATTATGCTATGACACATTAAGTCTCTTCTTCCCCATAAATAGGCTCATCACATTGCAACAAATTTGAACTTTCTGTCTTGCCATGAGATGAAAGTAGGTGTTCTTTACCAATTTACATATGCTGGTTATGAAAATAAATCAGTAAAGTTCCATCATGTGCCAATTTTTGTGGGAAACATATGCCACATTAACTACTTAGCCTATATTTCATATAGCAATATATGTTCAGTCCATAAAAAACAAACTGGCAGCTTTAAAGACACTTGGAAATGACTATTTCAGCTGGGGAGGAGCCTGTTGCTGAATAAAATACAGATCATATAATAAAATTATTTTTTTGTATTATGAACCCCCTTCCCAAAAAGCGATAATGTGTTCCGTTTGTGGGTGGATGGTGAAAGTTCTTGTAAGAGCATCTAGTATTAATCTGCCAGCAGGTCTGGTGACCCTCTTCCGTTATACCGTCTTTCCATAGCAGCTATATCATGATTCAATCTCTCACCATGTTTGTCACTCATATCTCCAAAATTAGGCAAAAAAATATCCAAATGGAAATAAAGAAAATGACATTTGAAGGACATGCACCCCATAGCCTTGTAACAGTCCAGCATGTGTTCTGTCAGCTCCCTGTGATTTGCAGACGTAACATTTCCCAAAAAAACTGTTGCATACATTTTAGTGAAAGTTAAGCTGCTTTTTCAGCATCTGTCAAAATTTCGAAGGTAATATATTTCATCAACTCACGAATCCAAGATCCAATAAAAATACTTTCTTTTAATTTTTGCATGTAATTTCAGGAAATTTAAGATATTAAACATTGAACATCCTGATCATCTTTGTCCATTGCTTTCACAAAGTTCTTCATAAAACCCAATTTCAGATACAGCGGTGCAGCACACTTTTGTTACCAAGGGTTCATGTGACACATTTCTTTCACCAGGAAGGAAGCTCTCTCTCTAAGGCCACTGTTTGCTCTACTGTCCAAGTGACACAAAAGCAGCAACCAGTATAATCAGTTTGCATTCCTATTAGTAGTCTCAGAACTTTTGAGATCACCATAAATTTTGCATTTATGATTTAAATAGCCAGTATACTTCAGAAGCAGTCTCATATTATCGTATGTTTCCTTCAACTGAACTGAATGGGCCACTGGTATGGAAGGTTTCTGGTTTCTGTTGTGAAACAGAAAAGCTTTGAGACTGCTTTTCTGAGGTATGTATAAATAGGCATCATTCTTCTGAATTATGAACCTTACCCATTTTTAAGCAACCCATCTATGCTATTATGATATATCAAAACCTCTGTCATTGAGAAAACAGTAGATAGACCAAACTGTCATTTACAGAATGATATACTGGTATTTGGATACAGCAAAATGTTTACTTGGAGACCCAAGTAACTCTGCTTGCCTTTTTGAAAGATTTAGATCTTTTACAAGATCGTTCAATTCTGCCTGTGATAATGGCTGTGGTAGTACCTGTGATGTGCATGGCATGCAATCATGATCTTTGTGATCTTCATCGATTGGCACTACCATTTCTTGCTTCATCTTCCAGTGACCATTCCGCTGATGGTTTTGGAACTGGGACAGAATCAGAATGTAGAACTGGGCACATTACTGATTTCAAATTTGGATAGGAAACTGTGTGTTTTGATTTACCTGAGGTTCCTGTTACTTTAGTTAAACAAAAGTAACAAACTGTAATATGATCTCTAGGTTTCCTCTACATCTGTGGCATGGCAAATGGCATAGATGGGTACGTTCCGTATAACCCAGCCTCTTAAATAGAGCGAACAAAGCGAGTAACAGTTCTGAGTTGCCCAGTCATTATCCTTATTTACCTTTGATTCAAAATACAACTTGTACACCTTTTTGACATGCGAAGAAATGGGATGGATACCTTTGGGACTTTGTTGTGAACTCACCACACAAATAACAGAAAATGTTCATGAATTAATGCACTTTCTAGACATTGCTGAGCATGAAAAACACTGAAACATGCATTAACAATGTTATTCATGCATGCACACACGCACCCAGCCACACAATACAGAAATAGATACTGAATGATCTTCTAGCTATTGACAAACGCAACTGCAACTCCAATCTGTACCAACCTTCTATACCTGCCCACTTCTTTTTGCAGTAGGGATAAAATAGATAGAATGTGATAAGTGCCACAATAACAAAAATCATGCAGTCTTGCACAGATAAAATTGCATCCAAAGTAAACCTTACATGACAGTGAAAATGGTTTTTACTATCGTAATCAGCACACTGAGCTACATAAGAATTACATATTTCTGTTCCATCGCAAATTTCATTGTTGCACTGTGAGCCAGGCAAAGTCTAATTGAAAATATCTTGATAAAACAAAACTTTACCTGCACAGTATATGGCTTTCGAATACCAACATTACTTTGACAACACAGGAAATACTCTAAAAATGAAGTACAGTAGATTTCATAGATTTTGGAGACAGAGTAATGAATAGTAGTTTAAAAGCCCCAAGGTAGGCTAAATGTAACTTCTGTTCTGAATTTGAGACTCTACTGGAAGCAGATCCAAATAACTAATGTAAAACTGCATATCTTGTTTATAAGAAGGTAAAAATCATATAAATCATTGAAGGAAACTTAAATTGAAGAGATAAAAAGTTCAGAGGATTGGAGTTTGAGTACAGGCAAATTACCACTTCATAAATTAAATGTAAATAAAGTTATATTAAAGGCTAAATATGCTTGTAGGCTTTCACGGCCGGTGTTATTATTGGTAAAATATAACATGTCCAGGCTTGTAGGCCATGATCGAATATTAATATTATTAAAATAATTAAAATAATTAAAACTTGACGTTTCGTCCTCAGCTGCGGAGGACATCTTCAGAACTGAAGCTGCAACCACAATAGTGTAGTATCAGGGTTTGAATCATATACTGAAGTATACAGCCTATTGAAGTTCTTTCTTCAAAATATACCGTTTCATGAATATTCAGATTTAACTTTGGTTAATATTGTTGAACTAATATGAAGTCTTCCAAGAAAGTAGCTGATTATTTCTAATGAAGTACATTAAACCAGAAAATCCAAGTGGTTTGAGGTTTCATTACATGCTGCTGAAGATAATAGTATTTAAGACAATTAATCTGAGAGTGAATAATGTTGGAAAATCCACTCTAATATTAAAGATATGCTAAGATAACTTTCTGTACTCTAACAATTTCTCTTCCGAGTTCTGTGAAACTGAAATTTTAAGATAAAATTGAAATGTAAAACATATTTCCAGATATTTTATAACATATATTTATGTTTTTATGTAACCAGTTTGTTGTATTACTGTTTCTTGCCTTTGAATAGAATGCAACACCAAAGAAAATTAAAATAAGTAAACAGAGTATTTTCTGGGTAAGAAGAGCTTTAGTAACTATTTTAATTATTCTGTTATTTATTTGTTTGTATGTATGTATAATAAATAATCTATAAAATATCCTACAAAGCAAGAATTTAAATGTAAATTTCTTAACAGTGGTGTCACTCACTGGCTCAAGAGAATAAAAATCAAGGCTTTTCTGTAAGTGTTAAGTTTTGGCAAACTTAATTACAGTCTGGTATTTTAGTAAGCACTAGTATTTTCTTGAGTTTGTATGAGTAATCTTTCAGTGCTGGATAACTATAGCTGTGAAGTTTATGTTAATGCCAACAACCTTGTTGGTGTCATTGGAAAGAAGATTTGTGCAGGATTATGCTAATTATAAATTAAAATGATTATAAATTATAAATTAATACTAATTAGTGCCATTGACTTGAGTAATTTAGTTTGCTCTAGCTGTTGTTTTGGAACTATTATAATATTATTTGGTTAATTTTCAGAAAAAGAATGATATTGTAAATGATGTCTAAGAATATCTTAATTAAGTTTAAAGAAATATTGGATATTCTAAGAAGTTGCAGCTATCAAAATTTAAAATTGAGAAAAATAAAGCCCTGATAAAAGTAATGCTCACATATCACATAGGAACAAAAAACAGAGGGGATCATTTCACAACAAAATAATAGACACAAAGATACAGAGAATGAAAGAAGAAGTGGAAGAGAAAACTATATTTAAGTGCTACAGACAATACAAAAATCTTACAAAATAAATAAGAGGAGAGTTTCTGATAGGCTGTAGCTGGACATGTCCTGTCTTCAGTCAAGTTTCAACAGTATATTTGGTTATGGCTGTTTTAGATACTTTTGCAAGTGAAATACAAATTTCCAATAATGGTTAAAATTACCAGTTGTATATTTATGAGTAATATTAATTCATCTCTGAAGGAATCAAGAAATTATTCTCCATGATTTTCACCAAAATTCTAGCCGGTCGGTCAGTCAAGACAAGACAGACATACATACATACACACACATATATAACATTGCAATCTGTAGATCCTATTATGAGCTTAGACTCAGAGACCAAACTCTAGGATGTAGATCATGTCAACAATTACATTTATTCATACTTATTAATACATTTATTTACAAATAATAACTCTGACAATGAATTTTCAGAGGTGTCAGTTTTGCATAATTTTCAATTACATGTCTGTTTCTAAAAGCCTACCTGTACATTTGCATTCTTAGAATATTCATGCTTATTATATTTACAATGTTACATTATTACCAGTGTTTTTTGATTGAATGAAAGCCTCCTCTGGTAATAAGGTATCTTTTTAATTCTGATCTAAACTTGTTTTTGTTCATTTGCAATTCTTTTATAGAAGAGGGAAGTGAATTAAACAAAACTATTCCTTTGTAGTAAACCCCTTTTTGGAATAACTGCAAATTATTTGATTGTCTATGGAAGTCCTGCCTATGTCTGGTCTCTTTGTTATGAATATCTGTATCTTTTGTAAACTTTTCTGGGTTATTTATTACAAATGTCAATATGGCTAGAACATATTCACAGGCTAATGGTAAAATTCAGAACATTTTAAAGAGTGGTTTTGTCTTTCCCCTGCCATTATTCTTGTTACCTTTTTTTCCATAATGAATACTTTTTTAGCATTTACTGAACTTCCCCAAAATATTATACCATTGGTCATCAATGAATGAAAATATGCATTATAAGCTGTTTTTAGTATGCTCTTATTTATAAGCTGAATGAAAGATCGGATTGCAAAGCATGCAGTACTCAGTTTGGATAAGGTATAATTAATATGGTGTTTCCAATTTATGTTACAATCAATCATAAGACCTAGGAATTTTGTATTACAGGCTTCTGCAATCTGGTTATTTTCATATTCTATCCCTCGGTCTACCATGTTTTTATGCTTTGTGCAAAAATTAATGTAGTTAGTTTTTTCAAAGTTTCTGTGAATTTTATTACTTTCAAACTAATTATTTAGTGTTTTGAAGATTTTATTGGACGAATCTGGGAGCTGACTGACATTGTGTTCTTTAATTACAATACTTGTGTCATCCGCAAAAAGAACTGGGTAGGCGTTATTGTTTATTACTGCAGGTAGATCATTTATATAAACTAAAAATAATAAGGGACCCAGAATAGAACCTTGTAGGACACCATGCTTTATTTCACACCATTCAGAATATGCATTGCTGTTATTTGAAGTATTTATTATAACCCTTTGCTTTCTTTTTGATAAGTAAGATGTAATCCATTAATACCCTTTGCCCCTAATTCCATAGTGTAATAATTTTGATAGAAGTATTTCATGATTAACTCAAGTCAAATGCCTTTGATAGATGACAGAATATTCCTAGTGTGTTAAGTTTGCCATCCAATTACTTGAGAGCTTCATTTGTTAAATTGAAAATGGCATCACTAGTTGATATGCTCTTCCTGAGTTTAATCGGCTCTTTTGCTAAAATATTATACTTATCTGGATGGTGATAAATTCTATAAAACATAATTTTTTCAAAGATTTTCGAAAAAGCTGTAAGTAAAGATACTGGTCTATAGTTTGATATCTCTGAGATTTGCCCTTGCTTGTGTAATGACTTAACGACTGAATATTTTAATCTGTCTGGAAATGTTCCTGTTAATATGGATATGTTACATCCATGACTTAAAGGCTTGCAAATAATGTCAGCACATATCTTTAATGTTTTCGTGTTTATTTCATTGTATCCTGATGAATTCTTGCTCTTCAGAGATTGTATTACTTTTTTTTATTTTGGTTGCACTTGTGGGTACTATCTCTAAGGATGTAACATTTTCCATACAGGATTCCTGAAGGTACAAAATTGGGTCTCCATTAGGCTGTTTACTTGTCAGTAAATTTTCTGCCATCTGAATCAAATATTTATTAAATGCATTTGCTATCTGCTGGGAATCATTTATGGTCACTTGGTTTGCTTTAATTTCTTTTATATCATTATTCAAGTGACACTTACCAGTCTCTTTTTTAATAATGTTCCATATAGTGCTAGGCTTATTGTGAGAGGACTCTATTTGTTTTTCATAACAAAGTTTTTTAGCTGCATTTATAACCCTTTTTAGAATTCTGCAGTACATGTTATAGCGTTGCCTACGTCTACCACACTTACTTTCTCTAGTTGCTAAAAAAAGTTCTCTCTTATGTCTACATGATATTTTTTATACTTTGAGTTAACCAGTCATTTTCAGAATTGTTATTAATTTTCTTTACATGGAGTGGGAAACTGGAACTACAAATTCTTACAAAAGTGCTTAAGAAGGAGTTAAACTTATCATTTACATTATTTAGTTTATACATTTTTTCCCACAATTCCTCAGAGAGTTTAGCTTTAAAACACTCTATGTTTTCTTTATTTATAATTCTAAAGCTGGCTACGAGGTTTGTTTTTCTTGGAATTGGGTGTATAATAATAAATTTTGATGAGTTGTCCATCATGGTCTCAAAGTCCATTAACAAAGGATTGTGTTTCATGGTACTCCTTTTTAGACATATCTATACAAATATTGTCAATAGCCATTTTGGAATTATTTGGAATTCTAGTTGCAACATTGATTGTATACATAAGATTGTATGATCTTAATAGTGAAAAAATTTGCATCTTTTGATTGCTGTCTATCAAGAAATCTATGTTCAAGTCACCACACAAAATAAATTGAATCTTTGGCTTGAAGAGCAGTTTTAGAATAATATCTAAGTTATGTAGAAAATTGTGAAGATTACCTGTGGGTGCTCTATATACCTCTAATATAATTAGTTGGTTTACTGTGTTAATATGAACAGCGCAACATTCAAAGGTTTGTTCCAGACAGTACTTTTCAAGATCAATTGCGTTGAAGCTTATATTATTCTTAACGAAGATACTCACACCTCCTTTGGAGAGTTTTTATAGAGACCACTGGCTGTTTTCCTTTAAAATTGATTTCAACTCCCTGTGAAATCTTTAGGCACTAATTGCATATTTTCTTTATTGACTTTGTAAACTCTATCATAATCTTCTGTTTTAATCTTAACTCATTTTCTATAGAACTTGGAAGCATATAAATGAATAATTGTAGCCATTTTATGCAAATATTACCATATTAACCTTCTGATTACTATTGGAGTTCATTTTGTACCCCAGTGTAATTTTTTGCTACAATTTCTCCATGTGTTGAATTTAAATGTGCTGCAACTTTTGCTATGCCTCAAACTTATGTCAAATAAATGGTTGATATACATTATATTAATTTTCTATAAATGAATTAGGCAAAAAGTAAGTCTATTATGTACCCTATTCAGTAAAATATGTTTCCTTAATCAAAACAGATGTGTCAATTAATTCTCAACCATTATTGGTTTAATATCCATTCGTACTAACAATAATCAATTATAATCAGGCAACAATGGAATGGAACTTAAAGCTTGTAAGTCTATTGTTGTGGAATATTCATTTCTTTTTTCTTCAATTTGTACACAGCTAAAAGTGAGTGAAATTCTATGGTGTGTGTTAGTTACAATCATGTCCAGGCATCCTTGCAGTCAAAAAATACATCTAGCTACTCCAGAAGGCACAGAGCAATTGAATGCAATACTTAGTAAACATTTTAAAGATACTGATTCAGAATTAGAGTTTGAAAATAGCTCAGATGATGCAGACTATGTACATGCCAAGCATTCAGACATTGAAGAGGATGACATTGATGGACAAGAGTACATCTAGTGATGAAATTGATACCTCTATTTATGAAAGTAATTTACAAGGAACTCAAACTATCTATACTTCAAAAAATGGAAAAATCTGGCAGCAGAACTCTCCTCCATCAACAAAACATCCGCAGACAAATATTGGGATTGAAAAACCTGGCCTTACGGCTTCTAGTGGCATGAGGATAGAGATACTCTGAAGCTTTTTCTAACTGACTAAATATTAGACTTGATTTGTAAATATAATAATGAAGAAGCCAAAACTGTGTCCAGTGGTAGAAAAAAAAACATGGAACAATGTTTCAAACACAGACTTACTTGCTTTTATTGGACTTATAATACTGTGTGAAGTTTTGAAGAACTACAAATATCCTCTTTTTGAATTGTGGGCCAAAAAGAGATTGAATTACAGATCAGCATTTCCAGCCACTGTGTCCCGAGACAAATTCTTAGATGTCTTCACTTTAACGTCAAAGAGTACTCTGTATCAATAGCAAGAACATGAAGAAGTGTTTGAAATGTTTATGTCAAGCTCTCGTAGTGCATACTCTCCTACTGAATATGTTACAATAATTGCCAATTATTGAAGAACAACTGGTACCTTTTTGTGGACACTGTCCTTTCAAAGTATTCATGAAAACAAAACCTGCAAAAAATGCAATAAAAATCTGTGCAGCAGCAGACGCAAAGACATATTACTCCCACAATATGCAAGTGTATCTTGGGAAGAAGCCTGGTGATCATCCAGAGAAAATTCAAGAAATGAGGGTTGACCAAGAACTTGTTTCATCTATCCATAGAACTGGTAAAGACAAAACAACAGACACTTTTTCATTAGCTGCAATTTGGCGGAGTATCTCCAAACTGAGAACCTAACCCATTAGGAAAAATAAGCCCAATACTCCTAGAGAATTCACGATGGGAAAAGGACGAGAACTCCATTCATCCCTCTTTGGATTTCAAGATCATATGACTCTAGTGCCCCATATGCCAAGGAAAAATGACTACATTGTACTACTATCAGTCAGCATCATGAAAATTCATGTTCAGAAGACAAAAACTTTAAGTCAGAAATTATCCTGGACTACAATAAAACTAAAGGGGGGGGGGGAGATACTGTGGATAATATGGTTAGAGTATACAACCTGCAGAGGAACACTAAGGTGGCCATTGAGACTACTCTGTAGTATGATAGATGTATGTTGCCTAAATGCTCTTGTAATATGGCTTATAAAGAATCCTGGATGGGGGAAAAGAAGTCACCACTGATGCCTGTTACTGCTAGAACTACCTTTTCATTATCCAGAGAGCTACCTACCCTACAGAAAGGTCAGCTTGTCCCTGCATGGAAGTTCTGGGTATCCCTGCTCTAAAGAATGCTCCCCAATCTACTTCGTCAGCTGGAAGTGGAAGAAAAAGAGGGGGTTGCTAAATGTATACCAGATTGTCGGACAAAAACATTGGTCTAATGTGCCAAAAATGTGAACAATGAGTCGGTAAAAATCATTCTTCAAAAAAAGTGGTCAAACAGTGTTTGAAGTGTGTTGAAAGTTTGTGAACCTTCAAAACTTGCATTCTTTTAAAAGTTGTTCTTTTATTTGCTAAAATATTAATATCAGTTAAATATTTTCATAATATTCTGTTGAATTAATTGATTTACTTACCTAAATTAAAAGTGATTGAGTTCCAGTCTGTAATTTAGCAAATAATCAAGTGAGGTACAAAATGCATCCCATATTGTAAGATGTTTCTTTTCTACTTAAGCATCAAGCATTAAGCTTGGTTTAATCAAAAGCTTTTGCAAGTTTTGCTACACATTTTTAAACATTACTTACTTTTATTCACACATTTGTTACTGTTGGACAGTAAATTTAAGCCTTAGTTTGCATCAGATATGAATTGTAATGTAAAGAAAATCAATAGATTTTATTTAAATCCTATTAGAAAAACATTTAATAAGTTTTGTTCACTCAATCCTTTTTCACCAATCTATTATCTTTGCTGCTCAAGAGAACATTTGGGCCAATTAGGCTAGTTGTTGCTAGAAAGTATGTGAATATTCTGCACAAGTTTTGAAATTCCTTTCCCAAATATTTTAAATACAGAATTTCAAGCATGGTCGTCCTAACAGCTTTTGACTTCACATTGGAAGCTGCCTGATAATAACTCTGTTTTGAAGATAACTGTTCTGCCTGAAAACAGATCAATGCACCTTATGCTAGCCCATGTTAACAAGCATGATTCATCCCGAGACATTATAGAGTAATACTATGGTGAAATGGGGAACAGAAAAACTCATAGCATTAGAGAAACCACCTTAGCATTCACTTACTAACCTGGGAAAACCATGAAGATGTTCAAGGTCAGAGTGGCTGGTCCAACAACAATTGAACCCACAATCTCCTGAATGCAAGAGACATCTTACCACAGAGTCATCTTGCTCAGTACATTGTATTCTTACTAACTACATTAACTTATATTATCCTTCTCCGACACCTAAAGACTTCTCATATATTGGTGATACAAAATTAGATGTATCTGACAGTCATTCTCCTTGTAAACCTATGTTTGTAAAAACAAAATGCACTACTCTTGAGAGGCAACATCAGCTTGCACAGCTGCACAAAAAGACTTCACAAAATATCCATGACGATATGAGAGCATTCAATGTTACATACCAGAATTTGGTACAGTTGATGTGGAGTTTGTGACATGCAGTTTGAAATAACATTCATTAATGCTAATCAACTTAGTGTCCTGAACCATAAAACTCGAAGCTTTTCTGTAGCAAGATGAATATATTTTGTACATATACTTTTGGTTAGGTAAGATACATTGCTTACTATTTAATTAGTATATAGTTAAACCTATGAAAGAAAGAAGAAATAAAAAAATCTTTCATATAGGTTTAGAGATGTAAAATTCTAAAAATTATACACTTGTTTTAAAACACAATACACGTGACATTCCTTGTAAATGTTATATATAGATAAAGAATGAGGTGGATGATTCTAAACCTGGTGCCTGTGTGTATATCTGACTTGTAGTCTGTAGCTTGGCCCATTAATGAAAACTGATGCAACATATGAGAGCAGTCTTAAACATTTCCCAAGAAAGATGGCATTTGGTTAAGGTCCACAGAATTTTGGTGAATTTTCTCAGCACTCTCATTCATAAATAATAAATTATCAGTTTTTGGAATCATCCATTTCATATTTTAGAGAAAACCTGTTTCAGCTTTTAAGCATATAATCAACAGCTAATTAAGAGTTATTATAATTGTAGCTGTTAATGAATGCTCTAGCAGATAGGCCATTGTATTTTGCGCATACAATCTCATTTTTATTGATACAAAAGCTATACATTTGGTAAAGTGCTTAAATGGAATTCCTTTTTCTTCTGTATTTTTCCCTTTTTTGGAAGGGGTTGAAAATGTTAAGCTCTAATCATTCTCTTGCTAAGAAAAATTCCATTAAATGATCCTAAACTATACTAACATGACAGAGAAATAATCCCACTATTTCTGCTTTAGTTGTGAAAAAATTACTTTTCACAAAATAAGAGCTGAAGCTTTCCTGACGATGTATTAACTCTAAATTTTCTCAGGCTTCTAGCCAGATAAATACATGGATTGACTCCAATATTGCAAAGATGTGCATTATCTTTGTCTTCAGGGTAAATTGATGAATTGAAAGTCCAAATTTGCATATTTATAGTGCCAAAATGAGGCTAGAATCTGATTGGTTTGCATGATATTTTTGGCTGTGAAGCAACTGATATTTAATATAACAGGCATGGGTATGGACCCCGTAGAAAACTATATAAAGCGATTATGCGTCTGTTTTGAACTTGAGCATGGAGCTTTTAGAAAACATTTTATAGCACACACTTTAAAACACAATCTGGCAGGATTGTAGAGAGGTCCAAAATAAACATTTTGAGATAGAGAACCTATGGATTCTAAACTCTTTGCTACAGCATAAAATGAATTAAGGGTTAGCATACCAGTGATAAAACTACGGTGGACCATGACGTGAACACACGGATTTCAGAGAGTGTAGATAGACATAGTGGCATTATTTAGCACTATGGTAAGCTTATGAGCATCGGGTTAAGAATTCGAGGGAGTTGAAGGTTCAAGCCTCCACAAATATCTTTATTTTTATATTGTCTCCTTTGTTTGTATTTTATAATAAGCCATTCCTATTTTACAGTGTTACGCAATATTGTTTATTTGTATTAACAAATAAAATAAATTTAATGTATAATTAACATGTACGTCAATGGAGAATGTTTTAATGACATTTGTATTTAACACCTGAAGGGGTACACTTCTCCATACCCCTTGAAGATGGTGCACATTTTCAAAACATTGGAATCAATCCATGTATTTACCTGACTAGAAGCCCTATCACATTTGGAAAACATTGGCTGCCTCACATTTCACATATTACATTCAAATCATTTTAAAAATTAGCACTATCCCTGCTTAGACAGAATAATTTTTCAACATGAAAACTGTTCAGGAGGTTACTTTACTATATCATTTCTATTCTGCTTTCAATGAAAGTTTGAAAGTTAAGAGATTATTGGTGTGATTTTGTTACTTCTCCTTGTACAAGAAACACGTGCAGTTTATATTTTTTCCCTATCCAGAACCAATACGCTATAACATGCACATATGTTAGATGTTCATTTTATATTAAATTACCTTGTATTTTGTACAGGCAAAAAGTTATGTTTCTCTGAAGTACATACCCGTATTTCGCTTGCTAATTCCTCTGCCAGTCCATCACTCCCTAATATAACAAGATTTATCTGATTATTGTCAGAGTTTAGGAGCCACTGATTATTGTGGTTCCAGGAAGAGGGCCTGAAAATATATATACACTGTTCTGAAAATGCTGATCATTTATAAGTCCTACATTTAACAATCCAGTACCAACTTATAGAAATAATGTTTGTTTACTATTTCAGTTAGTTAACCACTTCTGCTTGAAAATGCATATGTATGCTTGTATATCTACACCAAATGATCAATTTCAGATCGAGAAGACATATATTACAAATTGTTTGTGTTACTAAATTGTATGTATGGTTAATTAATACAGAATGGTTTAACACAGCTATCTCAAAAAGAACAAGAACAGCATTTCTATGTGTAGTCAACTTCTTTAAATCCTCTTTTTTTAAGATTGTGTTTTGGAGATGATGACATCATCTCACAATTAACAGTCATGCACAGCACATTGTATGTCAATAGCAATCAGCTTACAATAATAACCGACTTGTTGGTTTGCAGTAACAAGGATAAACAATGACTGGAGAAGAATTTATTGGCTTTATCTGAATACAAGATAACCTCAAATATGAGATGACCTCTTTTTATTAGAACTTAATTTTGGAGTTTAGCATATCATCTATGTAAAAAGATAATATGATAACTTAGTTTGCAAATGAAATTTAGTGATGCACATGTATTCTAATCAGACTAAGGAACATCTCAGCTCATTTAATTCTTTATTGTTACCCAATTCAAATTTGTGCCAATATTCCTGTAATGGTTGGGAGGGAGAGGAGAGAATGGAAATGTGTGGTATGTGCATGGTGGAATAAAGTGATGGCAGCAACAATAATGGCAGCACACTGCAACAACAATGATAGATAAGATTTTCTATTTAGACAATATACCTGATATAACACATTGTTGTGAAAGGTTTTACCTAATTTGAATTTGCATGGAAATTCACGTAATGGTGGCAGGAGGAGAGGAGAACAAAAATGTACCATGTTTGCATGTGTTGGGAAGAGAGAAATGCTCAGCCACACCTCCCTCTTTCTGTTTGGCCACTGGCTTCCAATACAAATCACACACAACCACCAATGGCAAGGAAATCCTCTATTTTTATTTCATTCTTGGAAAGAAATATTTTTTTTAGTGAGAATGTTTATAATCCCTTTAGGTCCATTAACACTAACTTTATGGCATGAAATGAAATGCACTAAAACTGTTGCATATGTCATGACCATGGTGAGATTCTTTAGCATTTCACCCATACTTCATTGCCATACCCTCAAAGTTTGAAACTTACTTTTCTCACATTCAATTTAGAAAACTATCCCAAATGCAAGATGACCCCAATTCTCAATATTAATGTTTTGAAAAAAACAAAATTGTCTTGTGTTCGGATAAATTAAGTTTTCACGTGAATTGGCCCTTAATGCATGTGCCTGTACCTTGCCACTGTGAATACTTTTATCCTTAGCACCGGAGCTTCCTTTCCATAGCTTGACACATTGTTGTACCTGCATGTGATGTACACGTGCAATATAAATCACTGCTTCTCAAAATTTCATGCTACACAGTGAGCAGGTACAAAAAGAAGGGTTACAAGGACCGCAAAACTGTGAATTTAAAGCATACACTTTAATTAGGGAGAGCAGTTATCAACTGCATAAGAGCATTAAAGTGACATGAGATGAGAAGTCTTAAATACAAACAGAAAAATCAGCAGTTGCTCATCATTTAAGTTCATCAGGAGATGAAATTACAGTTAATATAAAACTATTAAAACCAGTTTATAAACACAGAATCAGATGCCTGGGAGAAGATCTACATCATGAGGAAAAAATCATATTATGAATTTTGATTTACCACCATACAGCAACCTTTGATGGTTCATAGATTCAGCAGCAGATGCCTCCACCCTCATTGTTGATACCAAAGAAGCAAGATTCAGTCAGAATTAAGAGATGAAAATGGGAACAAATGATCCCAAAACCAGTCCCAGTAAGTAATTACTAAGTGAGTATGTGTTACAAAAATCAACTCAAATTCTTTTCATTTAATATTAATCACATCACTGTCACAAGCTTCTTTGCGTATTTGAAAGAAAAAAAAATGGTATTCTGAATGCAGATGTATAAACAAAGGCCAGCCATGACATGGCATTTTAGTGGGAAAATTAGGTAAATGCTATGTTATATCATCTACACAACCTATGGAGGGCAAAATGAAACTCAACACTATATAGCCAACAAGGTGGGAGACTGCATTGTGACAGCACATTTTTTGCATACTAGCTACATGGGACTGTCAACAGCACCTGTTCCAGATCAAGTGGACCAGAGAACATCTGGCAGATTTAGTATATATCTAACACTGTCCTGTAATTGGGCAAGCTCAAAGTGACTGATGGCAGAAGCAGCAAATGGCAAGCCATGGATTCCTGTCGTGATTATTGTTATTCCTTTATCATGGAATCAGGCACCAAGGGTAAGCCCATCAAATGTAGAGGCACATTCAAAGCATCAATGACTAGGTTAAACATGTTTATAGAATAGCATGAAAGCAGTTACATGTCAAATTTGAATGTTTATTGTCAACAAATAAGCCGTACGTCAAAATTCAATGTCAATTGCAAATTGAAACCATTGATGAATATGCACCTTATACAGAGGCATTTCAAGAATTATGTGATAAATCTATGGCTAGCTAAATTCATGTATTCTTAGAATCTGTGTCAAATACACCTACATCAAATGATTCAGAGTGTGATTCAGCTACTTCTATTATATGCAGTGCTGCCATTAGTTCTGTCAGTAAAATTTAAACAAGCTGCAGTATGTAAATTGTGAATGTAGAAATGTGGCAATGCTGTATACTGTTCTCCACAAGGTCAACTCTACTATTCTGCAAGTAACCGGCTTACAGTGTGCCAATAACAGGCGAGAAAGAAAGATGGAGTGGGGAGTGTATGAAAATTGTATCACTGTACTGGCATTATTTTGTTATAGAAAGTGAGCTAAGGAAATTTTTTCGATGCTGAAACCTCTTGGCATTAATGAATGATTTGTGTTTTGAACAATAGCACGGTTTACAGAAATGGTGCAACTGTTGATTGTGTCAGATCTGGCTGTCCTAGGTGTTTATGCACTAAAGTTGTGAACACTGTTTGTGTAAGGATTCAATGCAATCCTTTGCATAAACAAACAATTTTGTCTCTTGAAATGAACATCTCTTACAAACAATATCAGGTTTTTTTAAAGGATAATTTACATTTTAATGCACATAAAAGATACACAAGACATTAGCTAACTGAAATTAATTTTAATGCACATAAAGGATACACAAGACATTAGCTAACTGAAAAATTAAAGTAGATATGCCTGCTTTGATCCCAGGTTTTGTTAGCGACGTATGGGGAAAGCAAAAATCATGCAGTAATGGTTGGCAACCAATGTCCCATGGTTCATCGCTGCTGCTGACTGGCCTACTGGAAGTCTGGACCTCAATCCATTGGATTATCCTCTGTGGCAGGAGGTCAAGGCAATAGCATATCAAAAGAGGTACCGCAAAATAAGATGTTAAAATAATCAATCACATCAGTTGTCGAGAAAATTCCACTGGACACAGTTTGTGCAAATATTGATGAGTGGCCTCAATGTTTTCGCCACTGTGTTGCCACACATGGCGCTCATTTCAAATCAGAGTATGTTCATTATTTTGTAAAATTCTTTGTGATTTTTCAGAATATATGTATATTAATGGATTTGCATTGAAAGTACTGACAGAACTCATGGCAGCACTCTGTAGGTAGGGTTTTAGAAAGCATATGAGGTAGTACTAAGAGGGGCTTGTTTAAATGACTGGCTTATCATGGGCAAGCAGTGTTGCCTGGTTTGGTCACCTGGCACAAGCACAAGAAGCAGAGTTTCTTCTTTTTCATGCACCCAAAATTACTGCTGGAAATTCGGCATTGTAATATACCTAGGTATGTGGGGTACAAATTTTTAAGCAGCTTGTACAAAGGCCATATTTCTACATTGGATACTTCTCGAGTTATCACTCCAGGAGTAAGCATTCCTTACTCTAGTGTTTATATTACGATATGATGCAATTTCCCACCATGCACGTGTGCTACTTCTTTTCATTGTGCAGCCAGCAGTAGCCAGTGAGACATATAGGAAGTGTCTTTTGAACTGTATGTATGTTAATTGAATATGGTTCAATGAAGTCTGAAAGTGAATGCACATGTTCTTTTAAAATGAGTTCAAGACCAGTGCATGGGTAAATTAAGTCATAAGAGTTTTGTATAAAATGTAACGATAAGCATTAAGTTTTTATTTTTACATTCAATGCTCTGTGAACATTTAGTGTCACTTTTAGAACCTGGTACCAGTGGTGCAAGCACTAAGGGAAAAGTACCCAGCTCCTAGAAGTATTATTTTTAAAATGTACACTTTCTTTAAGGAATTGTCAACTGAGGAAGTGTGTATTCAGACAAATTTTTCACAAAGACTGGAATGCACAGCCAAAGCATGCAACGTGAGTGTGCATAGTGTGTTGAAAATTTTGAAGCAAGGCAAAACTTCTAGCATAGATATTGGTGAACCTGTATTTAAATCCCCCGGAAAGCAAAAAGCATTTCTGATTTATATGATTTTGAAAAACATGTACTTCACTGCATAATATACGCAATGTATGACAATAAAGAATACCCTGCTATTAAAATCCTGGTTCATATTATCAGGGAAAAATACTATATGGGTTTCTGTACTAAAATGGGATTAATTCTGAAAAAATTCTGGTTTCAGATCAAGACAAAATCTAATGATGGGCATAAATTCTTGCTGGAAAGAGGTGATACAGAGGTAAATATGTTTTTAAGAACTATGCACATGCTTAGGGAATCTGAACATGTGCACCTCATTTTCTTATCTTGATGAGACACGGGTAAATCAGAACCACTGCAAGTAAAACATGTGGCAAGATTTGATGGTAAGGGATGGACTCAAGGTACCTGTAGGAAAAGGAAAAAGACTTTATAATTTGTCTGGTTCTACACTAACAGGATTCATTCTCAAAAGCAAGTGGGTTTTCCATTCCAGACCAAAGAATATAAATTTGAATGCAGATTCTTACACTGACTGGTTCATAAACAAATTTTTAAATTTTGTAGAAGAGGGGTCAAACACCATCATTGATAATACAAAGTCTTTTTCCCATTCCTGTTACAACATGAACTCAGAACATCAGTCCAGTGATTAACAGAGAATTGGGACATTTTCTTTACTTTCCTTTGTTCAGAAAGGACAAAGGAATGGAATTTCAACTCTGACTATAAATTCAAGAATCATTCATGAGGAGGTTTTAAATATGTTTCATATTTATTGCTTATTATAAAAGTCACTTAGTGCTCTGCTGAAGTTAATCTTTCAATTGGAAAGATGTATGCAGCCTAAGGGGAGAAACTGTACCAGACTTTGTCATCTGAAGAAAAGACCAAGTGATTGTTGGTGGTTGCTTTTAGTGATATGTGAATGGTTTAAGCATGAAAAGAGCACAGAAAATAGAATCACTTTAAGAATGCAGCATCATCTGTTAAGTTAACAGATTAATTTCTGATGTTCCAGCCAGAAAACTCTTGGAGCCTGTTTCAGTTATTCTGCAGGCAGAATGTTATCCAAAAAAAGTGTCAGCACATGAAGCTATACATGAATATCTAAAGGAACTCTTGCAGAAAAATGTTAAACTGAAAAGCATTGAAAGTTTGGTATTCTTGCACAGTATACATAGGGCATTTGTGGATGTGCATTAAAAGTACTTTGAATACCAGATTCCTATGGTAACTGAGAGTGATACATGAATTTGAGCATGGCAAACCTAGAAATACTCTCTTCTTATATATATGAAATCAGCATTCAAAAGTGAGTAGATATGTATTTCTAATGATACTGTTTTAATTTAACATTTGACACTTCTTCATGTAAATTATTACAATTAGAACAATGTTTGTGTTGTGTTATGTAAATTCCAAAAAATATCAATGAAATATCAACTTAAATATTTAGACAAACCTCTTTGGCTGTGTATCAGGAGTTGTTCTATATATAATAAGATCTTTTGAGCATGTCTACTTAAGAATTTACCAATTCTCTAGCTACCTTCAAAACAGCATACTGAGGCATTTATGTTAATAGATACACAGACCACACTATATTGGAAGCTGCCAGACTTCAAGTAATAATGCATAACAAGCTGATTTCTTCAAGCAGTGTTGATAATACTATAAGCACTAGAAGATGAAAGAAGCATCAACAAAAGAAATGATTATGAATTGCTGGATCTACTCAAAAATGAGTCCATGATTATATATTACTAGTTAACCTTTTCACTAAAAAAACAAAGCTTGCCAATTATTCAAAATAAATTTTTAAGTAAGAACCAACACTTAAAATGAAAGCATGAAATAAATAAATAAATAAATAAATAAATAAATTATGTTTTAGTTATGTTAAATAGACTTGACAGTAAGCAAGAACATTAGAACATTAAATGAGCCAAAATAAAACAAAGCATCAGCTAGGATATTACCTAAAACATGCTTTGCAGGATTTTTCTGACATCATCTTTAAGTGACTGTTGGAGAGTGATGAGAAGCTGGAACTGGATGTCAAGTCATTCTCTAGTAGCAGCTTCTATTTTCAAATAGGGTTATCCTACATTTTTGTTTCAAAATTCAGCAAGTGACACTCGCACCTCATGAGATTTATTTATTTATTTATTTATTTATTTATTTTTTTTTAATGTAGATATGAAAAAAAGTTGTAAATCTAGCTCATGATGTCACCACAGTAATGGCACACACATGAGCATGAGTTTAAAAGCTTTTATCTACATGTACATCTTATCCATTACTATGCCACCAACAAAATTTTGCACTTTTTCATGGTTCAAAGATAATAAAACAAAAATTAATTTAATTTGCTTGTCTTGACTGCTTGTTTGTTATACTTTCAACAAGTCTTCAAAAAGAATACTGTTAGTAAACAAGGCAGGAGTTACATATAGTGAAGTAAGATGGGGAAAATTTTCCACACCAGATATCACACATAAAGGGAATCTACTTCTGGTTTGCCAATAGATAGTCTACAGCTGAGGATGCAGGCAAACACTCTTGAAACATATTCTGATCATAACAAGTGAGTGAAGCATGTGTCTTGAATTTCTGATGCACCATATTTTAATTTTAAAAGAGCAATATTGTTGATTTAAAGGGAGTTCAAGCTTCCAAAGCCAGCAGTACAAGGTAGAATTTCCATTTCACAGAAGTTTTGCAATCAAAAAGTATTTCAGAGTTGTACTGGATTAAACCACAAATCTCAGAAGTGTAAGACAGGACTCAAGAGAAACTTGGATGACCCAAATTTGTATGTTTCCTTAGTGTTTTTTAAGTTTGATTCATTTATATTGATCATCCTTTAAAAGTTCTACAGTTATCAACAATACATTAATACATCACAAAGAAACAGATTCTGCCTTAAAGGGTATAAAAAACTTGATCTATACATATTGTAATTGATTGAACTTCAACTTTTGGCTTTCTTAATAGGCCATATATGTTTGAAGAAACAAGAACTTCACTGGCAGCTACATTGAGAAAGTATACTTATAATGCTAAGAGAAGCAATACTCAGTTTAGAAATAATACACTCTAAATCTACAGAAATGAAAAGCATATTTGAAGATTTACTCAACAGAATATCCTTGAATTACTGTAGAAAGTAAATTTAAGGACTATAGTAAGTATTTTGCCAGGATAAAATAATTTGATAAAGATCCCACAAAAAGAACTTCATAATACATGAAACATGGATTAGATGAGATACTTATCATCTAATGAACTCCTGAAATATTTTGTTCATATGAGTTCCATTTTCATGAAGTAATAAAATTAGTGCACTTAGTACTGATTACTCTTCCACTACAGCCATCAGAAATGAAGTGTGAGCACTGTGGAGAGGATCAAAACTTGTCTTAGGCATTCCATAAACAATAATAATGGCATGCTTGGATTCCTCGAAAACTGAGAAGCATATAAAATGTGCCCTTTCATCAAAGCTAACATTTCTTAAGAGAGTTATAGACATTTTTAGAGAAAAGATGGTTGGAACTGGTATGTATGGTATGCACATGTTATTTTAATTTTATTTCATTTTAAAATTCACATTAATATAGAAAATGAAACAGGTATTCTTACCAAAAATTGTACATATACTGATAATATATTTTAAAAAGCAACTGTTAGTTTTTATAATCCAAGAATACAATGTGTGTATTATAGCTTTAAATTAAATGAAATACTGCTAGTGGTGATAAATGTATTCATTTTGGATGCAAAGAGAATAATTTATATTGAAATTATGTAATTATTTTAATTTTATTTATTAAAACAAACCACAACTAACTTCAATTTCACTCCACTGGTATTAATCAATATACAGAGCAGCCCATTTAAGTTGAGACTGTACAATATCTCCAAAACTAGGTGCTGTAGAAAGAAATGTCTTGAATAAAAGTGGCTTTATATTATGGAGGAAAGTAAATTCCATTAGTCATGTTTTATTTGGAGGACATTGTGATAGTCATTTTAGGATTTATTTCAACTTTTTTTTAAATGGGAACCTACCTTTTTTTTGCATTGTTTTCTCACACCTCATAAAAAACTAAATAACATTTATATAAAGCACCTTCCAATTGCTCTTACAAAATGCCTGTGCTGAAAGAGTGCAATGAATGGTTGGAGCATCCATGGATGATCGTTTCAGGGTCAAGTTATGTTTTGTAATAGGGAACAAACATTTTGTATTTTGTTTCCTTATTCATCACAAAACAAACAGTTTTTTATAAACCATTTTCTACATTGTACATGTTTCTTTCACTGATGTAGAAAATTAAACATTGGTGAAAGCTAGGTACACCAAGAATCAGTACCTACCTACCTTAGGGTAATACATGTTCAACTTCTACCTCAGTGCATTTTCCAACTATGCAAATTAAGGATTGATGTGTCCAAAAAAGTATGTATATTTCAATCCTGGCACAAGCTTTTTGTATGCATACCTTCACGTTGTCCAGAGTCGTCAGTGTTTCACAATATACTTTTTCCTTGAGGTAATCCCATAAGAAAAAGTCTGATGATTTAAGGTCAGGAGAGAGAGCTAGCCAGTTAATGGGACTTGCACATCTTATCCAAAAATGGTATTCTTCTTTAAAATATACCTAGCAGTACATGCATAGTACGCAGGGCATCCCCCCGTGCTGGTACCATATTAATTTTGCAACCTGGTTTGTAATGGCACATCATCTAACAACAGCAACTCCTTTGTTAAAAAGTTTCTGCACTTTGCACCTGTTAAGATGCCATCATGGAAGTACAATCAAATTACCATTCCACCCAAAACCCCATACCACATTTTAACAGACCAGGGTCTCTGATGATCCACTTCTCGTAACCAATATGGATTTTCCACAGCCCAATAGTGCATATTGGGTCAATTTACTTCACCATGATTTATGAAAGCATGCTGGTCGCTAAACAATACAAACTGGAACAAGTTGTTATTAATCTGCAGTCTTTCTTGTGCCCACCTACAGAGCATTAGTCTATTCAGAAAATTGTCTCCATGTAGTTGATGGTAATGACAGGGATGAAATTTGTTCAATTTCAATAATACTTCAAGGGCACTGCTTTTGAATATTCTTACATTGGTTGCTAAATCAAAGATCTGACATAGGGGTTGTAATCCACTGCAGCTAGCACCACAACTTCCCTAACTTCATCTATAGCTGTTCTGCTGTACTCCTTTTCTTTGGATGGACACTGCCTTCTTCAGAGAATTGATTTACTACATGATAAAATGAAGCTCTTGATGGAGTTCTATCAGGAAACCTCTCTGTGTGCAGAAAAATAGCTTGTTCCACATCTTTCCTTAATTCTTCATCAATGAGAATCATTATCACCTTTTCCAGTTGAGAAAAATGGTCCATTTCAACCCACAGTCAACTGAGTGTGCTTCAAACATTAACAACTTGAATGGAACTGACAGCTATTACTTAGTGATTGCTAATTGTAGGTAGGTACTAACAGTGAAACCACCTGAACATGAAGGGAACTGCAAGTATACTAATGACGGATACAAGCAAACCATTCTACTGTGAAAAGTAAACAAACCAATGGACACAATGTCTCACTGTCTCCTCGTCTACTGTTGTTATACTGCACTGTGTTGAAACGGTTCAACCATTCATTGCACCCTTCATACACAGCAGTTGACAATTTTCATTGTTATTTTTGCATTGGTTAAAAACAATTGCAAGGAGATTTCACACAAAAACTGTTTAGCTTTTTATGAGGAATAAAAAAGCAACATACAAAATGTGGGTTTCCATTAAAAAAATTAAATTGATCCTAAAATAACCATCACAATGATCTCCGTATAAAATAAAACTAATGGCATTTAACTTTCCACCATAATATCAAGCAACTTTTATTCAAGACGTTTCTTTCTACAACACTTAGTTTTGGAGGTATTGTACAGCCTCAACTTATGTGGTCCACCCCATATAGAGTTGTTATATTATACAGTAACTCTTTAGTGGTCTTTCTGTCCTTTGCTACTCTTCTGCGATCTAAGGGGATTTTAAACCATCAATTCCCACTAGAAAATGCAACGATACCATGTCTCACAGTTGCTGCTGTGCCAATTCCAGTCAGCCAGGTGTGTCTATCACTACAGTAAACATGGTGCAACACTTGTGTGTGGAAGAATGTGTGTTTATTTGCAATGTTTGCTTTGAATGAAAATCTGTGTGTACAAATAGTTTGTGTAATGGTTTTCAAACTCTAATACCTGCAAGAAAAACTATACATGTGATCTACAATAAATTTGAAGCTGGGTTCAGTGTCAGAAAAGTATTCCAAGAAAATGTTTTAATAGAAAAAATAACAAGCAGGTGCATCTCTGTCTTCTGGGAGAAATGCTACGAGTCTGTTAAATCTGAAATATTATATACATAAGAGCTCTATTACTATATATGAGAGCATTGAAACAATAAAAACCAGTAAGTGAATTATTGCAATTAATTTTTCCAATCTGTAGAAAGGCCTACATTGATTCACCGATTTTCATTTCCTCCACTGCGTCTTACTTTCATTTAAATGAACATCTGTACAAAACAGTCAATATTGGGCTTCAGAAAAACCTGTTCTATTGCATGAAATGCTTTACTATGATCCAAAAACTGGAGCCGGGTGTTGGACAATTAGTAGAAGAATAATAGGACCTATATTCTGTAATGCAACACTGAAATTCACAGCGATATTGCAGACTAATTATGAGCAATTTTCAATCGCCTGACAGAATTAAGAAGAAAATAAAATAAAATATCCTATGGTTGGTTTCAGCAAGATTCTGCAATTGCATATATGACTGTTCAATTATAAATGAAATAAGAGAAGCGTGTATCATTATTCTTGCTCATTACAGGAACTTAATGAGATAATTTTGTGCAAGAAATCAAAAGAATTCTTGGTGCTCAGCTTAGGTAAGTGGGCAATGACAACAAATTTTAGAGGCATCTACTATCAAGTGTGCCTCTACCGGCAAGATTTCATTGGTGCCTCTTAGTTCTTTTGCACAGTCAAGAGAGCCTGCAAATGGTTTTTCACATAATATGTCTTTGTGCATGCCACTCTTCAATCTCCCTTCAGGATGTATCTCTCAAGCTAATTAATTCAACCGAACAGTAGAACTGAATTAATCAGTTTTGCATGCTAAGCCCTCAAACACTGTTTCTATCTAAATACAAGACAATACATTTTTTTTTTCCAAAATATTAATATTGAGAACTGGGAATTGCTTTGCATTCATGGTGACATGTTTTCTGAATAGCATGCAGGAAAAAGTGCTTCATACTCATGAGCACTGCAATGGCAAAGCATAGGAAAAATGGTTGAAATTACTGCCAACATAATGACATATGCTGCAGATTCTGTTCATTTCATTTGTGCTGTAAAGTTAGCTATTAATGTACTTAGAGAAATTATATTTATTCTCACTATAAAAAAAAAAAAAATGTATTCGCGACTAAAATAAAAATAGAGGATTTCCTTTCACATTAGTGGTTGCAAATGTTCAAACAGAAAAGAGAGGTTTACCTGTAGATTTCCCTCCTCCCATCCTACTCACACTGATACATGTCCATTCTCCTCTCTCCCTTTCTCTCCCATCCATTAAGTGAAAATCTGTGCAAATTCAAATTAAGTCAAATTTTTGACAATGTGTTATACTAGGTTGTCTAAATAGAAAATCTTATCCATTACTGTCGTTACAGCTGTGCTGCTGCCAACACCATCTTCCACTGCAAGCATCCTGGTACGTTTTTGTTCTTCTCTCCCTCTTCCTCTCCCTCTCTCCTGCATTTTATATGAAGTTCTGTGCAAATTTTAATGGGTAAAACTTTTTACAATGACATGTTATATTAGGTATGTTGTATAGATAGAAAATCTTATCAATCACCATTGCTGCAGTTGAGCTTCTGCTGCCATCACTTTCCCCCACTGCACCATACCAATATATTCCACATTCTCCCCTTTCGCTCCCACTCATGATGTCAATTTATGCATAAATTTGATTTAAACATAAGTGTTCCTTAGTTTTCTTCAAAATATATGTGCATCACTTTTAATTTCATTTGAAAATTAAGTTATAATGTCTTCTTTTTATATAGATGATATGCTGAATTTCAAAATTAAGTTCTCAAAAAATGGGGGTTATCTTGCATTTGAGCTCATCTTGTATTTGGATAAATACAGTATTTTTATTGGAGACACTTTTGAATCTGTGACATAAGAGGTTTTTCTAAGTCAGAAGATTCATCCATGTGCATGCATAAGCAGAATGAAGTGACAGATGTTGACTAATCCTATTGCTTCTAGCCAGTACAACCAACATGCACAACATTTATAATAACCACAGCCAGCTTCTGAAAATAGTCACCAGACATTTGCAGAAGAATTGTGTAGCAGATAGCATGTGGAAGCACTTAGCAGCCAGTCGCAAGTCCTGACCATATTTGCTGATGAGCAAACGAACGTGGTTTGAGTTGAAAAAAGTTAATTAATGCTTGGGCAATTCCTGTTACATATAAGAAGTCATGACATATCAATAATGGACTATTCAACAGAGATCAATGTTTGAGCTTGCAAAAAATATCCGATTGGTTCAGTTACTGTCATAAAGTGTGCATGATCTCAAACAACACTAAATACATTGCAAAAGGTAAAATTGGTAATGCCCTTCAAACCGAGGAATGTAAACTAGGATGATGATGGATCCTTGGGATGACAGATTTGGAAATTAATGTGATAATGACATGACAATAGGGATGCAAACACCACTGCAATTTAATTGTTTGGACAGCAGTACAAAAGACTGGGTACTCAAATTTGTGAACGTAGGCAGCTCTACCCTATAGTATAGTCATTAGATTTTATTAAAGTTTAGGCTAGGAATAGTTAACTAATTAGTGTTTAGTGTAGATAGCTAGGCAGTGTAAATTAGGGATAAAATGACTGTTGGTTGCATTGTTTTAGTGAAGCAAAACTTATAATTTGGTTGCACTTCAATATGGCTACATGCAGAGTAGGTAAATAAAGAATTATAAACTTAAGTTATATTAAAACATGTTCTCCAGCATCAAACTACACTACACAGTAATCATAAATACATTTAGGACCACAAAATGTTAAGCTGTACTTGGAAAACCTATGCCACTTATGTTAGACTTTGAAAATTCTTGCATTACATGATGGAAAGTTAAAACCATTCTTGTTAAATTGAAGTGACAAATCTTACAAGTCAATTCTTTGAGTGAGCATTTTTCTTGCTTACCTAAGAGTGAACCATAGCTGTAGTAAATCATTACATTTTTTAAAGAAGGCAGCTAAAAAGGGAAGAGTGCAAAAAAATAAATAAATAAATAAACAAACAAATTAATAAAATAAAAAAGAAAGAAAGAAACAAACTAAGTACATTCGAAGCAATACCTGTGTGCCCTTGTGCGTAGTATGCGTTCTATAAGAGCATCCATACAATTTGGAAAGGCTGGACAATGTTCCCTTATTGGACAGTGTACAAATCCAAGATGTTGAAACAGCATCAGCTTTCTGTCCTGATCAATTCGATCCAAAGCTTTGTACCTGTGTACAATTTAAAGTTTCACCATTATTCAAAACATATTCACATCAGTAGATAGTTAACTTACAGTTTGTGACTCATATGCTGTTATATTATGCATCCACTATAGAATCACTATAACTGCTTTAAGGGAAAAAGCAAAATGGAAGTTGTGTGCATTTGGTCTATTGCTATTTGAAATCAAAACATACAAAAGAGGAAAGAAAAGAATAATTTTCTATTCAGCAGAAATATTTTCTTAGCAATCTTTAATATAATTAAGGGCCAAATTGAATTAATGTGGTAAGTATTAACACATACTTCACCTACTTTTATTGTGCAGGACAATTGTTTCGCAGACCATTGCCCACACCCTCAGCTGATGAACCACTACTGCTTGGGTTTGGATTCCAAGTTGTAGGTGGTGGTTGTGGCGACATCTGTTGGGTGGGCGATGAGATTGGTTAAGCAATCCTTAGGGGAGAACTTCATGTTCATGAATGTGTGGCAGTATTTATGGATGTAGATTTTCTCTCATGTTGATAATTGAAATGGATTCAAAAGTTATTTCAAGAGTTTGATGTTAGGGTTGAAAGAACTCTTGAGAGAACTTTCAAATCCATTTCATTTATCAGCATGGGCAAAAATCTACATCCATAAATACAGACACACATTGATGAACATGGAGTTTCCCCCTAAGGATTGCTTAACCAATCTCATCGCCCGCCCAACAGATAACACCACAACCAACACACTTAATCTTAGAATCCAAACCCAAACAGTAGTGGTTCATCAGCTGAGGATGCGAGCAACGGTCTGCAAAACAATTGTCCTGCACAATAAAAATAAGTGAAGTATGTGTTAATACTTACCACATTAATTAATTCAAATTGATTATACCTTCACTATAAGCAGTTTTAAAACTATGCAACTTATAATAATTAAGGGTCATTCGCAAACAGCATTCAAAGTAGTATTTCTGTTCATAAAAATGACACTATTCATTTTTCCATTTACTAATCAATAAATAATTGGAATTATTTGCCTCAATATTGCATCACAATGTTATAGGCTATCGAATATGCTGAATATTTGTAAAACTAATATAAATTATACTTCTAATTCCTTAAAGTAAGTTTCAAATAAAGTAAAATCAGAAAGAAAAGAGGCAATAAATATTAGAATATCAAATCCCTTCTAGACATATACATGTTCACTTTTACAGCTAAACAGTTCCAGGTAAAATAAAAGAAAACTTGATTTATTACCATAGAAAATACAACTCCTTAACTATATTATAATTGTTTGAAAGTAACATTTTACAATGAAAGCAAACCAATAAACTGAAGCTCACAAGAGCTATAAGAGTTTTACAGATGACAAAAGTTCTGATACATGTATCTAAAAATATGAAAAATAAATTAAATTATGGATCTGCATTTGTGAAGAAATAGTATTTAAAATACAATTATGCATTAATTCTGCTGTTATGTTTAAGTATTTCTGACCCAAAATGAAGTTCAGTTGATTATAAAATATTAACTGAGCTACAGTTATAGGACTTCATGGCATTGTTAATAAACATTCTTTCACTAAGTACAAGTATTTTATTTTGTGTTTATATTTTGAAGAGCTATTTAATAAGTTAGTGATAACTGTACCAGTCAATATGGAGTGAAACTCATTTTTAATGATTCTAGAACAAGGACTACTTTTTTTCTTTCAACCTCAGATCACTCTGCTACATGATCTGACAAGAATAGGAGGTGGATCTGCACACTGTGCTACTGAGCAGCTAACCCAGCATTATGACCTCCAAGGCTAGATTCAGCATATCATTTAAAGCTGAGCTACAGGGACTTCAAACTTGATTCTCCTGCCAAGTGCAAGTTATGAAGCATTATTTGTTTTCTATAGGCAGAAGGGAATAATGCAGCTGAATTCATTGCAGAATGAACTGTGTTTATGGCTCCAACTGTAAGAATGAGGATGTTTTGCACAATGGTGTAGGAAATTTAAAGAAGGTCGAGCTGATGTTCATGATGAAGGTGGACAAGAACGCCAATCTGTTGCTGGAGAAGATCTTGTTCAGCAATCTGATCAAGTGGATCGAGTCAGAAGTTTACCATCAGTGTGTTGTCTGCAGATTTTCTGAATACTTTAATGTCAGCTCCATACACGATTGTTGCAGAACTAGGCTATTGAAAACTTTGTGCACTCTGGGTTCCCAAAAAGCTCACTGAGAACCACAAAACTTGGTACATGGCATCAGCCTTACCCTTCCTCACCTGTTATGCTGATGAGGAGGAGTTTTTGAACTCCATTGTGATGGGATGAAACATAGATTCTTTATGACAATCCAGAATCAAAAGAACAATCCAAACAATGGATGCATACACACTTCCCAAAAAAGCCCACAAAGTTCAAACAAACCTTCAGCAACAGGAAGACCATAGTTGCTGTTTTCTGGGATCAGAAAACATGGAGTTTATGGAGCCAGGGACTATGATCACTGCAAATGTCACCTTATGTCACCTGCAGAGAGCCATTGAAATCAAAAAAAGAGATATGCTGTCATCTAGAATTGTTTTAATTCAATAATGCAAAACCTCATACTGCTGCAGTAACCCAATAGCTGCTTATTCAGCTTCATTTGGAAGTGTTCGAGTATCTGGCATACAGCCCAGATCTAGCACCCAAGTGACTTTCATCCGTTGGCAGCTGAAGAAAGGTCTGGGAGGACAGCACTATTGTGTCAATTGAGAACTTCAAGATGTCATGAAGACCTTCCTGCATTCACTGGTGGCAATCTTCCGTGAAGAAGGCATTGGAAAATTTGTTTATAGATATGACAAATGTCTTAATCTTTACAGTGACTATGTGGAAAAATAACTGTGACTATAGTGGACTTCAGGCACTAAAATAACTTTGTGGTTCACATTTGTCTTTCTGTTATGCCTTTTCTGAGGTTGAAAAAAAAATGTCCTTATAATAAATTAGCACTAATGTATGCAGGTGGATTGTTGACTGCATGCTCTACTTTTAATAACAATAACAGCTATAGGGAAAGTAAAAGTAAATAGAAATGACAAATAATGGGGAGCAAGAAAGTATTGCATGGATGAAAGTAGGAGTATGGAGGTTAAAAGGTTTATGAAAGGGAATCAATGTCCTATATGTGGCAGAAATGAAGACTTGGAACATAAAATATTTAAATGTAAAGGGACAGAAGTTTGCAGAAAAAAGTACATTAATAAGAAATGGTTTAGGATAGATAAAAATATAGCTGAAGTTGAAATGTTTCAAAAAGACAGTAAGAAGATTGGATAATTCTTACATAAAGTGAAAAATAAATGGGTATGGATAGTAAATAGTTAAACAAGCATAAATGTAATAAACTAGAATTAAGAAAGTATTGTAAAATATGGTTATGATTGATAAACAGCCAGGGCTGAACAATACTCATATTTGCCTATATATAGCTTATCATTAATAAATACATAAAAATAAATAATTTTAAGAACAATGACTGGTTTACATTTTTGCAGCACATTTTAAATCATACTGCTTGCTTATTCTACCTGTCTTAGTGCAATTTTGAGTACTAATATGCTTATATCATAGACAACATGAATAATCATAAAGACCAAATGAAAGTAAAATAGACAAGTCTTTTACTAGTGTCTCTATATCCAAATTTAAAAATGCTACAACAAATGAAGTGAGAATAGATAATCTTCTGAAAATGACAGTATCATTCCTATAGATTATGATGTCTGTATTGAATAGCAAAAATGGAAAAAAAAGAATGGAGAAAAGGTCCTACACATTATGGTACATTAAATAGGGGTAAATGCAAAATTGATGAACATTAAACTGAAACTTAACCCTTTTAGTGCCAATCACAATCTAATCGTGATCCGAAAATTCTGTGAAAATTGCCAATCATGATCTAACTGTGATGCCATTTTCATACTTTTTCCAGCAGGAAAGTCTGTGTACTTTCTAAGTTATAGCCAATGAGAAAGGGCTTCTGGAGCATTACAGAACATTATATTTACACTCCAAAGTGCTAAATTAGCTCCAAATTTAATTTCTCTAACCAGTTTTGCTTACGTTAGTTGAAACATGGCGTCTCCAGTCAAAGGTTATGAACCAAAGAGGAAAAAATGTTGCAGTTTGTGATGGATTAGAAGAAAGCAAGTGATTTTGAATTTTCAGACCTTGAAGAAAACGTTTCTAACTTTGATGTAAGAGAGGAAGATATACATTCTAGCTTCAACAATGAAAATGTAGCCAATAACAGCCCTCGTATGCAAATAATATTGGTGTACCTATCAAAATGGATTTATGGAGGTATAAGCAGATGACGCATACAATGTTAATCAACCATTCAGCTTTGCAACAACAAAAGTGCTAAATTCTACAGTAATATACATTACATTTATATTGTATTGCTTTATGCCATTTTCATTAATAATGGTGTCATGCTTTGTGTGCATGTGCATGTTTTTTTTTTTTTCTTTCTTTTTTTTCCCCCAGTTTTCAGCCTTTGGGTTACATGAATTTATTTTTTGTATTTTAAAAACTGAAACAACAGACCAAAACAGGATGCTGTTTTTGTAAAGAAATATCTGTATTTCCATCTAATTAGCCTCTTCTTTCTAGGTAGTAGGATGTTGTATGTCTAGTTATTCATTATTTTGGGATTTTTTACTTCATTTTCAAATTTTTCTTTTGTTTTATTTTTTTTAAACATATTGAAGTCTTCTCATTCATATAGTGCATATTATACAGCAATCAAAAGAAAAATGAAAAAAAGTTTCAGCTATGTTCATTTGGTACTCCTTTTATTACTAATAATTTAAAACCTGATTACTTCTCTAAAATTTCTTGGCACTTTTCAGACAGCATTTTGCTATTCAGGCTAGCACTAAAAGGGTTAAATAGCATTATTTAAATATATGTACAGTCGGGTCTGTTACATATAAATGCAAGATACAAATGCAAAAGTTTTGGGCCTTTATTGCACCCATTTTACATGCAGCATCTAATAAAATGCATTTCTCTTAATCTACAGAACCTGTATTCTTAAAAGCTACTATCTTGTCATCTAGAGGCACCTACTACTTGGAATGTGTAAAACCATGTATGTTGTGTAACAATTCTTTTTTTCCACAAAAAATGTACAAGTAAAATTTTTAAAGTTTAAATGAAATTTCACAGAAGCATGACATTTGAATTCCATGCCCGGAATTAGTGGCTTTTGAGATGAATTTAATAATATTAATGACTGCCTATCCCACTGCATCATTAGTCATAACTTCACTTTTGTTTCTTTCTCTTCCAGTTCATGGAAATAAAATGTAGAGTAACAAGTTTGAATTCCTACAAACCTTTACACATATTCATTATTTCACCATTTTGACTCATAGAATCCTCAATTAAAGAAATAGTTTTTAATAATCTCCAAGGGTATTATTTATATGATACCTCAGGTTTCAGATTTATTTCTCACACTATGAACATGTCAAAGCAATGTCAGCTGATAGTATCATATTTCATATATTTTGCACTGCATACTCATTTTTACACAACCACACACACATTTCTTCTTCTTTCTTCAACTTGATCTGCTGTGTATTGATGGCTAAATAAAAAAAGAATGTAAAAACTTGATATAGTCCCAAGGTCTCATATGTATTGCCCCTAAAACCATCCCTTCAAAATAACATTAAAATTTTAGCTCTTGAATATGTATGTTCTTTTGGATGTTAATAACACATTTTAATCCACAGAATAAAATTTACAAATCCTATCTAAATCTCATTTTAGACCCCTCCCCAAAAATGTCTTTTTTTGCAAATATCTCCCACAAAGAACCATTAAGCACAAACACATAATCACAATTTTATCCTAATTTAATCTTGGGATGCTAGAAGCTAAGGAAAAACTTTCCTTATAAAGATGTTCCAAAAATAAATTTAGATGTGCCAAAAAAGAAACTGGATTCATACTCTAACACTTTATTGAAAAAAAAAAAACATTCAATGGCAATGTTAGCCCCCTTAATAGGCCCCTCTTTGGTCCCTACACCACTCCATGCAAATGCTCCACTACTGGAAGTAGTGCTACAGGTCATTCTACTTTATTCTGTTTAACAGTTGCATCAATTTTACTTTTAATACATCCATGGACTTGAATCTGATGCCTTTGAGTTCAGACTTTACTTTTGGGAAGTGCAGAACATTACACAGTGCTAGATTCAGTGAATACAGTGGATGTTCCATCACTGGAATGTTTTTTACTCTTCACAGATAGCTTGTTATCAGCTGGGGCATTATCCTGGTGGAGGATCTAAGAGGTACTTTTCCATAAGTCTAGTCTCCTTCGTTGCACACATTCATGGAGGGTCTTCAAATTTTTTTGCAATACGCGTGATGACAATCTGGCATGCAGGCATCCAATAAATTTATATAACTCCCCAGATATTGAAAACAATAATCTTTTGTCTTTTGTCTTGACTTTTGATTTGTTCAGGCATACTTTCTTCCTGAGAGATTGGGTCTTCTTACAATACATGGGTTGCCATTTAGTCTTTGGAGTAAATTGAAAACTCAAGTTTTGTTTCATGTAATTACCCTTCTGAAGAAACCAGAATTATTTTCAATGTTTTCAAAATGTCAACACAGACATTCACCCGATGTTTTCACTTGTATACGAGTTTTACACTATTTTATCACACACCTTTTTTCCTGCCCAGATGGTTCATGCAAAATCTCTTTTAACACTATTGATGTTAAATTCAGCAACTGGTCAAAAACTCAATCATTAATTTAGCTACTTTCTTCACATTCTCTTAAGTTTTTGTAGTGGAAGGATGGCCCAATTTTTGATCCTCCTGACATCATCCTTACTGTAAATGTTTTAAATGGCTCATAAACTTGTATGTGAGAAGAACAACAATGATCAGCATAAACTCCAACACACTGAAAGTTTATATGGCAGATTTTCTAAGCTTTTTAAGAAATTCAATGTTTTAACATTTCTATTTTGAGGCTAGTGAGTAATATGGATTTTACATAATGGGTTACCAACCTAGCTGCACAACACCTAACCTGGAGGACCAGGTAATTTGACAATCAAGGTAGTTTTTAATTTGATGTTTAACATTTCTGTTTTAGCACATTGTTAGGCCTAATCTGTTAAAGGCAGCAGCAGAAGAAAAAGAAGAGTTAGAAGAGGAAAACTTTAGCACCCCCCATTATTCTGATGGAGCTCAGACACATAATCCACCACTACTGACACTATAACCACCATTTTGTGTGACATTACAGGGGATGTCCATACGCCAATCCCCTTAATCCTCTTCAGCCTTGAGGTGGGAGATAAATAAAAATTTAGGTTCAGTTTCTTCATTGTCATACCTTGTATATCTACATGCTAATACTGCAATGTGTACAATGAGAGGGAGAGAAAGGACACTTATGCTAAATTGCTGTTGCATTCCCCATGAAAAACAAGGGTAAGGTTCAAATGCCATTGGATTTCAATTACACACATCAGTACAGGGATAAATTAACCATAAATTGACTAACAAGAACGCATCATGTTGAACACAAAAAGTTTTATGAAGGCCAATATACATTGGAAAATTTGTTTCTTAACTGATAGAGTAGATGAACATATAATCCTGGGCTTGTATACTTTGTTGCAAGTAGAAGATATGTGAGGTTATGTCTCAACAAAATTCTAGCGATTATGTCATAGGCAAGAAATGTGTGTCATACTTTGCTGCACTACAAGTTTCATTAAATTTCTTCAGCAATCGATTTCCATTGTTGGTTCTTTATTAGGTGCAGGAAATTCACCCTCACCTTGCAAACTGTAGAGAGTTATGTATATTGTATTTTGCAAAAAGAGGAAAAAAGTCTGAAAGAAGCTGTAACAAATGAGTGAATTACAATGAAGCTATTAATAAAAAGACACAATATGCTGTTTTGTTTTTGTTTTTTTGTAATAAAAGTGCTCATTTGTGGTGATGACATGATAGATAGCTTATTTGTGGAGGATGTTAAAAAGTCCTTGAAAAAGTAAATCCTACTAAATATGCCCAAGCAATTAAGTGTAACTCAAGGGCTTAAGATTCATTACTGTAACATATTTTCAGTAACTTCAGATTCAGTCTGTTACTAGTATGTAAATGCAGTTAAGAGTTTTGATTTCTGAAAAAGTAGTATATACACAATACTGGATTCATAATTGAATTTGATTTGCAGTATGTGGCCCTCAGAGCTTCCTGAATCTGCCTAGCGATACTGTACGGTACCACAAGTACTTAGGATTATTTAGAGCTGCTGTGTTGACAATAATGATTGTTTTAAATGTGGCTCTTTGTTTACATTAGCCAAGGACACTGCAGACATTGTTTATCAATGTAAAATTTGAAAGTTAAGCAGCACATTGTCATAGTGGAGTCCGTCAGCTTATATGCAGTTCCTGAATAGCTCTACATGGATATCCGTTTCAAGTAAGTAATTGAATATATTGAATTATAACTACTGTTTGCAAAACATTTGGTGGAATATATTACAAAAACCTTATAAGAAGATATTGAATTCATGTTTTCATTTCAAATATGCTACTTGTCAAATATATAGAACTTAGATTCAGCCTGGTACCATATGGTACCACTAGGCAGATGCCATAGCATTTTGCAGATAACCAAATTTTTCTCTTTGTATCAGTCATACTTATTGTATATTATTGTTCAAGGGGCATAACATTTGCTGACGCTATGCAAATATTAGATGATGATATAATTTGGATGCCATATTGAACCACCAGACAGATGTTGCATTGAATCTGACGAAGATTCTGGAGAGGAAGATATTGGCAGTTTACATGATAACCCTTCAGTTCAGAAATCAGTTGCGGACAAAGGCAGCTGTGTGTAGGCCTGATAATTATGCAAATGAACTTGTGACATGATGATATTTACGAAGCAGAAGAATACATAGAAGAAACAATACAATGTAATGAATCCTTTACTTCGAAGAAATGAAAGATGACTGAGGCTCAGAATCAAGATAAGATGAGATCCATGGTTCTCTGTACTAGTTCTGAATGCAGTTGAGGAACTCAAAAGTAAAGATTGTGTTGCAGTAAATGTGATAAGTAGAGACCGGGTTATATGCAACATAAGAAGCTTGAAATATGCATGAAAAGTGTCAAAATAAGCAACTTTGAATAATACAAACAAATTAATGATTAGATATATATATATATTTATATTACTTCAAAAACAATATACAATTAGTAGTTTTTATTATTTCGTTCAACAGAAAAATGTATCATTTACAAATTTGTTTACATTTTGTTACCATGGTAAACGAAAACGATCAGGTACTCTTCCAAATGTTCAGTAGTAAAATTGTGTTGTCGATTGCTCAAAACATTTTTATAAGCAGAAAAGAACCATTATACATCAACTCAGGTCACTGGGCAGTATTTGAATTTAGGTGCTATATTGGCACTTATTGTTTCTGGTAAAAGTTCATCCATCCCATTAATAAAACTATCAATTTGACACACAGGTTCAAAGCCTGGGTTATTGTTCATAATGTTTGTAAACTTTTAAGTTTTATTGGGAATACCTCCGGTAAAGAGGAGCTCACTAGACGGATTTCATTCAGTACCTGAATAGACTCATCAATGCCAAATCTAAAGTTTAGAGCTTTTTAATATTCGCAGATATATGGGAAAAATGAGTGCTAATCATAGCAAGATTTTTCTGAATACCGGAATCCTTAAATCCTTCCTTGCACTGACAAGCTGACAAAGACTCTGCACTATCGAAGTCATTTACTACACCTTTGATGGCCTCGAAATGTTCATTGTAAAGCAATACAGCTTCAACCCAGGTACTCCATCAAGTTACCATTGTTTCGGGAGGTAAAGGCATACTTCATAGATTTTCTCTGTAAGGCTTGATGCGGGCAGATGCCATAAGAAACTTTCTTTGTTGATGAAATCAGTTTGTTTACATTCCCAAACGTGGATCGTACTTCTTCAGCAAGGCAATGTACTCTGTGAATGAAGCAAATCACATGAATCATATCTGTGTAAAATACTTGGAGGGCTTTGTCAGCTTTGATCATGTAGGGAGCAACTTCTCCTTTCATCTGCAGAAGATTCTGGAAATATCTTTTTAATGCCCTCATTCACAAATCTGGCGATTGTAGAATGATTTACACTTTTTAATTCTTTGTAGGCCACCAAATAGGAAGAAGGAGGTTTTTGTTTTAATGCTCCAATAATTAAATTAGCAATGCAACAGCCACAATTTTAGGTAGTTTCATCAGCTGAAATCCAAATAGTTTTATCCTTGTTCACTGAGTATTTCTTCCAGAACATGTAGATAAATTGTCGGCACGTAATTCCTTCACAATATTGATTCATCGGTACATGTTGATTTAAGCAATATTTGCGCAGAAAACCTTTGAGAATAGGGTTTGTAAGTTTGTGAAGAGGCATATTACTTGCAATGAATGCTTCACATAGATCCATGTTCAAGCATTTGTTTTTAGTTTTGTTTTTCTTTTCTCTGGAGGTTAAATCACTGCTACTGTTATTTGCTGCTGTTCAAAGTTGTCGTCGTGGGCCTTTCTTTTACATTCCTGTGATATGATGACTTGTCTTGACATTAGTCTAAGTAATTGAAACACACAAAATGTTTTTCTCGCAAACTCGACAGTACTTATTTCCATCATGACTAAATGCTCCCGAATAGTCAGCTATCCACAAAATGGCATATATTTTTTCGGGTGACATGGTACATTACACATTACACGTTGAACTTTGTACAAGTAAATAGAACACTAAACTGAAACAATGGACATGCGAAAAACAACTTCAAAATGGAAATGAAGTTTTATTTATGGATCCTCTTTACCTGCTGTGGTTCTCAGCATCCCATTCTATACTGGGTGTGAAAGACCACTTACTTTTGCTCAGAGGCCTCTTTTTCAGGCTTGAGTTCTTCTATGTGTCACAAATATATGACATGGGACCAATGGAGTTACTTCCCTTCAGAAGAAAGCCATGCTAAGTATTTTTAAGCCCAAAAAAATCCATCGACCTCTGTCGGGTTTGAACCTGCCATCACTATAAAACATCAAAACGAGAAGATGCTTGCATCCGCCCTCTTAAATTTCTAAAATGTTGTAAATATAGCCCTGAATATGCATCATCCCTGCTTTTGGTTAAAATATGCAATAACCAGTGAAAAGGGGCTAAATATGCAAATGCATATAATCCGGCCTCTAGTGATGAGTATTCTAAATGGACTGAGGCTTTCTCACAAGGAATACGTTACAGCTGCCTTAGAAGTATTTGGTTTCCTTGTTTAAATGCAGACTTGTAGAGGTTTTTCTCAAAATACAATCTGATTCTCAGAGAAAAAAGGATAAGACTGACAACTAATACAGAGACTCATAATTGTAGAATTTGATTAAGGTGTATCCGCAACTCTTGTTACAGTTAGTACAATGAACAATTTTAATTATTATAAACCTACATTTTTCTATTCTAGATATTTTCAGTATTAAAGCCATGTGAATTGATGGCGAGATACATGCTCTCAAAATATCAGTGTTCCACCTGACTTGAAGTCCAAAAGAATCTACAGTGTATATGAAAGCTTTGGCTCCCATTTCCATGTTGTGCGTGTGCGTGTGCGTGTGCGTGTGCGTGTGCGTGTGCGTGTGCGTGTGCGTGTGCGTGTGCGTGTGCGTGTGCGTGTGCGTGTGCGTGTGCGTGTGCGTGTGCGTGTGCGTGTGCGTGTGCGTGTGCGTGTGCGTGTGCGTGTGCGTGTGCGTGTGCGTGTGCGTGTGCGTGTGCGTGTGCGTGTGCGTGTGCGTGTGCGTGTGCGTGTGCGTGTGCGTGTGCGTGTGCGTGTGCGTGTGCGTGTGCGTGTGCGTGTGCGTGTGCGTGTGCGTGTGCGTGTGCGTGTGCGTGTGCGTGTGCGTGTGCGTGTGCGTGTGCGTGTGCGTGTGCGTGTGCGTGTGCGTGTGCGTGTGCGTGTGCGTGTGCGTGTGCGTGTGCGTGTGCGTGTGCGTGTGCGTGTGCGTGTGCGTGTGCGTGTGCGTGTGCGTGTGCGTGTGCGTGTGCGTGTGCGTGTGCGTGTGCGTGTGCGTGTGGGTGTGGGTGTGGGTGTGGGTGTGGGTGTGGGTGTGGGTGTGGGTGTGGGTGTGGGTGTGGGTGTGGGTGTGCGTGTGCGTGTGCGTGTGCGTGTGCGTGTGCGTGTGGGTGTGGGTGTGGGTGTGGGTGTGCGTGTGCGTGTGGGTGTGGGTGTGGGTGTGGGTGTGCATGTGCGTGTGTGTGTGTGTGTGTGTGTGTGTGTGTGTGTGTGTGTGTGTGTGAGAGAGAGAGAGAGAGAGAGAGAGAGAGAGAAAAGCAACTTAAGCCTTTTGTCAATGCAGAAAAAGTAACATGGATATTCCTGTGCATCATGCATTAATGCTTATGCAACCCTAATTATTTTAATTTTTCTCTTTTAAGATAGATTTAAAAAATTTTATAAGTGATCAGGTTTATATTTAAACATTTCTTCTTGAATGGTACCTTGAATCATCAATCAAGACCAACTCCACATTCACAGCAAATAAAGCTGGTTTCTTTGCAAAGTCCCTTTTTGCAACACAGCAGGCACTTTCAAAATGGGTGCAACTTGTTTGCTGTAGGTGGTACAACTTCATGATAGTGATTTCCTTCAGGGCTAAGAGCTACAAGTGTTTTGGATTTCTTATTCGCAGTATGAAGAGGCCTAAGAAATCTCTTTAAACATTTAAGGCAGATAAATAAATTCTCAACTTTGCTGAAAGAAAACAGCATCTGCAAATAACTCAAAAGACAGCTAAAATAAGCTACAGCTAACATGCAAACTTCACTTGTAAAAATATTCTGACATGTACATACAAATACCGACAGAGAGGTTTGGTTTAAATACAGCCTGGTGTGTTGCACAACATGGCAGACAAGTATATTATTGCATGGCAGCACAAATTGAGTCATGAAACCTTGAACCTAAGAAATGCTTTTCTGAGTGAGCTGTTATCATTCTTTTACACACACAAAAAAAAACAAAAAAACAGGCTGACTCAAAAATAAGGTTTATCTGTCTCACAGAATGACTTAGCTTGCGACAGATAAACATTGATATTGTGGGCGTACACCACCTACTGAGCTTTAAACCAGTTTATGTTTCATTAAAATAACCTAAAAGTTTGGATAGTACAAATGCATATTTACAATATCATTAGCCCATTTAATCATTTAAATGTCTTGCACTGTTTATTGGGTATCCATTTGCAGCCTGTGCAGAGTTTAATTTTTAATTAGAGAAAATGTAATCATCAGGCATAGGAATTCTTCAGCAGATGGCTTCAAATTATCTACTTTCAAACCATTATCACTGCAAAGAATGCAAAACATTACAAGTATCGAAGGTCCTAACAGGCAGGTAAAAATGGGCAACTTCTGTGTGCAAATCCCAAAAGACTTTTGACGGATGGGGAGTGTAGTGTGGTACCAACGATGTCCCTGCCTAAAGTCCAGTGATGGCATAAACCTATTCCCTTCTGTGCTGCCTTTAAGGATTACTAATTCCTATATAAGACAATCATTTATCCTCTTTTCACCATGCACAGAGAGCAGTAACACAGTGAATGCAAATAAACTAGGGAGTAAAGATTTGTTTCATAAATTCCCCCCCCCCCCTTTTTTTTTATTTTTATTTTAATTCATCTGGCATAATATTTTTCATGGTGTACATGTATTACCTGGAATCATCTTGTAAAGCATCAGTAATTTCTTTAATATCATCTTGTGTAATGGTTCCCTCAGGTGCGATGCTCTTGAAATGATAAAACAGATCAGCATGCTCCAGCAGCAACTCCTGTAAAATACATGCAATACTATGCAATATCTGCTAAAAGCATTAACTCAGACAAGACTATCCAATTCCTGACCTTAATTTCACACAAACCCAGAATTTTCTTTAACTTGCAGTTGACGCCTGCAAGAATGAAGTAAAAATATAACCTAAGAGACAAGTCTGCATTATTTTATTTGCATGCTGGTGCCTGTTCTGGAATCACATTATGCTATTCAAATATAGAGTTATGTATTGCTAAATATCATCTGTAGCAATGTACACATTTGCTCTGATATCCATCTTCTCTTAGAACCCTTAAGTGAAAAGAAGTAATACTATACGACAGTTTGAAATTTTAAACAATGTGTCATTCTGGATTAAAATGCAGTGCCAAATTGGTTTGGCAACCAATGAGGGAAAAAATTGTATTAAAGTCATCCTTAAATCATGTTGTTTCATTAACAACTCTTCAGTGAAGCATCTTGTGATAGACGACATTTCTTGTTTTATTATCAGGCGCAAGAACAAATAATGCAGATGATCTTCTGACCCGTGAACATGCCACATATAATTCACCATGGGAAAAACATGGATATTCTAGATTCAGACCACAAATTTTCAAGGATTGGCCTTGTGATTTGTTAATCGCCATGGCGAATGCAAGACGGATCGGAAATTGAAGTAATTTAAACTCAAACGGCGAATCGGTTGGGATCATCGGGATCCTTGGAATGAGAACTTCCTCACCTTCGAATTTTCCTTTGAGTATCGTCACGTAAATCACATTGTTCATCAATTTACTTACCACCAAACGCCTTCCGTTGCACAGCTTTGGTGGTTTATGTTTCGAAGCATGATTACTACGGAGCCAACCTTTAGTCGTAAATTGTGCACTGGTAAGCCAGGCACATCCAAGGAGTTTAAAAATTCAATTGGATAGTCCCAGATCACCAGTTTGGTTTCCGTACTGGACATTCCACAACCCTGCAGTTGCTGCGACTGGCTGAGAAGGCTGCCCTGGGCTTCCAGGACAACTTCAAAACAGTCGCGGTACTCTTGGATGTGGAAAAGGCCTTCGCCACCACGTGGCATCAGGGACTCTTGTACAAGCTCAAGAACGCAGAAATCCCTCCCCCCTACCTTCACCTGCTTAGTAGCTTCCTTCGGGACCGCACTTTCAGGGTGAGGGTGGACTGGAGGCATTCCACAGTCAGACCCATAGTGGCGGGAGTGCCAGAAGGCAGCGTGCTGTCGCCGTTACTCTTTGCCGCCTACATGTCCGACTTCCCCACAGAACCCAGTACAGTTACGTGCCAGTATTCCGACGATGTCCTCATAATGGCGCGTAACAAGAACGCCCGATATTGCTTCCCCCCGCTACAGAGACAGCTCCAGGCCATAGGCAGATATGGAGTGAACAGTGGCGGATGGCCATCAGCCCGCAGAAGAGCTCAGCTCTACTGCTGGCTAAAGTCCGTGGCTGGCAACCGGAGAGGTCGCTGAGGTTGCAGCGGCGGTGGATCCCCTGGGTCCGCACTGCCAAATACCTTGGAGTCCTCCTCGACCGCGGCCTTACTTTCACTCCACATGTCAGGGAGAAGGTCGGTATGGGACACGCTGCCCTATGGCAGTTGTTTCCCATCTTCTGCTCCACCATGCCTACACACTTAAAACTACGGCTGTACCGCCCCTGATGCTGTACGGCTGCGAGGTCTGGGGTTCGGTGGCTCGTTCCACCATCCGCAGGCAGCAGACCATGCAGAACAGGGCATTGAGGATGATATATGGCACAGACCGTAGATTCCCGTCCCACATTCTCCATTCCCACTCCAGAATCCCTTACATAGTGGACGTTGTGCGAGAAAGAGCTAGCACAATATACACTAAACTTGCTCCCCACCCAAATCCCCAGGTGAACACTCTCGGTCTTTACGACCACACGCTGCCTAGGAGACGCGTAAGCTACCGCCTTCCCAAGGATGCCTTGGGATGGTAGTTTTCCGGCCACCTCTCCCTTCTTTACAGTTCTACCCGCCAAGTTAAGCAGCATCGGACCCGGTCCCGACTCGGACGGGTGACCGTCCAATTGTACTCCGACCAGATCTGCAACACTGGCTTCCCCCACCCCGTACCTATATCCTTTCAGTTTTCCCCGCTAGCCGGCACTGCTTTCCTTGACAGCCCGCAAGCGGCTGGCCAAGTTAAGCAGCATCGGGCCTGGTCCCTCTCTGGGTGGGTGACCACTCAGGTAGGTAAGCCAGCCCGCACTGGCTGCACAGAGGGAAACACCCTGCCACATTACTTCGACACAGACATAAATGCTTGCACAAGACTACATCTTTTATATCACACGGGTAAATCCGCGAGAAAAGCGGATAGGTACCGTGGTGATTTGCCCCCGCCCGAGTACACTTGGGCGACTAGTTCCTGCTCCTGGCTCCTGGCAGCTTCTGGCTCCTGCTCTTCATGTGCAATTTCATTCGCAATGTTTCGAATCCTAGTTGCATTATGGCTTTGTTGGGAAAGATTTGACTGTCTTGGTCGCGGCATTCTTAATGATAATATCGGCACAATAAGCTAATAGAAACTCGAAACAAACACCATAGACAACAATGCGTTTAGCTGTCTGTTGCGTTTTGTTATACCACGTTTTATGTCATGTCCCATGGAAACGGGATAAAAAGTATCCTATGTCCGTCTCCTGGTTCTAAGCTACCTCCCCACCGATTTTCAGCCAAATCGGTTCAGCCATTCTTGAGTTATAAATAGTGTAACTAACACAACTTTCTTTTATATATATATATATATAGATTATTGATGAATACAGAGTTTGTAATCCATCAATGCCTTACATTATGTTCCACCCCTTGATTCACTGTTCTACATCTATGTCTTACAAGCAAACATTCTTATGGGGCAGATAAAATCTGATTTTTTTTTTCCAGCATGTTTGTAATGTCAAAACAAGTGCTTATACAACTTTTTATAATGTGAGTGTGATTACTTCGTGAGTTACTTACAAATTAATATGAGCAGGGGAAGGAGGCGACATTTGGTTTCATGTGCAAAGAAATGAAATTTCTCACCTTAATTGAAGCTTCTCGGGAGTACTACACATCTCCAAATGTGGTTATTATTCCTGAATATATACCCTGCAGTAATGGTATCCCACAAATAGTTTTGTAAAACATAATTTCACTGAAGACCATTCACACCTAATAACTGCCACTTTTTTGCATTTATTACTTCAAATTCCTTTCAAATTCTTAAAGCAAAAATCCGTTGTGTTTTGGAAATCGTTTTTGTTTATTTCTGAAGTCCAGCCAGCAGCCAACTGTACTGCAAGGACTAAGTGATAAATGCAAAAAAGTGGCAGTTATTAGGTGTGAATGGACTACAGTGAAATTATGTTTTACACACTTTTTGTGGGATACCATTACTGTAGGGTATATGCTCAGGAATAATAACATCATTTGGAGATGTGTAGTACTGCTGAGAAGCTTCAATTAAGGTAAGAACTTTGATTTCTTTGCACATGAAACCAAATGTCACCCCCCTTCTCCGCTCTTATTAATAAGTAAATAGCTTGCATTATAAAAATTTTAATAAGCATTTGTTTTGACATTACAAACATGTTGAAAGGAAAAAAAATTACATTTTTATCTGCCCCATTAGCATGTTTGCTTGTTAAGAGATAAATATGTCCTTAAAGGAAGAGAAAAATAACCTGTACTCTCTGAACCATAAAGAGAAGAAACTATTGAAAACATTGCTTAATTTTATTCACCATAAAAGGTTTCACTTAATTATGTTTTTATCATGGCTATCCAAGATGAAGCCTGGCTTTAGGCTGGTTGCTGGTTACTTATTGGCTGCTTACTAGGCAGAAAGCTTGAGTAGGCAGACAAGGCTTAGATTGCTATCAGGCTGACTGTGGTAACTTGGATTGCTAGAGTCTACAAGATAATAGAGTCAGTCAGAAAATGGATTCCAGTAGTTATGAACATAAAACATTATTAGATAGTGATACAATAAAATGGGTGCACTACAATTTGACATGAGAAAACATGTTGCACATCAAGTTAAAGTAGAGAGAAACATTTTTTTATGAATATCATTTATAAAAAGTTTGAGAAGCTTATGCAATTTTTTTTTAATACTGTAGGATTTCAAATTTTTGAACAGCTTCTTGACCTAACTAAACACAAAATGCAAAAAATCTTGGAAAAACTGCCATGGCAATCCCATTGTCCAAGAAGAAACATTCCCACTTCCGATGACGTGATCAAAATCCAAAGTTTACCTTCTTATCTAATTTTAAAATAATAGGGAATTCTGTTTAATACAAATTCTTAAAGGCCCAATATACTGCTGCTCCTTGACACATATGCTGAAACATGAACGCCCAGTTGCTCCTACCAACTAGTGAAGGCATCAGGTGACATCTTACCTGTAGAGGAGACCGTCCTGGAGTTAATGGTAGGACGGAGAACTGTGAGCCTGTGAGTGTTCGTCGCAAGGGTGGCCAAGGAGGTGATACTGGGACTGGGTGTCCTTAGTAGCCATGAGGCAATGGTTGACATAGGTCAGAAGATCTTATGACTTGGTCGAGATGAGGTGTTGCTCTAGAGCCGCCACAAGCATCCAGGGATCTGCAGGGTGATTCTGAGGGAAGATGATGGTTGGTATTTAAGGGCACTTAACTGTAAGGTCATTAGCACCCTGATCCTGAGGAATGATGTAGCTATACCTGCAAGAAGCGAGATAGTGGTGAAGACACACCTGGAGAGCCAATGGTCAAGGAACCTTGTATTAGACTGGAAAACACTACTGAATGAATTATATGTCACCCAGGCATTGATGTCATATTGGGAAGAAGTGCCCATGAGGCTGCTGAACCCTTAGAACACCAACCAAGACATACAGGCCAGGATGGAGTTAGTGAAGGCAGGCCAGAAATGAGTGTATTGCCGTGCAATGGATCCGCACTGTCACAGAATCTAAGGCCATGGCTGAAAGTCTTACTGAAGAAGGCAGCCAACCATCAGAATGCTTCATAATAGGAGAGGGTCTGACATCTACTTAGCTGAGCCAGCCTGTCTTCGGTGAAGGGAGCAGTGATTATGGCCACACTGACTGAGTACACCATAACATCAACACTGGAGGCACCTCACCTATCTGGCACCACTAATGCATGTTCCTTTGCCAAAACAGTCAGATGCATGGGACATGTTGGAGACAATGAGATCTACGGGAATCACTGAAAGTCTGACAGCCCTTGGTGCTCCCTTGTAGTCTTGGTGAAGAAGAACATCTGTGAGCTACACTTCTATATGGACTACAGGAAGCTGGATGCTGTTACCAGAAAGGAGTGTTTCTCCTTACCATGGATTGATGACATGCTGGTGTGCAGTGGTTCTTGACTTTGAATTTGAAATCAGGATACTGGCAAGTGGCCTTAGATCCCAGAGGCAAGGAGAAGACTGGGCTTTGCAAATTTATGGTTATGCCCTTTGGTCTCTGCAACGCGCCAGCCACCTTTCAGGAGTGTCTCATGGAATCAGTAATGAGAGGGTTGACTTGCAATGCCTGCTTGCTTTATCTGGATGACATTATCATCATAGCCAACAATTTTGAAGACAATCTCGAGAAACTGACCATGATACTGCAAAGGCTGCAGGCAACTAACATGAAGTTGAATGCAAAGAAGTGCGAGCTTTTTTGCAAGGAGGTGAACTACTTGGGCTACATAGTCTCACCATCTGGGGTGGCCACAGACCTGGAGAAGGCTCATGCAGGAGAAATTGGTCTTGCCTGAAAGACAAATGAGAGCTACAAAGCTTCCTGAGCCTATACAGTTACTACTGCAGGTTTGTCAGTGTTTCTCCAACTTCAGGAAACCTGTCACTCATCTGAAGGAAGAGCATTGGCCTTATTCATGGTCAGAAGAGGGAGAGAGTGCATTCCTGGAGCTTAATCCATCACACTCCAGTGAGCCTATTTTAGAATTTCCATATCCTAGAGGCAACTTTATTGTGGACACTAATGCTTGCAACACTAACACTGGAGGCATTCTAATCCCAAATCCAGGAAAGTCAGGAGTGGGTAATAAGCCTACTACAGCAAGACACTTTCCAAGACAGAAAATAACCTGGTAAGAGCTCCTGGCAGAAGTAAAAGCTGAAGCACTTCCACAAGCATCTGTGCAGTCAGCTATTCCACCTGAGGAATGACTACTTTACCCTCACATGGCTGTTAAGCTTCAAGAACCTGGAGGACCAGACAGCCTGCTGTGTCTAGAGGCTCCAAGAGTATAACTTCACAATAGAACATCAGAAAGGAAGGAGCCACTCAAATGCGGATACCATATCATGACAACTCTGTACCACTGCACCAAGGTTGCAGACAAAGAATGTGCCCCAGTTGTACACATTATTTCAGCAATGCCTGCAACTGGATGGGATAGTATAGATCTGAGGAGGGAGCAGCTAGCAGATGCTGACTTGGGGCCACTCCTGAGAAAAGTGGAGGCAAGGAATAGACTGAGCTGGGAGGACATCACACCCAGGAGTAAGTGTGTACAAGTCTTACAGGGCCTAATGAGACACATAGAAAGTGGTCAAGGAAGGAGTACTTTTCAGAGTATGGGAGTTACCTGATGGGAAGACCCAGATAGAGCAACTGATTCTCCCTCACAATAAGTTGCAGAAGTGCTGGAGGAAGTCATGTGGGAACTTAGGGAGGACTTTTGGCATTGACTTGACATTGAAAAGCCCCAACAATGGTACTGCTGGCTGAGACTACAGGCAGATGCTGAGAGGTGGTGCCATTAATGACATGTGTGTGCTGCAAGTCATGGCCCACAGCCAGGAGCCGGGGTCGCATGCAGCAGTATAATATCAGAGCACCTTTCAAATGCACAGCCATTGGTGCAGCTGGGCCATTTTCTCTGTCAGACAGGGGCAACAAGTTTCTGGTTGCCATGAATTACTTCAAGTGGCTGGAGACGTACATTATCCCTAATGAGGAGGCCAAGACCATCGCAATCTGCCTTGCAGAAGAACTGTTTTGTCACTATGGTACCTGTTGAAGCTGCATAGTGATCAGGGCTGAGTTCCAACCTGATAAGAGAAACACTGGAGCAACTTGGAATGCACAAAGTGTGCACAATACCTCTCCACCCACAGTCAGATGGCATGGTTGAGTGGTACATCAGACTCTAGAATAATATTTGAGAATGGTTGATGTCAGGAATTGGATATGAGGGTGTCACTTTTCTTGCTGGCCTACTGTTCAACTGACACCACCAGGTAGACACCAGCCAGTTTGGTTTTTGGCAGGGAGCTGCATATATCATATGTCCTGATGTTTCGGAGTCCTCCTGGTGCAGAACTCCCAGCAGTTGACTACATGGAGAATCTCGTACACCAGCTTCATGACATGCATAAGATGGCACATCAACACATCCAGATAGCAAGTAACCTGATGAAGACCCATTACAACTGACAGGCAACAGCCAAGGTTTCCAGTGGATTTGATGTGACGTCTTGCAGCCATAATCGCTGCACTTGACTGGGTGGCTTGCTTCTTAAGTCATAGCTGATTGTTGCTACACAGTGTTACACCTGAATGAGTGAACACGTGTGCCATCAGCAAGTTCTTTAACATTGAAACTGTGCATTGTTACATCCATGTGCATTTGTGACACCTGCAGTGGTTTGCAAGTGCTTCTGGAAGTTTCCTGCGACGTCATTGATAGGTATAAGAGGAGAGCTCCAGACAGTCAGTTTTCAACTGAGAATGCCTAGTGTGCAGCATTTGAATCAGTTTCAATGGAAAATGCAGGCTGTGCAGTAGTAGCTGCCAATTGCTGCAGTAGAAAGGAAACTATGCGGCAGAATTGTTGCAAAAGAATCAAAGAAAGATATTGATTTAAAAATAAGATTTTTTATTTTCAATCAATGGAAGAAATAAAGAGTTGTTTGTTGGAGTAGTAAAGAAATTTTGCTAATATATATATATTAAAACAACAAAATAGGAATAAAAAACATTTAAAAGTAACTGGAGGACAAAGTAATAAGCAAGATAAATAGTGCAAACATTTTCGGAATAGTGCTTGATGAAAGTTTTTTTTGGGATAAACATATTGACGCCTCCAATAAAATCATCTGTAGCTTCTGAAAAGACTGACAAAATTATATATGCAACAACTCTATGACCGTCTATTATGGTTTAAAATATTTCACCTGCCATATTGCATAAAAATATTTGGTGTGGCTAAATACATAAGTACAGGCTTTATTCTATGGAAAGCAGTAATTAGAACTATTTTGGTACTAAAACAAATGGAATTGTGCAGAAAGGTTTTAAAAAACACACAATCTTTACATTTATTTACTTAAAATAGTTAAGGTAATGATGCTTTAAAAACTATACAATTTGTTAAAGAATCACATACACAACTATCAAACCAGTGTAAGAAAATATTTTAATTCACAGACATCTAGAACTGAATTATGAAAGACAACACTCATTTATGCAGCCTGATATCTGTACGATAAATTGCCAAAACATAATAAACAGACTTAAAATGCAACTACAAACAGCTAAGAGAGTGTTTTTACATGCTTGATGAATTTTTCAACATATGCCAGTGCAAAATACTTAGATTACAAATAGTTTATAAAATTTAGTTTTTGGGCCCAATGGCATGCTGTGACCATTCAAATAGCTGAAGCAATGGATATTATAGTTTTAAGTAAACAACAGTATATCAAGGAACATGCTTGCCTTGATGAAAATTACAACCGGTAATAGTATAAATCAATGAAATAAGTATTAATGACAAAAACATAACTTATTATGGTTTAAACTACAGGAGTAAATATTAAAGGTAAAAGTTGCAACTGCTATTGGTTTAAATTGAAAGAACAATTAATGTGAATGCTATGTTTAACAAAGTTACTTTAAGTACAATTTATTAAAAAATAACTAGTTTCTTGACACTTTGGCAGGTCACCTCTGCAAGATCAAGGATACACCTCTATGTATGTTGTACAACGTATTCAAGTGAAGTATAAAGTTAATGACAACATAAATAGTGGTACAAATAGAAGGGCCAATTATGGTGAGCTAGAACAGGAAATTCTAGATAAGGTAGTAGTTTGGAACATGTGGCTAACATGGTTAGTAATGGTAAAGTTACCCAGTTTTTAAGAATACAGCTCAGAATGTTAAGAATTAGGAGGAGGAATAGTTGCTACAACATGTGTGGGATGCTTCTGTTCCATATATCATCAGGCTGGGAAGTAAAGAGTACATAAAGCTTGTTGAATGTTTGATAGAAGCAAGTAGCTGAGAGTTTTCATTACCCACATATCTGGATAACTATTTTGCATAAACAATGGAATGAAGCTCTCTTGGGAGCAGTTAAGTGTTCCAGTTAGAACTCCAGCAGTCCAATGGGGCAGCCATGGATAACATAACATGCTGGTTGTTGTTGGAAATTTCGTTGGAAGGAAGAAGATTCCTTGGTGGAATGATAGCACATTAAGCAGATGATGACATGCTACACCCTGGGTTAGAGTCCAAGGGAAAAGTCCCTCATCAGTTCCTGAAGCAAGCAATTTCTGTTCCCTTTTGCAGATTCATTTCCAGTGATCAGTACAAAGTACCATGCAGTTAGATTGGCTGAAAGAGTCATTGTTAGTGTATTTCATTAAAGTAGTACTAGATTTCTTATTCCAGTGAATCATTCCAGCAGAAGCTAAAGTATGCTATTTTTATTTGCACCTAAGTATAGAGGCCAGTACATGCCAAAATACTCCAATGTGAATATATTTTACAGACAGTGAGCTCGACACAATCAGATTTTTCATATGCCTATCAAGATATGCCTTCAAATGACACTGCTGTTTATAAACTAGCCATCCTTTGTTTTCCATACATTTTTTTTTGGTTTGTAATTATTACTGTAGTTAGCAAAATTTTAGCATCTCTTATTTTACTACATACTATGTCATTCTGATTTCCTGTTAACTTTTCAACCATATGTATCACTATTCCCTCGCCACTGAAACCCTGCACTTGATAGTTGGAAGTTAAGTTGGTTCACCCGCAAAGAAACAGATGGAAAGCTTTACTTGTTTGACTTTCTGAACCAATCACAAGACAGCATTCCAGTAGGTTGGTCAGGCAACAGAAACAGATCTAGATGCTGTACCATTGCAATATCTGGCTACTTCCAACCATGTGCTCAGTTTCTGAACTTGTAACGTGTGCATTGAGTTGTTCTGTGCAAGCTACATATTATTCATTGTTATTTATATTTGTTATAGATATATTTATCTATATTTCATTACCTATATGTCATATTCTTTATACAAGACTTAAGGTGTGATATTAGCTCCAAAGTGATGCTGATCACCGAGTGATTTGCAAAATGAAAATCCTTTGCATAAAGGTGTGCCACTTAATAGCCAGGCATTGTAGCTATTAAGAAGGGTCCAGAAATTCTTTGAAAGTGAGAAGGAGTATGTAAAAGTTAATGGGCACCCCTCTATTAATGCTGATAAACCCATGGAGCGAACTGCAGCAGTTCTTGGACTAAGTACATCTGGAACGCAGCAGGTATTTCTGTCAATACCAGGGAAGAAAAAAAAAAAAAAACAAAAAGCAGTCTCATCTGGTCACGAATCTTGATCCTTTCCAATTAGATGCCATATGTAGGTATGTACGTGCCTATTATAGTAGAAAGGAGTATTCGACCATACCAAAGCTCCTTATTTCTCTTAAAAGAGCAGAGCTTTTCACTGGAGGTAAGACATTGCTGAAAGCAGTCTAGAAAGAAATTGGCTTCCATATAAAACACTTAATGGATATAAAGGATTGTTGGAAAAGACTCACACTGTTGTTGCACAAAGTGTGTTTTTACACAAAATATTGGACAAAGATCTCGACAAAATAGTATGGCTGGACAAGATGTGGGTCAATGCTGGAGAAGCTGTGACAAAATGCTGGACAGATGGCACTTCAGATAGTAGCGGCCATCAGCCAAGAGGGAAAGGAGCCCGGTTAATTGTGGCTCAAGCTGGTTCTTCGAATGGGTTTATTGAAGATGCCTACTGATCTTCAAATTGAAGAAAACCAGCACTTATCACAAAGGTGTGGATCATACTCACTTCCTGGAGTGGTTCAGGAAACTGTTGGAGCAGTTGGACCATCCAACAATTATAGTGATGGACAATGTGCTATGTCATTCAGTAAAACAGGGCCAGGTCCCTATCTCCAACAATAAAAAAGAGGTTATGGTAGATTGGCTGAATGAAAGGGATGTTGCTACAGACATGAGTATGACCAAGCTGTTTTTCTCCAACAATAAAAAAGAGGTTATGGTAGATTGGCTGAATGAAAGGGATGTTGCTACAGACATGAGCATGACCAAGCTGTTTTATATTCCCCGGTGAAAGAAAATAAGCCAGTCACACCAACATATGTTGCAGATGAAGTCGCCAAGGAACTTGGCCATGAAGTGATTAGATTACTGCCATATCACTGTCATTTTAATCCCATTGAACTAGTATGGAGTGACATTAAGGCTCATATGAGGGAAAATAACAAGACTTTCACAATTGCAGAGGTGGATAGGCTTTTATGGGAAGGTGTGGCGAGGGTGGATGTGGCTTCATGGAAGATGAAAGTGAATCATGTGCACAAAGTAATACGAAAAGCACAGGAATTAGACGGAATTATTAATGAATGTGAACCACTAAGGATATGTCTTGGTGACAATGACGATGATGACAATGATAATGATGCTTCCGAGAATGATGATGGAGACTTGGATGGAATTGAGCCATTAAAATTCTAAACTGGTGAGTGAAAATCACTTTGTTATACCTTTCTCTCATTGTAACAAGCTATTTTGCATTAATTTGTTATATTGTCGTAAATACATAATTTATGCTACATACATTATAGTATCACCATCATTTTCAATTAAGATCAATAATAACAAATTAGTTTCATTATTCATCAGCATTCATTTACTATGTACACTGTTTATATTCATCTTTACACATGATAGAGACATTTGTAATCAGCTGTTGTTATTTACTAGTTACTCTGGCAATGCCACATAGCCAACCTTACACGAAATCACCCGAACTGTCAAGTGCAAGGATTCAGCGGTGGGGGTTTACGCTCTGTTGTCTGAAACTGCTTTGTTTGTAACCATGACCAAAAGATATTTAATAGTACTGCTACTTGTTAATGCTAGATAAGCAGAAGAGAAAACCCTATTAGTGTGCACTTACTTGAAAGTTATGTTTGGCCTTCTCAATGATTTCTTTCTGATGTTGATCATAAATGTGTTGGCAATCTTGTTCAGAGAGTGCTTCGAAACACTCTCTACCCATGAAAAGCACTCGCACCTCAGAAAGAGCCTTGCCAGGTGTTACATACCCTGTGTCCTCTAACAATTGCTTGAATTGTTTTTTCCACCTGCACGAACACAATTAACATCTCAAAAAGCTTATATAACACAAAGCATATTGCTAAAAAAGGGATGCAAGAACCCAAACCTCATCAGAGTAATGTAAAGATTTTTTTTTCTATTTCTTTTGCTTATGCCTTCAATTGACATTTTATAACAAACCAATATAAATTTATTATGAGTTTGTACATACAGAGGAAAAACTATTCACACTAATGAAAAATGTAGATTAGAAAATCAAAATAACATATAACAGCTATCAGTTAATAAGTCATATTTGCCTGCCTTTCAAAAATATTTTCATAAATAGTCTACTAACCTTTATAGGGGTTCTATGATATCTTATTGTGATTCTGCTGAAGTTCATAATCCTACTCTGCTTGCTTATGCATAGGTATATATGCAAAATTGTAACTGTCACACTAATTGATGAACATAGTCTGAAAGTGAAACCTGTACCGTTTCCCTCATTCAGCAGAGCATAATAATTTTGCAATGAAATGAAGATTAGAGTGCATAAAATGTACATTGTAGTAAATGTACAAACCTTACATGTAAAATAAATGAGAATTCTGCTTTATAAGAATCCTTGAAGACTCAGTAATATTACTTCTTTGTCACAAATGCTGAAATTCTTTTTGGTAGCATACTAAAGTAGAGAAAACATTTCCTAAGCTATACACAGATTTCTAGTCTGTATGTAATGCTTCATAACAGTAACTATAAACAAAAATCACAAAAAATGGAACACTTACATCCCTAAGCCATAAGAAACAAATAAGGTAACCAATTTGTTTGAGGGCATTGATCTTACAATTCTTGTTGTCCATTAAAAATATTTGCATCCATCACTGCCAGTTACTAGAGGCCACAAGTGATGCAATCAAATTGGAAATATATACACTATACATTTATTTTGCAATCCAGTAAAGGGGAGCTATGATCAAGAAGGATAGACATACAGATAAGCTCTGGCCTATCACAATACTAATTAGCACAGCACATTTAGTCTGTGATCTTAGGGTACAATATAATGCAACAGGATTTAATGCTTTCTCATGTCTGTGGTAAAAATCTATAACACCTTGAATCGGCTCACAAAGCTGTAAAAATGGCTACTTTGCTGTAAAGTTGTAAAAAGACCTCTGCACTAGTACAGTTCATGGGCAAAAGTAAAAGCTGCCATGTATGCAGAATATATCTGTGTATCTTATTTCTTCTATCATTAACTACTACATATTAAAAAATCTGCATGTTTCTCAAGCTAGACTGATAGTTGTGAAACCTAGGTAACTGGATTCACATTATGCTTCTGAGTTGCATGCTGGTAACCACATCTATAAAACTGCAGGACATGCCCCTTATCATATGATGGTGTAGTGGTGTTCATGCAAGAAATTTAGAAATAACTTCATACTATTTATTTACGATTGATGCTGCTCATTGTGGGATTTGAAGAAAGAAAATAAATAATGACTAATTCCTATTTTATAAGCTAATTTTACTTACCTCTGTGGCAATCTGCAGCAGAAAGGAAAAAGAAACTGATATTTAAAATTTAAATTGTATAGACTACTGCTTACATTGATATGAACAGCTACTAGTAGCACAGTAATACTAGCCGATAATAACCAAGCTTCTCTTTACCCTAGTATTGGGTGAAAGCTGTACAATTGAATTAATTAGAATTGTAGATTGCTATTCTGTTTTGTTTATGCAAGCTTAATAGACAATTATTGCATAAGGAACATTTACACATACAATATATTCCATTTTTGAACACGAAAAGCTTTCAAACAACTGAACCAATACAGTTACCTCCAGGTAAATCATTGTGCAGCACCAAAAAGACATATGTCATTACTATTATAATTTGATTACGTTAAAAAGTAATACATTTGCAACAGTGTAAACTAACCTAGAAAAGGTGAATGGATAAATATTTCTCTGAAAGAATGATTTTCTTGAAACTAATTATAGAGAATTTACACTATGCTGAAAATGAAATTATGGATACTATTACCAATAAACATATTGCAATTTTAATGCTCTTCAAGCGTTGTACATGTGTTATAGTGTTTGCAGAAGTTAAAGGAATATGGAGGTGTGTCATACTGATGTCTCCAGTGAACCATATTCTAGGCCCTCCTACCAGCGCTGCTGTTTCTGGTACTCACATCTAACATGTCCAGATTGGGAATATTATCCTCATTAATTATGCATAGATAAATATTAGCAAATGATAAGATGTCGATAATATAGACAGAATTTTATTTTCTGACCACGGCCATTCAAAAATTCTGTCTCTACGATACTTAGAGCATGAGCTATGCCCTTTTAACTTCATGTGGTTATCGTCACTCAACATCCATTAAATTTAGATAGCCAAATACTTCCTCACAACGCTTATTTTAAACATAAGCATAAAGTGCAGTATGATACACAAACCACGCAGTTTGAAAAGGACTGGATTAAAGCTTAGTTGGTTTTCACAGTAGTGGTGTGTCATGAATGGACATGTTAAGTCATGTTTCAAACACAAGCAGAAATCTTATTACTATACAAGTTAAACAATTACATTTCTCTTTGTGATACAAGTGTGTGTGAACATGTGCATCACAGCTGGGACAAGTAATTTTTCGATTAACAACCGTGAAGCGATTCATTCTCATTGATATAAATAGGCACTATGTTCAAATTAGTGAATGTAGTAACACTTATAGATGACAATAAGCATGTAACTCAAGACAACTGCGTTTCATAAGTCATGCATGCAGAATGTCTTCAGGAGGAAGATTTCAATAAAGAATTTGCCAGGGATGGCACTATGAGGTGGATTTTCATTAACTTAAGGGATGAAAGTGACAAGTCTGAATTATGTGCTTTTGAAGAAGATGAAGACACCCCTGAACCACTTGCTGTTCCATTGATGTAATGTCTATTATGCGTTAACACCATCAAGGTAAGATTTTAATGTTTTAAGGAAGTTTAATGTGTTGTTTAACTAGGGAAACCATGGATGGCACCATGACTGGCATGTAAAATGTCTTCTCTGTACAAGTTACCACCAGAAAATGCCCATTACATTTGGCAACAGCGCTCCATGTGAGCATTGGCCAATGTTCATATGCCTTTAAGTTTTGCAATGATTATAGAACTACATAGTTGCTCTGCTTAGCACCAGAATACCAGAAAGGGTCAATTTAACCCCTAAGAAGAATTTAATCTCTATTCTCAGTAGAAAAAATTACTTCAACACAATTTCCTCTCCCAACATGAACTCATTTAATGTATTCACCACACTCACCAAAAGTTGTTTCCTTACATTTACTTGTGACTTATTAGAGTAATTTTGTATCAATGGCAATGATATCAACAGTCACATATTATATCAATAATGCTTGCATAAAAATACTTGTGTTTAGAAATTATAGCAACAATGTCCTTTTGTCAGACATTCCATTCCTCGTTTAACTCAGTTTCAAGTAGGAAGTTGTTTTAAAAAGAGGTAAAATCTTGTAAGATGAAAATATATGATAATAGGTACCCTTACAAGAAAATTAAATAAACTGAGTGACCAAACATCCATTTACAAATGGGAATGAGTTGTCCCATTTGAAAATGCGCCATGTATGACTTCCAAGTGTTGTGGCCAGATGCACCATATGGTGCATATTTAGACACATCTGAGCAGTCTGTTACAGACAGGTGTGTATTGAATATGGCAGCATCTTGCGAATTTAACCAACTTTGCATGTGTTAATTGATGCAAGATACCTGTTTCATAGTATATCGGAGATTAAACAAAGTTCAGGTTTCCAAAATCAACAATGTCTAGGGTGGATGTTCAATATCACAGAGATAATCTTCTCAACATGCTTAAACCACTACATAAAATGACCACAGATCTATGACATGTTAAGTCATGTAAGATTACCACCCATTGAAATGCAGGGTGTCGGGAACCCATTTCTACCAGGATTGTAAGAAGAAAATACACTGCATAAGCTTCAACAGCCAATATGTCATGCTGACACATTGCCATAGAGTTCAAAGACTGGCTTAGGTGCAAACACTGTCACTGGGCTATGGAACTGTGGGTGGCATGTAGCATGGTTCCAGTTGTATCAAGAAGATGAGTGTGTGAGAGTGTGGCATATGTCCCATGAAGATACAGATCTCGTGTGTGAATAAGGTCATGTCCGGGCAGGAGGTGGCAATTATGGTCTGGGCTGTGTTCTAATTGTTGCAATTAGGCCCCATTGTCTGACTGCATCCCTTTCTAGCATTAGAGGACTCTAATATAGATATCATTTTTAAACAGGTCAATACAACATATCGCCCTCTTTGGTTGCATGCAGGTGGTTTGATGAACACTACTGTGGGCCTCCAGAACACACAATCTTAAACCAATCAAGCATTTATGGGATAGTGTACATACCAGTATATGCTCAATGAATCCAGTACCAACTATATAAGAAAAATTGTGGATAGCACTGCCAGATGGGTAGGTCAATATCCCCCACAATTATTCTAACACCTTGTTGAGTCCACGTCTCGGTGTATTACTGCAGTTTTGAGATCTTGCATAGGAGCAACTTGTTAATAACATCGCATCCAGTGTTTTTCAGTGTAGTTTTAGCACTAAAAACTTCTTGATGATTACTAAAGACATTGGAGAGTTATTTTCATATTTTTCAGATAGTGAAATAGCAGAAAATATTAACATTCTCCAGCATCTTCAATTGAAGAAATATTAGTTACAAATATGAATATAAAGAAAAGTTAAGCTGTCATCGTTAATGACAATAGGTTTTTCTAAATTTTTATTTTTTTTTACTTCAATATGTCAAGTCATAACAAAGTGTCATTTATACACTGTCTCCAGCACTTCAATCTGTAATGCTGATGAAGGTGGTTGAGCCCAAAAGATGCAGAAGTACAAAACATAACCCACATTGCTCTTGATAGAACTTTGTGAAAGGAAGTAGAACTAAGATCAACACACCCAGACACCTTTCAACCCAGAACACGCTGAAAGAAATAGATAGACCCACCCCTCATTCTAGGTGAAATGTAGGTAGCATATGGCTGACATTTCTTTATATATAAAAATATTCTTCACCACATTCAAAAATGCACAATAGCAGAAATGCTCTACATGCATGTATGGTAATAAACACTGGAATATCACCATTGCATAACTAGACATGTTTATAGCAATAATTTATGCAATAACTTATGGTGTTAGTAATTGCAGAACAGTTGTTATGGTCAGAATCATGGGGAGTACTAGTACCAGTATGAGTTGAGACAAATTTTGAGAAATTATGGCATTTCTTTAGATTGATTTGGAAAGTCTTTATATTTGAAAATGCACAGAGTTGTTATGATATCCAGTGTTTGGGAAGTATTTACCAAAAATTTGTATCAGCTGCTATAAACCTGGACAAAATATTAGATTACCCTCTTCAGCCATATTGACATGATATGACGTCTATGCATGATTGTTGAATAACCCATTTTACCAACGAATATCATCGGATAACTCCATTAAGTAATACAAACCTCAACTTCTGCATTTATGGTCATGTGGTCTAAGGCACGATAGGAGTGGCTAACCTATCAAACCAAGGATTACAGGATCAAATCCAGTCAAAATGTATGTTCTGCACTCAAAAACTGCAGTCGCTTGGGATTGAAACTGAGCTGTCTAGATGAGAGGCGAGTGGTCTAACTATTTGGCCACGGTACAGCCACTAGCTTATTTTAACAAAATGTTTACAATGCCAGTATTTCTTCAAATAAATAAAATTAAAGTAAAAAAATGCTTACTCTAATCTTTTTTGTTCTTGCTGTAATCCACTAACATGGCTGTTGTATGTTGCCTCTGCTTCACTTGTATCCAAAACTTCATAAGGAATCCTTGACTCAGCATTATCATCCAGATCATACTCAGTCCAAGGTATATCTTCTGGACACTCATAAAAATACTGATTAAACTCTGGGTGCTCTTTAATTCGAAGCTGCACCGAAGGCCAGTCCCTGAAATATAATTCTCTGGTAAAATCTGAGCATAATTAAAACACATGGTGCAAGGGGTATACATGTCAAGCTATAAACTGATATTTTACGTCAATGATATATTGAAAATGTTTATTAATACACTTTTTTTTTGAAATGTAGAGATATTTGGCAACAGCACGTTTTCCCTTCCAAATGGGTGGGAAAATCACACCTGACTACTAAGGTCAGGCTCACCATAGAGTAGAATGTGCACACACTTTCCAATGATGCTGCAGCAATTATATTAACTTTGCTAGTGTATTTAAGTCCTAAGACAACTTTCATGTATTTGCAACTGATACCAAAACACACTTGTTTAAGTTTGAATGAAACAATAAAAGAAAATAAGATTTTGCTAAATGTTTAAATCATGCACTTATATAAAAACCAAATAGGTAGAGTAATTTTGATACATACAAAAGCTTCAGGTCCTTGCTGTAGTGTTCAGTGAGAAAAAATAAAGCAAAATGGGAATTTCAGTTAATAATTTAAGAAATTACAATAAAACAAAATACATAATATTAAACATTTAATAAACAACAACTGTAATTGAAAAACTCTTGAAATACTTAAAACAGAAAAAAAGAAAAAACGGACTTAACATGTCTTCTGTTTCTTTGCCTGTCCATCTGTCCATACATATAATAAATAAATCATAATAATGATAATGATAACCATGGAGCTACATGTAACGCCACTGAATTTAGAACCTGACCTACTGCATAGCTTTCCTTGTGGCTAATGCTAACAGGATAGGAGGAAGTAAAGCCTGCTGCATAGAGCTATTGATTATGCCTGATCTGGAGTATTGTTGCTAAGGATTTATCCCCCTTACCCAGCTTAACTGCAGCCTGCAGGCCACAATATAGGTTTAAAAAACCAACCATCACACAGTTTATCATATAACATTGCCAAGATATGTCATCCCAGTCTCCCTGAACAAGATATTAAACCCCAGTAACAAAAATTACAATGGCAAATAGCATTAATCAAACTGATATTGGCAAAACAATAAGTTTATTTTATAGCAGTTATTGACCTCAGGTTTTAGGAGGTATTGCCAGTAACAGTGTAAAATTAAACTACTTACTGTTTTTATCCCTAATTTGCTTTCATTTTATTTGAGAATGTTCAGATCCCAAATGGTTCCATGTCAAATGCTCTGATAGAACAGGTAAAAAAAAAAATATATATATATATATATATTAATTTGTATTTATTTTATAAATGAAGCCCTAAAATATTATTTGCAGTTGTTACTGCAGGTCTGCAATACGACTGTACAGTGCTTCAGTACTAACAGTTCATTAGCTTAATTGTCCCTAGATTACTTGCAATGTCACTGGTTAAATAATAAGACTCTGCATCTTACAGTTGTAACAAAGAAGAACAAAGTTTGGTTTTCTGTTTTTGTGGTCAGAAGGTGTATAGAAGACTACAATACAGAATTCTATGAACAAGATTGAATACTTGAAAGATGTATAGCCATAGACACAAAAAATGAGTCATTCCCAAATTCCATGTGTCGATCAAAGACCATCATGTATCTTCGTAAAAGCTGTGTTCATACTGCACACAAAAGAACTGTACAACGGTCTGTGACTGACAGTGCAATGGCTAACTTATGAATACTGAAAATAGATCACAGAACAATGTTACTGTGGCTGAGAGGTTAAGAAGGCCTTGCTTCCACTCATAAGTTCCTAGGTTCAAATTTTGCGTTGCTTGTCATTACTTTTATGTTTGTTAATATTATAACTGGATATGTAGAACATAATATTGCATTACTATAACTTTGACATTTGAAGTTAGGGACCTATCTATGCACACAAAAACATAATTCTACTTACATTTGTATTAAATAGCTAAAAAATGTGTAAATAAACTATTACATTGTAAAAAACAAACCCAAAAAGTAAACATAGGTAATATTGGGTGTATGGACCCTCAGCCCATATAACTATCCTCAATCACTCAAAATTAAATGCCTGCAGTACTGTGGACAAGAAGTTACAAAATCCCAGGCTTCTTGAATTTGTGCCCAGAAGCCATATTTTGTCCTTCGCCCATCTGCAGCTAAATTGGAACACAGCTCCCTTTTTACCTCGGCCCACACATTCTCAACAGAGTTCAAATCTGGTGAATAGGAAGGGCAATCTACCACTCTGATATCCTGCCTCTCTGAAAACCAATTTCAAACCTTTCGAGATGTGTGGACAGGATGATTATCCTGTACAAATTTAACAATTTTATCAGGATATCCCAAACTCACAGAGGGAATCAAAATATTTTTGAGTATTACCATATGCTGCACACTGTTCAGTGCATTGTCAGGCTGCCACAGCACACCTAGATTGCCCCTTGATATCCAGCGCCAACACAATACAGATATGTGACCATGATGGAATTGTGATGGACAATAAAAAATCATCTTTCCTTGATGTGTGGAAGAAAATATCACCTCATCTGAGAATATCACATTATTCCAGTTGTGGTTGACATTTTCCTGTTGGATCAGGGTATGTTGAGTAAACTTAAAGTTCCTACCTCCCAAAAAATCATATTTACTAAAAATTGGATTCCCAAAAATGTTTCAAAACATTGGTTTCCTTAACAATACTATTAGTATTTTTTCTTTCTGTACAGATTCCATTTTTTCTTTTTTCTTCATCGAGAGAGAAACAGTTCATGTCTGAAGTATTTGCACACCATTCTGCGCACTACATGCTTTCATGTACAGTGTATTGCTGTTAAGTAGAACAAACCCTTAAAGTAGCATCATAATCACTATCATATTATTAACTGTACTGAATGTGGTTAATGAGATAAATGCATCTAAAATAAACAGCCTCTATGTGTTTATTCAACATCATTAAGAGAAGGGGAAAAAAAAATGTTTGCTATATGCGAGAAGCAAACTTGCAACCCTCATTAGAGGAGTAACCTATGTTTTGCCACAGTGCTACAGTAAACACACATAGAAGGTGACAGGTTTAGTAATGCCATATAATACAAGCTGTGTAATGTTTTGTGTCACTATTTTTAGTTAATATTGATAGTTTGTTGTTGAAGAAGCTTAAGTTGTGTATTTTGTTATAGGTTAGTAATATTAAGATTTGAAACCTGTGATAACTTGTTGCTGCTGCTACACAACTGTGATGTAAATGGTATACACAAAGTGCTGTGCCATGTAGGACTTAGACAATTTTGGTGTTCCAGACATGACTCATTTTTTTTTGTCCATGGGTGTAAAAGATCTAAATAAGAGATGTATGCATATCTTACTTCAGAGCCATATATGGTTTGTTTCTTTTTTGTTTGTTTTCTTTGTTGTTTTTTGTACCACATACCTAGTCTATAGGTAGAAGAAGTGTTGTATCTCATCCAAAAATTGGATTCTTAAAATATACCCAAAATACAAGTTTTGAGGTTACTAAATACAAAAATAACTATTTTTTTTAAATATGGATGGATGGATGGATGGGTATGTATTACTTCCACTAGCCTTGTACACTCTACATCAGCAACATCCAAAAATAATGCACAAACATCTTCAGAGCTAATGCTATCCAAATTCAAAACAGGTTAACTCCAGAAGTGTATCTATATGTTGGAAATGAAGTCTACATATTTTTCTCAGAAGCCAAATATTAGCCAGCATTATGGATCTTTTTAGATGTCACTCCACCCATGGAAGAGAAGTTGCCATGAAATGTAGACAAGAAACTAGTGCTTACCACCTTAAAAAGCATGACATGTGCTCATTATTAGAGTAGAAGACCAATACCACTCATGGGTAAACCTTAGTTTCCCTTCTTACTCTTTGAAAACTCCAGGTACAGCACCAAAGAATAACATTGCAGCAAACCCTCCTCCTCTATGATGTTGCATCTAACCGCATAAAAACATTAACATTGATTTCCTGAATCCAAAGAAGCTAAACTTATCATTCATCCAGCAGATCTAATGCATCCTATGTAGTGGAATTAAAATTTTCCAGTCCCTGATGGGAAAGAATCGCCTATAGGGGAAGATGTTTACAGCCTTGAAGAAGTGATTGCCTTCATCAGTGACTTTTCTCTCTCCCCCACCAAACATACCTGGATGTTTCCAGAAGTGATTGTAGGATGAGAGGATTAGAAAGTACAAGGTGCCTTAAAGTAACTATTAGAAAAATACCTCAGCCATAATAACTTTCTCAAAACTTTTGTAATCACTCTCATAAGGATGACACCCAGTGCAAATGTTGACGCTGGAAGATAGGCAACATTTATTTGGCACAAGTGATGGGCTTTAACATGAATATAAGTGCCGCTCTTTTCTTTTATGTTGGCATGCTAAAATATCTATTTACAAATTGAAAATACCCATATCTCCAAGGCAAATATTAGATTATTTCAACACACACTATTCACACAAATTGGGACACTGGGTAGTTGTTTGAGTCCAAAAAATTAATTTTCTGTTTTCATGTTTAAAAAAAATAGAAACACCGAGTTTTCAAAATATATGTCATATTGGGGTCATATTAGACATTTAAATATAGTGGCAAATACACCATGCCCCTTCACAACAAACCTGCATGGTGGCTACACACATGCACCTGTTTCTTTCTAAATCTTGCTAGTAAAAGGTGCTAAATTTTGCACTGTTAGGTTTAACTCTGCCCTTAAGTTCCATGAGCCGTTACTTCCTTTCTCTGTGAGCTTATAGTGAAAATTTGGCAGTCAAGTGTTTTGCTGTTTTTCAGTGTTTTGAGCATTATATTTCCTGTGTTTACACAAAATAACCATCAAGAAGTTTGGAAAAAGAAAATTCCATGGTAATCGACATGTGAAAATACAATGAACCAGTTTACAATCCTAACCTGCAACCTGGTCAAAGTGCAAGCTCCAAGAAAATTCAGGTTAGTGACAATAACTGTGATCTAAACTCCAATTCATTTACAACAAACAATTCAAATATAATAGCGGACCTACATTTATCCACTTCTTTAGTAAACAATGCCTGCATATGTACAATTTGTAATGAATCATGCAGATCAAGACTTGCACAGGATGAACTAGGAAGAAGGGGCCAAACTTCTAAAATAAAAATTGTGTGCAACAGTCGTAGATGTGTCACATTCACTATGACATCTATGAAGCATGGCAGTTGCTACAATGTTAATATCAAATTTGTATATAGCATGAGGCGCATTAGCAAAGGCCAGAATTCTGCAAATACTTTCTGTGCTTTAATGAATCTGCTACCTCCACCAACAAAATTTATGCCATACATAAAAACCCTTGTAAGTGCCCTAAATACAGTTGCAAAAAATTCAATGTTGTTGCTGTGCAAGAGGCCATAAACTTAAATGACAACAATACAGATATAGCTGTAGTAATGGATGGAACTTGGCAACCAAGGGGTCATAACTCCTCCAACTGTGTTGTAACAGCAACATCCTTGGATAATGGAAAGGTAATTAACGTTTATCCTATGTCCAAAAACTGTTCATTGTACCATGTAAATAGTAATTTAGAACACAAATGTGATATAAATTACAAAGGATACAGTGAAGGAATGGCTGGTGCACTGGAAATTTTCAGTCATTCTATATCAACTCGTAAAGTAAGGTACATCCATTATCTAAGAGATGGAGATTCCAGGCACTATCAGCATAAGAATTCATGTCAGGTTTTTGGGAATGACATTCAGATTAGCAGATTAAATGCATAGTGCATGTGCAAAAAAGAATAGGATCTATATTAAGAAATTTGAAGATGGAAATGAAGGGAAAACAACTTTCAGATGGAAAATTATTATATGGAAGGTGTTTATCAGCTGCAGAAATTGACCTGTTGCAAAGGTATTATGGGCTAGCTATTAGGAGGAATGTTGGAACTTCTGTCAGGGAAATGAATAAAGCTATATGGGCAATATTTCCAAAAATTGTCTACAAATGATTCTTCCAGCCATGGCTTGTGCCCCAAAGGAGTGGTTGTCAAAAAGCACTGATTACTGGAGAAGCATACAAGCATAAACATTCTCTACCAAAACCTATGTAGCTTGGAGTGAAGCAAGTTTTCAGGGATCTTGCCAAGGAGGAACTGTTGGAAAAAGTCTTCATATCCACATTCAAAATGCAAATGACAGTTTTCACCATGTAATTTGGGAGCACATCCCTAAATCTGTTTATGTAGGAGCCAATACATAAAAACTGATTTTGGATAGAGTAATATGCTTTAATGATGGCTGTAGCAGCATAATTAAAGTACACGAATAACTTGGAATACCAGTGGGAGAGTACATGAAAATGGCACTGAAGGAGATAGAAGAGTCATGAAAGCAGAAATAATGTCTAAGGAGATCAAAGTTATAAAGAAACAAGGCCAAAAGAGGAAACTAAGTGAGGAAAGGACAAAGGATTTGGATTATGAATCAAGGTTGTTCCAACTTAGTGAGTCTCTGTTCTTATGTACACATTTATCTTTAATCGCAGTTTACTGAAACTTGTATTTTTCATACTTTAGGTGCACTTTTCTCTGCAGCCTATTAAGCTACACGGATAAAAATTTTACTGACCATTTTTCAGTTCAAAAGCTACTTATTGCAGCTAAAAGTATTCCTCACATTGCTGATAATAGTGTATTAACAATTTATATGCTTGTAAAATCTGGCACAAATTCTGGGTTCATAATATAAAAATTTGGGGGGGGGTGATTTTCTTCACATGTAGGAAGCAAATTAGGTGGAAATTGTGAAGTAATTCAAGTATTAAAATATATAAAATATTCACTAAAAATTAATTCATAATTTTAGAGAAAAGTGCACCCAAATACTCCCAATACACTCATAATTTTGAAATTTTTAATTTTATTTATGAAGTGTGTAGCATTAATTTTTAGCACACATAGATAAGTTGACCTGGATTATGTTTAGAAAACATTGCTGTATTCAGTGTCAAAGTTTCATTTCCATAAGTTAAATGGTTGTTGAGAAACTTAAAATCTAATTAGGCACTCAAAAAGCAGTCAGGCACTGCTCTACAACTACCCGGGGTCCTAATGGAATCTTTGGAATTTATCTAAATGTTACTAAATTGATCCCCCACAAACATCCAGGAGCACTATGTACTTACAAATCTCTCAAAGATGTTACATCAGGAAACAACTCTTGAAGAATGTCAGGCAATAGATCCATGTAGCCTTGAACTTTCTTTGCAAAGTGTTCATCTTGCAGTTTCTTAAGATGTCTCTTGAAGAGCCTTTGTGCACTGTCTATTCCAAACAATTCAACAAAATGTACAAATTCTTTGTGCTGAAACAGTTTTTTGGAAGTCTGACTCCATGTAGCTCTATAATCAGAAACCTGGGACCGTATGAGTGCTTGAAGTGCTTCTGTTGATTGATCCAAGATTTCTTTTCTCACTCTTGCAGCTTCAATAAAGGGTAGAATTCTTGTTCTTCCTTTGCTACGGTCTATCTGTTGTGCCAACAATATGAAAGCAGTATCTACATTAATATTTTCATGTGCAGATGTTTCTACCAACAGAATTGATCCTTTATACTCTTTCCGGCTGACTAGTTTTTCTGCTTCTTTAACATAAGTTTCATTGGCATCATCATTTTTAGTGGTAACAAGAACAATAGGCTTCTTAGCTTTCATGAGGTTGTTCAATATAGCAGCAACTGCATCTACTTGTTTTTCTATGGGACGTGAAGGAACTGAACTAACATCAAATATGCACAAGAATCCATCAATGCTTATCTTGCCATCAGGAAGTAGCTTTTGTTCATACTCTCTTTCAATACCTGCAACAAAATGGAAATACTTCTTGATTAGTTTTCTTAGTAAATATTTACAGGAATCCTCATTACAGAGCCTGAGACATGAAACAATCAGTTTAAGAAGTGCAGTTTTGGTTAATAAGCATTTATACTACCTGTTGATTTAAGTCATGTTCTACAGACTGTTGGATGTGCATCTACCAAAAGGTTTCTGAGAACAGCTTTTTTTTAAGAACAAGCAGGGGACATTAAATGAACTATTCATCAAACAATGAGTTAGAGTTCTATATTAAGTAATATCTTCATAACTAGGTACAAAAGTATTTTAGTTTAAGATTTTCTTATAACAACAAAAACACAAGAATAAAGGGTCAGAACTGAAGATTCTTCTTGTAGTATTTAAAATGTTTAACTCTTTACAAATGCAAAAAATTAACAACAAAACAGGATAAAAAGAATAATCATTACAAAGTGTACACCTTACACCAAAAATAAGAAAAATTCACATTCTTAAAATCTGGCTTTAGTGAGCTTACATTGAGCTAGAATTTGGCTCACATAATAAAGAGCGGAAAAGATATAATGAGTGAAATCATGTTAAGAGTATACTATTTATAGTTTAACTAATAAAGCATAAATATAAAATACCAAGTTAAAATAAATTATCATTAAGGCTTAAATTGCCTAAAAAGATATCTATAAAAATAATTTGAATGTGAAAATGTGATGCGTATTAATTCATATTTTTAATTTGCTGTGTTAATGACATATTTAAATAATGAACACAATTTTTGACATTAAGCTTTCAACATCATTACATCAGCCCTTTTCTCCCAAATAATGTTACTTTATGGACTCTTGGTGTATGCTAATACATAAATACTGAAGAAGAGACTGATGCACTTAAATTATCATATAATAATGTAACATTACTGTTTGAAATAAAGTTTAGCATTTTTTCTTGAAAATACAAAATTCTGCTGGCATTAAACTGTATGCTTAAACTTCTTCCTTCTCAGTCTACTCTTCTCATGTGTAGAACTTACACCCCACAGGACTTACAAGCCAGAACCTGGGGTCAGATGCCTGTAAAGCAGCAGAGGCTCTGGATCAGAGAGAAGCCAGGATGGATGATCAGACCAATGTCTGGTATGAAAGTGAAGAAGTGGATGACATGAAATGACAGTGAAATGGGTAAAACAAAGATGATTAAGGAGTTGATGGAATAAATGGCAAGGGAAAACTATAGAACATGGCGAAAACCCACAAACTATTTACATTATGTTGCTTTGTGCACCATAAAACTAAATGCACTCCCCTGGGATCGAACCCAAGCCACCTTGGCCAGAGGTGAGCACTCAAACCACTCAGCCATGGCACTGTTAATGTACAAAACTTTAGAAATAAAATGCCTAATTTTCAGTGAATTTTATAGATTTTATGCTAATCTATGCAATCATTATTGTCTGTGTGATTGCAAAGAGCAGTAAAAATATAGTCAAAAGAAGGTGAAGTTGCAAAAACAGCTGTTAAGACCTTAAAAAGGGGCTAATAAAGGAACGAAAATGGAAAAAGGACAAATAAACCTACACTGATATAAAAAATAATATATATTACGTTGGGCCTCCTGTTCAAACACTCGAATAGAAAAGGAGTTTTCTTCAAATTGGCCACTTTAATGTAATTCTGAACTAAATTTTGGAAACACTAATAATTTAAATTTCTACTAAGCATAAAGTTATAAAAATCTGCTAAGTAAAGTTTTCTTTAGGGAAATCTCTTAAATATTTGTTATAAGATATAACCTTAATCAGCTTACGCTTACTTCTGCTTCTGTATCCTTTCTGGGAACATTTTCACTGATGTTTTGTTCTACCTATGTTGCGCTCTCTGCATGCCATTGCTTTGAGTTCCTTGTCAGAAGTGTTATTGACTCCTCTCTCACTGGCTCAAGAGTTGCCAATCCTTGTGTTCTAGTGCTTCCTTCTCTCACATTTCTTAGAGAACTGCCAATCCTTGTTGATTCTGTGATTAGTGTCAATTTTTTGTGCATTTATTGATTGACTGTCCACATAGGATTCAACAATGGCTGTATAAATGACACTTGCACAAAATTAGTTCTTCTTTATGCTGTGATGTTGCTGTACTTTTTAAAATCTATTGGAAATTCTGACAATGTGTGGTTAAAGCCCCATCTACTGTGGCTGTCATTAGCATTTTTCTTTTTTGTTTCTTTGCAGGACCTTTCCATCTCCAAGCCAGAATATTCCATTGACTTGAAGTAGCTAGTTTATACATGTATTATCTCTGGCCAGGTAATTTGAAACACATATATGCCCAGACATTTATACAGGGCATTTATCAAGTCTTGTTTAACTGTTGGAAGGTGGTGTGATTTGGATGGTATCTGGGCATTTTGGTTATGATAGAACCAAATGTGCTATTGGATGCATTCCATTCAAACAATGACACTATAAAGTTTAACTTACCATTATTTTCATGTAAGTTACTGAAATGTAACAAGTCTGAAAATAAAATAAATAAATATTTTTGTTAATGGTGCTGTCAGCTGCCAGGACCATGTGTATGCTGCTGGTGTACCAGAATTTCATCCTGCAAGAGTTCTTCTGCAATTAGTAAAGCTATTGACATGGGGTTACCGCTTTTAGGCACACTTAAAAACTATCAGTCTGGGCAAAAATTAAGCCCATAACCTTGGGATCAGAAGGCCAGCAACTGAGCCACCCACACCAACACTTGAAACTGTGCTTTCTCAATGTGGCCAGATAAAAGATGTATCATCTACATACAACCATCATAAGATTTCACATAATGTATATTAATAGTTATAGCTTTAAAACCATCCATGAATTTGTTTGCTACTGTAGGAGAAAGAGGAGAGCCCATTGCTGCATCCTCCACAAGCTTGAAAAGTTGTCATTTGTAGCTAAAAATTTGGGCAACAGAGAATGGGTCACATTTTCTGGCACCTTGAAACTCATTAGATGTGATTTTTTTCTATCATGAGCAGAGCATCTTTGATAGGTATCTTTATGTAAGCCAACTTCATATTAAAATTAATAAGAATTATTGTCTGAAGTTTTCAAGTATTTCTACTAAATGTCCAGTCTTTTAAAATAAGCAGATATACATCCTGTCATCTCCTATAGGTTGCCAGCCAGAAACTTTGCAAAAGCAAGGTGTGCTAGTATTTCAATGGTATTTAATGGGCCTCTGATTAGATTAGAAAGCATTCTGTAGGTTCGTTTAGACCAGGAAGCCACTGAATATAGAACTTGTCAAGGTATATACATGTATATATGTGTTTATTTACTATGGAAAAAAAAGGCAAAGTGGAGCAAAAAGTGTTAAAAAAAAAAAAAAAAAAAAAAGGTGACTCAATTCATTTATAAAAACAGTTTCTATACTGGTATTTTCCCATTTTTTGGGTGTATACTGTTCCCTCCACAACCTCATTTCCTCACATTATCATGTTGACAGATATAACAACACGGTTGCATTGTTTAGACAAGTGTTCCATTTTTGTATTCCACAAATCCATATCTGGACAATATTGCTTGTGTGGAAGCTTGATCAGCATTCAGCAGATGTGGTGAAACAGTCATTCCAGGGCCATGTGTTTTATTAAAAGGAAGAATATTGTAGTCATGTACTTTTTAAATCACCTTGTGTTTCCTACATCACCATGTGAAAAAGAAAAAGTGCATTCAATGAAAAATTTCAAAAAGAAATTCAGTTTTTGAAAACATGTGGTGATTGTAATGCTCGAAAGCAGTATTTACAATGAAATGCTACTCAACATGATAGAAGAGACACTGAAGCATGGTTTGACTCCCAAACCAACTAGCTAAAAACTTACAGATTCCAGTGATTCTTATATCCAGCATAATCCTAAAGGAGCAAGGAACACCTTAGCCAGATTTATTTATTTTGCTTTTCAACCAAAAGTTTTCTGGAAATTTGAAAGTATTTTTAAAGGATTTAATATAAAATTGGGTCCTCAAAATATATAATATATCCAGAACTTATCACTCTTTAAAAGATACCACTCCAAAAACTAAAAAATCAGGGATTTATAAAATGAGCTGCCGAGACTGCAACAAGATTTATATCGGGAAAACAGAATGAAATTTGAATAAAAGAACACTTGAGAAGCATTAGATACATATAAGTAGACACGTCTGCAGTATCATATCACTTTTGGTCTGAAAATCATAACATAAAAGAAGAAATAGAGTTGATTAAGTATGTAAAGAGGGATGTCTGTTTTGTGCAATTCTGGAATTGTGTGGAATAAGTACACTATGTTTGTCTTTTAGGCATAGGGGATGTTTTAGTTAATGTTACTATGCATTTCACCATTAAAGGTGCAGGATTTTTTTTTCAGTTTTTCTATATGTGGAATCCTAGAAGGATCTGTATATATTCATGATAAGTCGTCTTGGACATCCATGAAAACAGCTGCAATGCCTGTGTTAGGTATTAAGATGAGATTAGGATTGAGGGTAGTTGTGAAGTACTGTGTATTCTGTTTTTGTGATATTAGGTTTCTGGCAGCTTAGTCTTCCTGAGAAATTTATTTTGAATGTGTCTCTAAGTACTTCATTGACTACTATTCTCTAAAGGTTTGCTGTAGCTGCCCACACCAAATATATGTATGACGGGAAACAAAGTAAGATGAAGGAAGCACAAAATAATGTTTACTTTTATGCTTAGCAAATATGTTATACATAAATAATAGATAGTTTTGTTTTATACATTTCAATGCATGAAAAAAAACAAATATTCTTAGGAAAATGTATATTTATAACCAATGATTATACAGCAACACTTGTCCTTTTTTTTAGGGTTTTGTCCATCAGTTTAAGAATAACTGCTAATGGCAATCACTAGCATCCCTGCAGAGAATATCAGTGGATAAATAAGTTCTGTATTATTTCAGTGATTCTTAGAGTATCACAAATTTTGTCACAGGCAGCCAATAACTGCATCAGCAATTCATCAGAAGCAACTGGTGTTTCAAATACCAGACTCTTGAGGTGTCACCACAAAAAGAAATACTGGGGGTGAGAATGGGGTGCAGTTCATTTGTCAAGAAAAATACCTAGATATTTTTGCATGTTCCTATCAAAGTGGTGAGGAGCCTCTTCATATTGCAAAAAAGCTGAAAGTACACTTGCCTATTTATGCACAAACGAAGAAGGTAGAGGTCAATTAAATGGCCACATTTCTGCCAGTCCACATGACCACAATGAACCTGTACTAACTGTTTCAACTAGGACATGTGGATTTTCAAAGTCCCATATTGCTTATGAGCCCCATAGGATGAGGTGTGGGAAGAGGGGAAAGTGATATCTGATCACCCAGCGAGCTGTTATGTAGTAATCATTCCTGCAGGTATGTATATTAATCTAACGTAGCATATTTGCATAGTAAGGTGTAAAAGTAATTCAACGCTGTAAGGAGATTTTCTATTCTTTCCACTTTGTCTGAAGTTAAGAAATGTAAGGTAGTGCGTTCAGAAGGGCATGAAATTAATAGTAGCATTATAGATATCATTAAAAAGCTCTGAATAAACAGTATTTACAAGCTACACAACAGGCTGTATACTATACTGGTGTTTTCATGTCAAGAATAAAGAGAATTCGTAAGGAGAAGAAAGAGCTGCAGTCATGAGGAGGAACTAGTGTATTGAGCACTCCTGGAAAAAGAAGAAAAACTAAACCAGAACATACTGTTGTGCTAATCGACGACTATGCTGCTGCTGCTATACAAAGAATAATACACAATTTTTATATTCAGGAGAAACGAATACAGACCATTAGGAAATTGCTTCCCATTGTGAAAGAGACAATACGTTTTCCTGGAGGGTAAATCTCTCTTTTATGTGTGATAAAAAAATTAGGTTTTAAGTGGAAAACTTGTCGGAGCAAAAGAAAACTGCTAATTGAAAGCCCGTGCATTATTTCGCTGTGACATAAATACCTTACTACCATAAAAGAAGTGAAAGGGGACAACTTATTGTGTATAATGATGAATTTTGGGTTGATAATAATTTAACTTGGGAAATGCTGGCAGAGCACTGATGAAATAGGCATTCAAAAAAATATATTAATTCTGGCAATAGACTTACAGTGGCACACACTAGAGGTGTCAATGGATACATAGAAAACACTCTTCTTATTTATAAAGCTGGAAATGCTACAGGTGACTACTACGTCCAAATGAATGGACAAAATTTTAAAAGGTGGATCTGTGAGATGCTAGTACAAAATCTCCCACCTTCATCTGTGGTAGTACTAGATAATGTATCATATCACAGTGTTCAACAAGGTAAGGCATCCTTCTGCAGTGCTTTGATATTGAGCATGATTTCATGGTTAGATTCTAAGGGTGTTACATGCAATCCATCTATGCGTAGACTAAAATTATATAAAATCAATAAGCAAATGAAGCCTGCAAGGAAGATATACAAAATTGATAGGCTTTTGCAATTTTTAGGGCATAGAGTCATTTGCTTGCCATCTTTTATGTGTGTGATCTCAACCCTATTGAGCTAGCCTGGGCTAAAATGAAGCAAGTGGTGAAAGAACACAATGTGACAGGTGACCTCTCACTAAAGAAACTGAAAGAAGTTATCCTCAAAGCCGTTTCAGAAGTGGCCAATCTGAGGGTTTTTGCAGTCACATGGAAAAACTTGAGAAAGAATACTGGGAGAAAGACGGAAGTGTTTCAGATATAGTTGAAAGAATAGTGATCTCTTTGGAAGACAGCAACGACTCCTTGTTATGCAGCAGCAGATCCTCATCCTCATCTTCTTCAGAAACTGAAACAGCATGTTCAGAATTGGACAACATGGAATTGGCATGGCCCTGATATATTAAGGTATGCTGCATATTCTTCAAGAGCATTTCTATCTGCATGTGCCACCTTTTCTGTACTCATGTGTGTGTTGGGTACGCATTCCTTTCAGGATTCACGAGCTTGGAACATAACTATACACAGCTAGAGATGCACGTCTTCTTGCTTCACCAGTTATTACATGTATATCTACCAGCTCTACAAATGAATAATTAGTCATATTTTGCTGTAGAATGTAAATAGACCACTTAAATGGTATTAAAAATGCTGTGTGTCAACATGGAGATGGCTGGCAGCTCTACAACGGTATACAAAGTAGTGAAAAAGGGAACTAATTCATGTTCTCAAAGTTTTGCTGTTTTCCTCTAAGCTGTTTTTTCTACAACCAAGTCTTTGATGGGCTATCACTAGTATTGCTGCATTCACGGTTCCATTAACACCTTTATTTGGATAGTAGTGGAGTTTCTTCATTAATTTGGCTATCTTGCTATTGCTGGATTTAATCAGCTTTTTCTGAGTAAATCTGCTGCTTATCTTTGTTGGGCTTACTATTTTTTAATGTGAAAAATGGATAAAAAGTTGTAGCACTAGGCAATGCCATGATACTTTTCCATATAACAAATGATTGCACCTCTGCAACATTAAGACTAAATGTGATCTTAGTAGGCCAAAATTCATAGTGATTGAAATTACGGTAACTCCAAGAAAAGTAATAAAAAGCAATTACAAATGAGTTACAAGTTTGGAACCACCTCCCTCCAGTTAGCAGTCCTTCACTTACCAACTGAATAAACACATGTAACATCCATAGTCACAAATTGCTTATGTTGATTTTGGTGGTATGAACACAGTTGGCAGAAAAAAAAACTTTTAGCAAAACAGCAGTGCCCACGTCATTGAAAATGAATAGCCATTGACAATTTGACAATGAGTTTATTCCACTTGGGAAATGCAAATTATCATTCTTACAATGCATGAGAGCCTTGCATTGTTTTAAAATGATGCAACACTCAGTGCCTTATATTATTACATCTTTCAAGTCCTTGAACCATATGTTCCCTATCTCAAAATGTTTATGATCCTTTTACACTTAAAATTTGTGTGGTTAACTTCTGAAACACTGTGTATAATGCTTGTTTGCTTTCTTTATAGAGAAAAACCAGTTTTATATATTGAGATATAATTAAACTGAAAAATTCAATGTCATATGCAGGACTTGATGAACAGATCTTCCTGTTTCTATCCACTTGCTCTCACCAACTGAGCTGCCATGGCAGCATGGTGGTGTGACATTAACTTCCCCAAACTGACTTGCATTTTTCCCGATAAAAAACAAGGAGATCTCAAATTCATTTTCCTATCATTATCTCTTTTTATAGGAACTTAAGGTGCGGCAAAATTGCTCCACACTCAGTATAAAAACACATATTTTAAACAGATAATGAAAGAAAAGCACTTGTGCATCATGTATATTTATTTACACTTAGGAAGCAGAGGTGGCTCCTCAGGATCAAATTAAATTTTTCCACTAAACTTACTATTGTTTATAATTTAATATTACATTCTTTATATATTTGAACTATTTAAATTATGGGATTCTTGGAAACTTGCCAGGTCTGGGAAGAGTAATTTTTAAATGAGAATGAAATGCTGGGAATGATGAAAAGGCAACTGTCGCTGTCAGTGAAGGGTAGGCTAATATGAAGTTAGGCTGCTTTCTGAAGTCATGATGACAGCAGATGTCAAATCTGCCTACCTTGTCATTGATGAATGTTCCTGCAGTCAACTAGAAAATGTGTACAAATCAGTTGCTGTGCTAACATTTGTGTTTTGAAGAAACAGAATAAGTGAAACTCCTTTTGTAAGTATTAAACAGAAATGTGCAATTTTTGGTCTTAATAATAACTTAATTATATCTAGGAAGTAATATTGAATCATGACAGATATAGTAGTTTAAATAATAGAAAACCCAAGTTTGCATTACAGTGACACTGGAAAATGACTTAATTCAGATAATGATAGGACCACACCTTTACTAAACTCAGTTATTCATGCTGATATAGCCAAAAATGTGAGAAAACGCAATCCTCCCTAGTATGAAACACAAAAATGGTTAACAGTTAGTGAAATTAAAGCAGAATTGTGCTGCTGACCTTGGCTGCTACTTTCGTGCAAAGAAGGCAATTAAACCACAATGGTTTTTTGATATGAAAAATTTATCCAAAGCCATTCACAAGCATGAAGTTTCAAAGAATGCATATTTAGCATTAAATCCAAAGAGAATACAAAAGAACTCCAACTCCATTTCAGAAAGGCTATCTGAACAATACAAAATTGCAAGGCAACAGTATAACAAAAAATCTGATGTGTTACACTCGCATGACTTTTTCTACTTCTCTGTAACAAATTATTATTAATAAGCTTATTCTTCTATCTACTTCATGATAAACATGAGCAGAAATTGTCCTTATTACTTCATTCCTTGTAAGTAGAAAGGAAAAAATCTAAAGTGTTCCGTTCACATGATGTCTTCTTGCTGTTCGGTAAATAAACCTTTTACTCAAAACATTATTCTGTTATCTACATCATGCTACTAAAGATAAACATAAGCAGAATTAGTCTTATTACTAGCTTTCTTGTAAATAGAAGGGAAATAAGAAAATGCTAAAGTGATAGTTGTCTCCTTTAAAAGCCGGTAGCTATGTGAAACAATTGAGGTTTGGTAAACAAACGAGAAATGAGAAAAAGGATTTCTTCCCATTTGAGAAAAGTTTGTGGCTTAAAATAGAAACCATTAATCTGGAATATCTCGAAAATGGTTAACTCTATAAAAAAAAATGTATATGACATAAATTGTGTGTTTTAGTGAGACCTACATTTTTTGTAAAGCAAGGTTTTGTATATTTCTTATGGTTTGGCAGTTATATAAAAGTAAGTCATCCAGAATGAAGAGGCCTTTAGAGGCTATTTCCAGAAAATTCAAGATATACATTTTGTTTGTCATAAAAATATTTAATCAAAGTCGTTAGATCCATTTTGGAGAAAATCAAAATTTTCGAAAAATGTTCCATGTAAAGGGTAGTTGGGAGCAGGGGAATGTTCTTGAAAATCTTTGTGACACACATGCACACATACTCACACAAACATTTTTCTAAAAATTGAGGGGGTCTGAAAACATGTACTTCCAATGAAATCTTGGTATCAAATTTTTGGGTGCAATACAACACCTCTATATACTACATACATAGTAGTATGTGTAGAAAAATAAAAAACTGAAGGAAAAAAATGCAAATAATGAGATGGTTAATTGATGTGACTGTACTGCTCTGTAAAGAAGAGCTGAGTTTTTAAGGCCACAATGAAAGGCAGTCCTCTTTGAACAATACAAATTACTAAGAAATGTTACTGGCATTATGCTGTATAATGACGATATACAGCAATACTGAAAGGAACTAGGGAAACCCTTTTCAGATCTGTCCAAAAGCATTAAAAATGGTCTTATTGAATCCATATATGAAGAAATAACAACTAAAATAGTAACTGAAATTAAAGAAGCTCTCTTTTATCAGTTTATGCAACAATACAACAAATTAACAGAAGTTTTGCAACTACCAGCCAATGTGAACTACATAGATAGGAAGGGTGTAATTGGAATTTCATAATATCAGTACAGGTATTACTATTTTCGAAATGTCAATTGTTATTTGAAGTTCTACAAGAATTTAACATAAAACAGAAACTAATTGGTCAGTGTTACAATGGTATTAGTGTCATGGCTGTGAAATTCCAGGTGCCATTGAAGAGACATTTTCCCCAAACTTTATTCATGCACTACTGGGCACACACATTAAATGATGTGTTACAAATTAGTGCAAAATCCACAAAATGTGTTTGTATATTGTTCTCCAATGTTCAAGATTTTCCTGCATGCTTTCATAAATCAATTAAATGCACAGATATTTTGGATAACATTTCTGGAAAAACAATTTTGACTGTTAGTTGTGTGCGATAGAATTCTAATACAAGAATTCTCAAGGTGGCTTTCAGTTACAGTGCAGAACTACTCACTGCTTTTTATGATGTAGAAGAAGATCCTCTTTTCAGTCCTAAATCCATAAATACAGCTACAGGTATGAAAAACCATCTTCCAAATATGACATTTGTGTTAACAATATTCAGGGCTATATTTTCAATGACCTAAGTACTCTTTGATATACTGGAGAACAAACAAGTGGATATATAAAAAATTGATTTTCACCTATTCAGGGGTAATTAAGGAAATTGCAAGACACCTGAGAAATGATAATCAGGCCAAAAAATGTTTCAACATTTTGAAAATCATGGAGAATATGAAAGAAACAAGAAATATCTCCTTAGGAATCCAGCTCAATATAAAAAGCTCTATTCTGAAATTATGAATAACATTATATTTCAGCTTCAAACTAGGTTTAAAGAAATTGAGAATCTGCAATTCCTTCATTTAATATGAATTCATCATGGTACAGTGCCTTTAGAAAATGATTTCCTGGCAAGGACCTAGCACCATTACAAAATTACTATCCCATGTAAATCAAGATTGAGAAATGAGTTGAGTGTTAGTGAGGCTATAAAATGTTTGAGGGAAATGATATTCAAAGCATGTTGCCAGGAGCTTACAGATTGTTACCTTAGCTGAAACAATTCCTTCCAAAAATTGAAGTGTTGAGAGAAGTTTCACTCGCTTGAACAGAGTGATGTCTTACTTAAGGAGTACAATGGGACAGGACAGAGTTACAGCTTCAGTGACAGCATCTACTGAATGCAAACTTTTTTTATTTTCTGGAAAAGCAGGACACAGGGTACGATGACATCATCAGGCAATATGTCAGCATGAAATATCTACTTTACAAGTAAAGGAAAACAAATGTTACCTTCTATTAGATCTACAATTTGCATATTGTGAATCTTTGCCTACCTTGAAAATGTTAATACGAATCACTCTATTAGGAAGGCTAAGCCACAAAATAATGCAATTAAGTATTTCCAAATTCAACTTCTTAATGTTTTAGTTTAACATACCTAGTTGATTTTTGCATATGTACATCAACTTCTCAGCAGAGGTTATTTTTGTTGCACTGCATCGTTTTGCATAGGGCTCCATTTTACTACCTGTGAACAATGTACAAGTTTAAGGAGACAATTTGTGATAAAATGTACAATTTTATTTTTCCAGCAGCACATTATAATTCTGAACTTATACAGAAGATATTTTTACTGCATAAATTCTGAATGCTACCATCCACATTAATTAATCTTTCCTCACTGAGCCTCTGGTATCTGTTTTCTCCTCATATAGATAACATTTTTAGTCATTAATTCATTTCTTACAAAAATATGCAGTAACTGAGAATGATAAATTAATGAACCCCAACATGTCCTATACACTGGTATGTTTTTTATTTTAAGTATAGAATATTTGAATGTCTCAGAAAACTTTGAATACAGCATGATTGTTGCTTACACTATAGGTGCTTTTCTTTGAACCATTTCAAATTATTTGAGTGTTTATACGTTCATTCAGGTAAATACTATTCTGTAGCGCTCAACGCACAAATACAAGAAAAACACAGTAAAAAGTTTAAAACATTTCTGATTAGTATTTATAGTCATGCAATATTGTTTGGAGCAGTCTAGTCTGCAAACTCCAACATTAAAGACCACACCCTACCACAATCATGCCATTCTTAGACACTTCCCATAAATCTAATAACAAATAAAATTCCTAAACATGTTAACTTGTTTTATAGGAACTCCAAGTAAATTTTCATATAATGACAAAAGTCCTATAGTTGTATAGCTAAGCTCAAAGTCCAAATTTGTGTAAGCTGCTAGCCAGTTCATAACCTAATTGCAACAGCTGACTTTAGCATTACTTTTTAAAGCTGATAGAAGTCAGGTAAGAATATTTTGGATATATCCCTTGATATTAACTTACTTCACTTTTGCAGCCGAAAAAACAGTTTTTGCTTTTTTTTTGAGCCAGTGCAGTCCACTGTTTGGACTGTATTTTTGTTTTGGGCGTATAATGGTGTATCTAAGTTTCATCTACAGTAATTAATTGGCGCCATAACTGGGATTTATTGCACCTAAACTGCGCCAACAGAGCATTGAAAATGTTCATTCGAACACGTTTTTGGTTAAATGTGAGCAAACGCAGTACCCAACGCACAGACAGCTTTCTCATGTCTAAATGTTGATTTAATATGTGACAAACACGTTCTTTTGACATATTTATTGCCTCTGTTATCTCTCTCACTTTAATTTGGCAGTCGTCCAGCAACATTTGGTGAACTTTGGCGATGGTTTCATCGGTAGATGCAGTTTTTGGACGTCCCGAACATTCATCGTCTCCCAAGCTCATACGGCCACGTTTAAATTCAGCTGCCCAAAATTTCACTACGGTAAATGATGGTGCAGTGTCCCCATACGTAGAATCCAACTCATCTTTGATTTGCGTAGGCATATTGCCTTTCAAAAACAAATATTTAATGACAGCTTGATACTCGATTTTGTCCATTTTCATGAAAACACTCACATCACCTCACTCAAACGACTGTTACATAACAACTGAGGATCAAAAATGGCTGAAACTTTGGTAAGTAACTGTCAACAGATGAACAATGAAATTCGCTCGCCTTTATTTACGAGTGCTGCCATCTTCATGTTGGGGTCGGAAACTTTTCAGACCACCCTTGTACCTATAACAGACTCATCTCCTTCTAAATTGTTTCACTCAGAAGATTTGACACTGCTTAGTTTTAACTGAAGACACTCATGAACATTTAATGTTTTAATGCACAAAACAGAAGTATGTATGGATCATTTAGCATAACTCAAAATTATTTGCCCTTCTTGGAAGCAAAATGAAGGCCATGTTGCTGGCTGTGACTTAAGTTCCACCATCTTGATATTCTTTCGGACAATTTAGGATGTAGACAACATATTTGTAGCTTTTAACCATATGAAACACTGAAATTCATTATAGTTTTAAGCATTTGATTTTATTCTTACTCCTAAATATGCATCAATTAAAGTTCTACTGTCTTCACACTTTTGTTGTTTAAAAATAAATTACTAGTTAGTATTAATGAGCTAATGCTCTACTATGTAACTAATTTGCAGTGCCATAACATCTTGAAGGTTGAGGAATAATGCTGTTACATGACAACTGCTTCATTGATAACAAATATTGCTGCATTTTTCCAGTAGTCTCAATTAACAACTAATAAACCAAATTGTCTTCCATTTCAACCCAATGTGTCTATAAAAATAACTGACTCCCATTCTGCTATAATTAAATCAGCATATCAATGATATATACATATATATATATATATACAAACCCTTGAATGGCTGAAAAGTAGCATCATCTATAAATTCTGTCTGTTCTATCAATTGGAATAGAAAATCAATGCCATCTTCTGATGTTTTGGTTACTTCTCCCCAATAAAGGAAATGGTCATTATTTACCACACGACCACTGAAATCACTCTGTAAAAACAAAATTATTAAAAATATTAATGTCCCATAAAGATTGCTCTTAAAATGCACAGCTATAACAGGATTTATCTCATTATTTAAAGTATGGCATACTTTGGCCCTTGAATTTATAATGTTAATAATTTCTCAAGAAAGAATTTATACAAGTCTGTTATTGCTATACTGCACTACTTTTACACAGTATACAGCTCTGTTTGGTCTGAAGTTTCTCTGAATATTTTAATTCAAAGAGGAAGCTTAACAGATATTTATATTAAAAACTTTTATTTTAAAATGCCACTCTGTAAGTCATAAACACGTTCTTATTCATTTACTAATAGCTAACCACTTTTTACAAGTGGTATCACTTTGTTCCAGTAAACACTGGTAGTAAATCCACTTTTTACAATAAAGAGCTCTCATAGTTGAGAAACACAAAGGGTGCTCATTTCTAACTAATTCTAATCCAAGCACTCATTACTTTTCATTGGCTGATAAATTTTGTCTTTTTCCCTGGTACATGCAATAAAGATGAAGTTAAAACAGCTATTCATTTAGTTTCAAACCTTTGCAGACTTGAATAATTTCTAGGAAGTCAGTTTCACAGATCTTAGCATTGCAAACCAACTGCTGATTAGATTAGATTGTGTTCTGTAGGTTTATGATGGCCAAGTAGGCCTACAACATAGAACATGTCAAAGCATACAAAATTAAATACACCAAAGTATACAACATTTAAGTTCTTGCATTACAATTAATAGTAAACATCTTAAACTTTCAAGAACAGTAAAATTTAAGACAGAAATTAAAAATTATATCACTTGGCTTTTACAGCCTATTTCACTATACAATGCATACATCCTTATATACAATTTTAATGTCTACATTCTCAAAATATTAAATATGTACATTAAAAAATTGTCAATGTAATTTCTAAATTGTTAGGTTTGACTCTCAAAACTACATATATAAGATATACATTTCAAATTAGAGTGCTAAAATACATATAATAAATATTAATTTTCTAGTCCATTTAGTGTAACAGTTACTAAACATGAAATAAAACTTCACTTGACTTTTAGTCCGTGTCATATTGTTTAAGTGTTAATATTCTTACTTACATGAAATGAACGTCAAAATTTATGGAATACAAGATTAAGATGCACTTTACATGATGTGATGCAATACAGTGTAATACCAAGTTAAAAAATAAAGCTTAATGAATTATTCTGATTTGTAGCTAAAATAAAATGCAGCAAACAAGTCCAATGGGTTTTATCTGATTATAACAGCTTTTTAGAAAACTATCACCCATGTTATCGATTTAATATGAACCTTTCTATTTCCACTTAAATGTTTACAAAACAAAAGAATTAATGAAACTATCATAAAATAGCAAATAATTTCATAGAGTAATTTATTATTCTTAGCTTTGCTAAATGCTACCTGTTTCAATTTAATCACCTTAGAGTGAAACAATTAACAAGAAGGTAAAGACTGACAAGTTTTTAAGTCATGTTAAGGTAATTCTCAATACCACAATTCACTACAATGTATTAAGATTTTACATTACATTCCATTATATTACAGCCTGAGATGAATATAATTAATTCTGGGTGAGCAGCATAGACACTGCCCAAAGTTATGCTTAGATTCAAATTTTTGCTTGAACAAATCTCTAGATGTAAGCCGCATGGTATCATCACTCTCAATTGTGGGCTTTGGACCTTGTTGTATATGGAGAGTGGTAACTCAAGACCTTGATTAAACTCCTCCTTGTTATCACAGATGCATTTCCAGAAAAATGTTGGGATTAGATTTAAATTAAATATATATACAAGGCAGGGAGCGAATCAGTTGACCCCAAATTGAAACTGGTATAGTTCCAATGCTCAAGAGCCGTGATTCATAATATTTACAATTAACATACTAACAACTCACAAATAACAAGGAAATGCTTGTAAAGTCAGCATTACAATCAAAGCTTGTCAACTAGTAAATTTTAAAGAACATTACAAATCCAGATAAACATTTGACAAACACAAATTATATGCACATTGCCACATGCTCATTTTGAAGCGCCACCAACCATCTTTACAAAAACATTAAGTTCTATGATTAAAATCTTCGTACTTCTAGGGCACTTGATAAGTATTATATGTTTCTTTAATCTGAAAGACATTATATAAAGCTATTTGATTATATTTGGAGAATAAAAGGTGTCAAATATTGAGAACACACAGTTACAAATTCTTGTATCATAGTGTTTTCACTTTGTAGATGATCCATTATTTGATTTATTGTTTATTGAATGTCCTTTGTTTGATTGTATTTCAATATGACATTTAGGGTCACAAACTGAAATAAAATTGCTATTTTCAAGAAAATTAGGGATCAATAAGCTAACAACAATATTGTCATATGTCTACTACTGCATATAACTGAGAGGTAGTTCCCAACCAGTACAAGCATCATACTGTTGTTTTGAGGTTAAGGCTCCAGTTGTGCCTATTGCAGATGGACTCAATTCAAATCTCTAATTGTATTCATACAGATATGAAGTTGTCATCAATTCTGAGCCTAAAATATTTGTCTTCTACTTTCCCTTGTATGAACACCATTATTATTTAGATGACTGGAACTGCTGCTAAGTAGCATTTTAGTATTATTTTACTCTGTACTTATTCAGAATTTTATACTCTTTTACCTTTTTTGGGAGGGGCCTAAGTATTATTAAATATAGCCTCCTTTAAAAACCTTAACGCATTTTTATTTTAAAAATAGGTGCTGACTTAAAAAATATACTTTACATGAAGTTAGTATGTTTGTGAAGCAAAACCGTTGTAAATTCTATACATTTTCAATTGTATATATTTAAGCTTGTTTTTGAACTTCAACATTAGAAACTTCCATTCTGAAACAGATCTTTACAAATGTATAAGGATTATAAACACTCTGAAAGAATTACAAATATCATTCTGAGATAGACTGCGATTATATCCCAGGAAAATGATTATGTTTTGACAAGCTGCACTTAAGTCGTAACAAGCTAAACTATCCTGTGGGGAGTCTAATCTGGTATGTAGATTAAAATAGATAAAACAGAAATGGATCTTGAGCTGGAATCCTTGGAGATTCGGTAAGGTGAGACATTTATGCTCATGTTGCTTTTGGTTGTAACAATGTTGTATTTGAAGGCAAAGTTTATACAACTGAAACCTGTATCACAAAGAATTTAAAAAGGGCCTGCAAAGGAAGCAACATTTGGATATTCTTAAAGAGCCATGCAGCTCTTAAAGCAATTGTAGCTACCAGATACATCTATGAAAATATTTATATAATTGGCAAAACACAACAAGAGGTTACCGGTTATAAGGGAAGCTTACCTGAAGAAAACGCATATATCCTAGCAAGGAAAGTAACAGCTCAATCTTTTACTAGATCAGAAAAGTCTTTTGACATTCCCTTTAACTGAAGATAAAGAATAATTGCTGAGTGGATTAGATGACCCCACGAAAAACAATAGGTTCAAAGAGAAGAATGCAAACATAATAAATGAATAATTAGCAAAATATTCTCCTTACCAAAAAAAGAGGAACTGAAATTCAATAGATCCCACATAAACCCAAGTAACTAGGCTATTAATAAAACTGGTGATTGTATGTCAAGGAAACACCTATATACAATGGGAATTTTAAAGAGGAACCAATATGCAGCCTATGTGGTGAAGAAAAACTGTGTCTTATATAGCGCAGTGTGGTTTCCAATCAGATAGCTGAAGTAACCAATATTAAATTTTTTAAGTAAACAATTGTAAAGCAGGAAAAGGCTTGCTATGATGAAAATCTCAATTAATGATAGTATCTATAACTCAAAGGAATATACATTAAGAACAAAACTTGATGTGTTCCATTCACATGACTTTCACTACCTGTTCTACAAACATGCTATTTTTATAAAGATTATTCTTTTAACTACATCATGCTAATAAAAAAAAAATTAGCAGAAATTGCTCTATTACTTGCTTCCATACAGAAGGTAAATAAGTGAATACACTAGGCTAAAGGGATGGTCAAATTTTTTAAAAGTTAATCGCATGTGATACAACTGAAATTCCTGAAATTCAGTTATCTTTGCATGGCCAAGAGTAAAACAAAAGAGATATGAATGAAAGATAATTGAGAAAAATTTAAGGAGTTTAAAATTGAAACTAATAAAAAGGAATATCTCGGAAATGGTTAACTGTACAAAAAAAAATATAATTGTCATAAGTTGTGTGTTTTAACAAGATCTACATTATTTGTGTAGTTAAGCTTTTGTCTATCTCTTATGGTTTACACAAAAAGTTTATCCAAAGTCATCCAAAATGAGCAAGTCTTCAGAGTCTATTTCTTAACAATTCGAGATATGCATTTTGTTGTCATGATAGTATCTTAAGCATATATGTTAATCAAAATCATTACAGCCATTTTTGAGAAAATAAATAATTATGATGTAGTTAAAAGAATAATATTTTTAAAGAATAGCACATTTGAAGAATAGGTAGTGAAAGTCATGTGAATGGAACACATCAAGTTATGTTTATAATATATATTCCTTTGAGTTATAGATACTATTATTGATTGAGATTTTCATTACTAATTGCTTCAGCTATCTAATGGATCAACACATCACTGTATAAGAAGCAGTTTTTCTTCACTACATCAGTTGCTTATTGGTTCCTCTTTAAAATTTCCATTGTATATATGTATTTTCTGAATATATAATCACCAATTTGATTAATAGCCCAGTTATTAGGTTTAGTGGGATCTACTGAATTTCAGTTCTTCTTTTTAGGTAAGGAGAATATTGTGTTCATTCCTCATTTATTATGTTTGCATCCTTCTCATTGAACCCATTGCTTTTGGTGGGATCATCTAATCCACTCAGCAATTGTTCTTCATTTACGGCTAAAGGGAATGTCAAAGACTTTCAATATTGATAACTTGCTTAGTTACTGATAACTAAGCTATTAGTAACCAGTAATATGTCAAATTAGTGTTGAGAGAGTCCTTGAAATTAAACAACGTGAATTCAAAACATAAAATATGGTGCCTTTTTAAACAATATAAAGAATGGGCATCTCTGAGATGTCACATCACCAGCAGTGCTACATCACAAGTTAGGGGTTAATTTATTTATTGATAACAGACTAAAAAATACCAAGTGAGTCAACTGCCCCTAATTATTTTGGAATTTATACAACCTGCTAAGCAAAATATGTGACTGATGCATTTCTTGAATGCCTTCTAATGGCTTATTTGCATAATGCTTTTTATAGGAGGGATGGATAACTCAGTACCTAAGTGTTTTAGGGGCAGAATGCAATCACTATACATGTTGATGCCAAAAACATTGTACCCTGACATTAGTAGCTGCAGTAGCACATATAGCCAATTTCACAAACTTTTATTCCTTAGCAGCGTTAATACACACCTTTGAAAACGCCCCTGAAGGAACAACCTATAACATCCATCGGATGACAAAATCTTTGAAAACAAAATGGCAGATCTATGCAATACAACCAACTGAATTTATGCCATCAGCCAGTAAATGTCTGTTGTACAACCTTGTCAAAAATTGCTTAGGTGGATAATTTCACTTATGTCCCAAACTATGGTATATTTCAGCCCATACAGTAGTTGTAATGGCTGATGCAGTTTTTTAAGTTAAAACTACCAAAAGGAGCACCAAATGCTGTAAAAATGTGTAAAGATTCGAAGTTGGGTCTGAGTTCTGCGACTAGTTATTCGTATAGGATCCTCAGTTCCCAAGATAGCATTTGCGAATGGTATTATTATGGTGGCTTTATTACTGTGCCACGCACTTCATTTCCAGTTCAAATCCTTCATGTTAACTTCAAAAATTGCATTACAGTTTGTCATATCCCTTTGGACATATAATTTGATATTATGATACATTTTGATAGCATTATAAGTATGTACAAAATAGAATATTCCCCATGTTTTTCATTGGCTGGTGGATAATTTATAGGCACTTCTTAGTAGGTATTTTATTGAGTTGGTATGCTTGACCCATTCAACCAAGTTTAAAACACTTCACACATGCAAAGTGTCTTTTAGTCTTTGCGCATGGGTCAATACTTGGCATGAATAAATTCTGCATTATCTATTCAGTATTTGAAACATTTCTATGAGACACGACTGCTGTCATAATGTATACCAACGACGAGTATGTTGACATGCTGTTAATCTATGGAGAAACAAGATGTAATGCACTTGCAGCAATGTGCCTGTATGAAGCACAGTTTCCATGAACGAGGGCACCTTCTGCAGACACTTTGCAAAGTGTTGAAAGATGCCTTCGTAAAATAGGGTCAATGGAGGAGCATCACCTACTCGCGATGCTCCAGTAGCCTCCAGGCAATGAAAAAGCTATGCCTAATGCAATACAACACAATCCACATGCCAGTTCAAGGGCTATAATTAACACAAGATCTGTACATAAGTCTGTCCTCAATGATGCACATATTGCATCACAATAAATATCATCCGTACCATCTACAACTACACCAGGCTCTCCTCAGATGTAACTTTCAAGCACGAGTGATGTACATACGAATGCAAATAAATGCAGAGCTCTTAGGAAGTGTTCTCTTCAGTGATAAAACCACCTTCCACAATAACGGAACTGTTAACCGACATACTATGCTCTACTGGAATATAGGCAATCCTCACTCAATGAGAGAAGCTGCATTCCAAGTACAGTGAAGCATGAATATCTGGTCTGGAATATTAGGTAACCAGATAATTGGACCACACTTTTTTGAAGGCAACCTTACAGGACCATGGTACCTTACATTTCTGCAAGAAGAGTTGCCATCGCTACTGGAAGATGTGCCGCTAGTGAAAACGATAGGAATGTTGTTCCAGCATGATGGAGCTCCACCACACTGGTCACTGACTGTAAGGAATCGCTTACTTAGAACATATCTGCAAAAATGGATTGGCCAAGGGGGCCCAAAGACAAGGCCCCCTAAATCACCTCATCTCACCACACTAGATTTCTTTCTGTGGGGTCATTTAAAGGAATGGGTTTATGCTCAAGAACCGCAAAGCCCAAATCTTCAGGGGCACTCATAAGTGAAGAATGCAGGCAGATTACAACAAGCATGTTACACCATGCAAGAAGTTCTCTCTGGCTATGTACCCAAATGTGCATTGATGAACGGGGTCTCATTTTGAACATTTACTTCCTTGATGAAATCCATGCTCTTTGATAATTTATTATTTTGTTTACCCATGAACCTAGCACATTTATAACTCCTTTGTACTGAGAAGGAGTGAAACATCAAGTTTAAACATGAAACAGAAACTGTTACATTTAATAGCATCAACATGCGCCCAAAGGAATGAAACCAAACTATGTAACACGGTTTACAGCACTAGATACGGTACACTTATAAGCGTAAACATGATACATAATTATCTGATTGTAATTCTTGTGTTTTTGGCTCACAGAAGAGCCAACAACATTAAATAAATTAGTATATTAAAATAAAAAAAAATAAACAGAATAAAAAGAAAAAGGGTGAAAAAAATTATGTATTAGACTCGAACCTCCGATGATTAATGATGATTTCTATAATACAGAATAGAAGGGCAGAGCTACAATTACAGTTTGTTTGCTAAAAGGGTCCATGTTTTCACATTAGGTTATAAACTGTGAGTTGCATAGATACGAATAATGAAGGGCAACTGACTCACCTGGTATAAGTAACATATGTAACAACATACACATCCCCGGTCTGATGCTCACAGGTGACTTGGTAGTGGTTTTATAAGTGTAACTGTTTCAAAATATCTTTACAAGAAATAGAGAGGTAACTTTCTGAATGGTGATAAAATATAAACAAAGAAAAAACATAAATTGCAGTATCCAAAAATTGTTGTTGGAACCAAAAACAGTGAATTCTGAAATCTCTTATGTGTTACACTCACATGACTTTCTCTAGCTAATCTACAAACAAACTTCTTACAAAAGATTATTCTTCTTTCTACACAATGCTTATCAAGATAAATATTAACAGAATGTTCTTATTACTTAGTTCCTCATAAGTAGAAGGGAACTAAAGGAATGTGCTATGCTAAAGTGATAGTCAAATGTTTTAAAAGCTGTCATTATGCGATTGTCATTGCAAATCCCTTCTATGCTTGGCCAGGAGTAGAACAAAAGAAAAACTTCTTGTCTGAGAAAAGTATAAGTACTTTACAATTGAAATTAATAGCAAGGAATATGTCGAAAACAGTAAACTCCATGACAAAAATGTACATAATATAAATTGTGTATTTTAACATGATCTACATTTCTTGTGTAGTAAGTTTTTGTCTATCTCTTATGATTTACTAGTTTTGCAAAATTCAGCAAAATTCATCCACAATAGAGGTCCTCAGAAGCTATTCTCAGAGAATTCAAGATATACATTTTATTTGTGATGGAAATGGTTTTAATATGTGGCATTTTAATTAAAACTGTTAGAGCCATTTTTAAGAAAAACAACATTTTTGAAAAATGTTCTCTGTAAAGGGTAGTTGGGGTGAGATGATTTTCTTGAAAAGCTTTGTGTTGCATCCTTGGAAGATAAGTTTGGTATTTAACTATCTTTGTTTTTGAGCTATGCTATCCAGACACCCAGACAGACAGACACACACACCCACACAAACACGGACCTTTTTCTGAAAATGCTTTTTTTGGATTCAGGGGGTCCTAAAACATTTATTTCCGGTAAGATTTCAGTATCAAATTTTTGGGTGGAATACAATACCTTTTCTCTCCCCTATGTACATTGTACATGCAGGGCTAGAGAAAGTAAAAATGTTTGAAGAAACGTAGAGTCATCTTAAGCACTCTTGACAGTTTCACTCACCTATTTATTTAGCAGAACCTACATGTGCTCAGAACGTCAGCTGGGATTGTTGGATTCCCTCTCAAGTAGTATTGTTGTTGGCCTGGGGTGTTCTCTTGTGGCCTGTTGATGAACCTGCATAGGAGGTGTCTGCTTTTGGCAAATAAATCTATGATGCAGATTTTTAATTTATCTAAATCCCACATATTTCAAGTTCCTTGGGTTACTGGGGAGGCTTCAGTAACTTGATGCTCATTCCTATTATATAGTTTGGGTCCAGAAGTGTGAAGCAATGGCTGACTTATTGATCTTTTCAGTAGATTTGATGTGCATCGCCAGTGTAACTTGAAGCAGATGCCTATGTTCCTTTTAATTTTTCCATTTTTTCACACAATTTTTACATTGGATCCAGTAGATTCCTGACTTTTCCTCTTGAGGGATCAGAGTTTTTAAATTTAATAAGACTTCTAACGCTGTATTTGTTGTTAAGTGATGTGGTTTTTTAATTTTTTTTAAACTATTTTTGTAAATTTTTTACACATGCCCATGATACACAAATTTTCAGCGTTGTGTTCTATTTGATACATTTTTGCATATTTAACATCAGTATTTTCTTATCTGCCATTTTTTGTCTAAATCCATTCTGTTCTGCAAATTTGATGAATTGTTTATATTCTTTCTTGTACTTTTTTTTTTTCAGGGTGATGTTCATTTGAATGTCATGCTACTGCATGCTGCTTCTTTGTGTGGCTAATATGTTTACATTCCTTCCTGTATTCCATTTTGTTGAAGGGAATGTTGATTAGTCTTTACATCATACTACTGAGTGCTGCTTCTTTGTTTGACTTGGAATTATAACTATGCACTTTGAGATAGTTATCTGTGTGTTTTCTGTGTATGGCAAATTCTATCTTGTCTTTAATCCTCTTTAGTTTGAGGTCCAGGAAAGAGAGAGTGTGTGTATGTGCATGCATGACCATTGCAAATATGTCGTCAACATAGATGGACGGGACGGGACGGGACGGGACGGGACGGGACGGGACGGGACGGGACGGGACGGGACGGGACGGGACGGGACGGGACGGGACGGGACGGGACGGGACGGGACGGGACGGGACGGGACGGGACGGGACGGGACGGGACGGGACGGGACGGGACGGGACGGGACGGGACGGGACGGGACGGGATGGAATAGGATATCTACCATACTTTGAACATATAGCAAAAGACTTTAGTGCTAAGCATTTCTAGTCAACTTATAAACAGATTCACCAAAAATGTGATAAGAGGGCTTCCCATTCCCAAGCCTGCTTCCTGCTGATAGAACTTCCCTCCAAGCCAAAAAAAAATAAATAGTTCAGGCAGATTCTATTTGGAAAGGATGTTGTGAGCTAAAACCATTTCCACAGATATGTGGAGAGCTTGTTTTTTGAAATGCTTGTGTAATAGATTAACATCAAATGAAACAAGTGTATCCTGGGGATTTAATTTGACTGATTGCAAATTCTCCACTAGTTCCAGAGTGTTTTTGAAGTTGTGGCTTCAAACTATGTCAATTCCTAAAATTGCTGTTGTAATTCACTAGCAAGATGATAAGAGGAAATATTTATGTAGCTGATGATCAATCCAATGTTGTTTCCAAGCTTGTTATCCTGGTCAACCTGGTTTTATCCATCTTGTCTGTCTTTTGGGATGATTATGCTGTTGCTAATGGATTCTGCCAAAGCTTTTGTCCATTTGCTCAAGGGATCATCGTGTAAAGTCTGGTATTTGCTTCCCTTTAGCAATTCCCACATTACCTTGGAGTAAATTATTTGATCCAAAATCACAATTTTTTTTCCTCTAATCTATCACTAAATATACAGCATTCTTACTGGACAAAGTTTTGATGATATTTATATAGTGTGTCCCTGGACTCTTATTGTATTGGATTTTACTCATTGTTTTAGTGCAATTATTACAAATTTTATTTCTGTCATTGTTCTTCAAATCTGCTGTGGCTATTTCAATGTCAGCTATATAGTTGTCTATATCATTCAAAAACTGTGGACAGTCTTGATACCTTTGTTTAGGAAATTTAGCTCCTCTTTATTGAATGTGTATTGTAAAAGACTAACAACATTTAAGCTGGATTCATTCATGTTGATTTTGGCAGGTAATTAAATTTCTTTTTCTGGACTGTTACTTTTTACCTAACTAAAATTCTGATCAATTCAAGTATTTCTTTCCAAATTTTCCCAGATGGTGGAACCTAATGCATTTGATAATTCCATATGCAGATCATACAATTTATGATCTAATTCCACTAATTCAATGCAGTGCTTTCACTTTTCAAGCTTCAGAAAATTTACATACCATCAAGCTTTTTCACAAATTTCAAAAACTACATCACCACCCTGTCACCTTACAAGTACAAAATTAAAAATCTAATCTAGTCAAGAAAATCAGATCCCATTTCTCAAAAGAAAAAGGAATCAACCAGATCCAATGTAAAAATTGTGTGAAGGCATAAATTGGGAAAACTAAAATGAACATAGACACATGCTTCAAGGATCAATGGCATGAAATTTAAACAGATTGATAAATCACCAGTTACTTCACAGTTCTGGACATAAAACCATGAAATAGGAATAATCATTAAGTCACTGAAGCCAATACAGAAATCCAAAAAACTTGAAATATGAGAAGATTTCTGTAAAGAAATTTGAAAACTGCATCATGAATTTTGATTTGATGGAAGCAGCCAACCATTTTAGGATCATCAACAGCCTCCAGTGGACAGCCCAGGCCATCAAAAAAATTAATCAAGAGCAGACCGAGCAGTCAAGAGACATTGAAATTGTCAGCTGATGCTCATGATACATGTTCTGCTAAATAAATAGGTGAGTGAAGCTATCAAGAGTGTTCAAGTTGACTCTACCTTTCTTCAAATGTTTTTTTACAAATTGTTGTGTTTAAGAAAGGAGGTAAATTGAGTTATCATAAGAAATGGAAGTAATGAACATAAAGGCATGTGTAACTGCACTTACTTGTGAATTAAAATAGATACAAGAGGTAAATTAAATAAAAGAGATCATTTTAGGCAAAGGCAGCAATGATGGCTGCAATAGGATGTTTGTATAAAATGTGACATGCAGGTGAACTGGTGGAAAATGTTTGTAACTCAGTAGCTGAAGTTTAATTTTACATGTTCTTGATAGGGACAGGAAAATTTTGTTTTATTTTTCAGAATATTTCGGTGTTCTTTTTTATGGTTTTTGGCATTATTTTTCAGTGCGTTTTAGTGCAATAAAATTTATTTTAGAGGCACTTTTGCAATGCATAATTTTAAAAGTTTGGTTATAAATGAAAAGTACTTAATATAACTTATTTTAGAAACAATAAATCTAGTCATGAAAGCAAGCATGTTATTTTTACATAAGTACCAGGGGAGTTGTTGTCTCCTTAGTGTGGTGGTAGCATTGCTGTTTGCCAAGCGGGAGACCTGGGTTCGATTCCCAGTACAGGCATCAGGATTTTTCCCCTGGGAGACCTGGACCAGGGTGCACTCAGCCTCGTGAGGTCCCTGTGGGGGCCAATTGAGGAGCTACTTGATGGAGATGTAACAGCTCCAGGTCGTGGAGATCGCATTAAATGGCCGGCGGGTTCGAAGCACTGACCACGTCTAACCCCCCAATACTGCACCCCATCCATGACGCCTGTTTATGAGCCGAGATGGGGGACGCAGCAGCCGGGCTGTAGGCCAAGGCTCTTAATGAGGTGTGCCACGGAGTCATCAGGGGAGTTGCTTGCATGAGCACTAAGATGTCAGACATGTGAGGCGAACTCTTGTTAAAGCAGAAAAATGGGTATAGCACTACGGTTGTATAGAGCTGCATTGGACTGCATAACAGAATGAAAATAAGCAATCCAAATGGAAATAAAGAAAATGCATTACAGACACCAAGTTTTTGGATCACGTTAGTGCTGGCAGTCCTCCTAGTAATCAGAGGTGTAGAACTCAATCCAAGACCAGAAATGAATGAATAATGGCAATGTTGATAGGCATAGCAGACAGCATAAAAGATAAATGAAGAGAGACGAATGGAAGAAAAAATGGGAAAGAACATGGAAGAAATAAAAAGAAGCATAAATCACATTGAACAAGGAACAAGAGAAAAATTATTAGTGGATTGCAAAAACTAGAATAATCCAATTGGAGAAATCGGTGCATGCCAATAGAAGCTGAATGTGGTGATCTTTGGATTAGAAGAACAAAGAGGAAGAAAGACATGAGAAGATGTGGATGAAATTATACAAGGAAAACTTGACATTAAACTCGCATGCTGGGAAATTATAGACTCCTTTAGAATAGGATGTTGGGGATGGAAGCCACGACCAATTCTGGTTGAATTAGCAACTATGAATTTTAAATGGAGAATATTAAGCAGTACAAAGACACCTGAAAAGGCACGAGAATATTTATTGAGAATTACTACAGTAAAAAAGAGTGAGAAACAAGACGCTAATCACTAAAATCGATGAAAAAAGTTAGAAATGAAGCATATATGTGAGGCATGTAGTTATACATTGACAGAATTTCTAGAACTAAGCAAACAGTCAAAAGACATTCATATAAAGACATTGGAATGTCTGGGCCATGTCCAGAAGAGAATGGGCTCTCAGTTGCGTTGCCTGAAAGGTTAATTGGGTTGAAGGCAGCTATCACATGGCAAACCTATTGGGACAGACAGCGACCAACTGATGAGAGTATTGACAGACTTCAAAGGTACTATGGGTTAGCCATTAGACAAAATACCCATTCTGTTGATGCTAAGAGAAAAGCTATTTGGGCTATTTTCTTTCTTACTAGCTCCACAGACGGTCAACCAACATGACTGACGTTTTTCCTGGAATTCAAGCGATGGCAGGTGTGTTTATAATTCGAGTACCTGCCGCCTTTCCACCGCAATTATTTTTCAATTTAACACGTAACAAGAAAAATCACCTTGGTGGAGAGGCGGTTTGCGGCTTTACGAAAGCCCTGCCCCATCAGATGGGCTTTACCTATCCAGTCCTGATACATGGTGTAAATTCAACTTTGAAGGAAACTGATAAAGTTTACAACCACAAACATAGCTTACCACATGCTGTAATGGAAGAAATTAAAACTATATTCAGGGACCTGTCAGAAACAGCTCATCTTGAAAAATGTAAGCATGGGAAAACTCAAAATCCCAACTAAAGTATAAGTAATGTAAAATGGACAAGGGTTCCAAAAAATGTATTTTATGGGATTAAAATACTATATCTTGAGATGTTTGAGGCTGTAGTATGCTACAATGAGGGCAATATAGTGAAATATAAAATACTTAGAAAGCTAGGAATCAATCCAGGGAAGAATATTGTAGCAGCATTGTTGAGTATTAATAGGGAGACTCCTTGGTGTGCTAATAAGAAAATACAGGACTGGGAGAGGGTTGTCAGGCAAAACAGAAGTTAGCAGATGAGTTGGAGGAAGATCCAAATAATCCATCTTATGGGACAGGAATGCATTGAAAGGTAACATTTTCTTTACAAGTCATTTTCCATAAGTTTGTTTCTTTTGTCATTAAATGTACCTTTTCCCAGAAACTATTAATGACAGAGGCTTGTAACTTTTACTAACTATTTGTTCCATTGCTCCAATTATTTTAATACAACATTTTTGTAACTTTAATGCGAGTTATGGTGGAAAATTTTAAATTTTATTACAATAAAAATTTACTTTTGAGAAAAAAATTAATTTAAATAAATATCCTATAAAATGAGAAACCACCATGCTAAAATATTAGTAAAGACCCATGCTTTAACCTCTAAAAAATCATTCCTCTAGTTATTATAGTTTCTTAGAAAAGGTACATCAAATTTGGCCAATTTGACATTGATAAGATAAGAAGAGCCCGGCACCCTTAAAGGATAAGAGTACTTTAATGTTACATAGGAGTGTTAAGAAAGAATGGGGAAGAGAAAAATAAATTTATGTTTGTGGAAAAATGGAAACCGAGGGTCTGGCATGGGCAATAACAATGTTATTAAAAGTGTAAAAGTTGATAAAGATCTATTCCCACTATGTGGCAATATCAATAACAATTTACACTGTATAATTAGTGCGAGGAAACCAAAATATGGAGAGAGATAATATGGAACAAAAACTGAGAAGAGTTACCAGCAGAGATATTGTACTTAAAACTTTTTGGAAACAATAGGAAAGAATTTCTAAAACAACTAGGTAATTATACAGGGAAAGTAAGAGAGAAATGGGGAGGAAAATTGCCAAAGAAAGAGAAGATCTTAATAATAGAGCTGATGAGGTTGTAATTTATAGAAGAGGTAAATAGTTTAAGCTGGTAGGGTATAAAAATGTTCAAATAGAGGGAAAGATACACACATATAAATACCCAGGGTGTTAACTATATACGACACCAAATTCAGCAACTGCAGGAAAGTAACTATATATGTACAATGTTTGTAACTTGATAAGATGAAATAATTATATATTGTAAGCATCAAACTATCAAGAATTATGATGCAGTTTTACTTGCATATTAATTACATTTCTATCAGTCACTATAAAATGCATTCTTCGCAACGTATTTATCAAATGGATAACTGAGACACACTTTAAATAATATCATGGTTATGGGTTCCAAATTTTCTTTGCTTAGATTGTGTCTTCAGTCAGAATCTCCCTGTACTGTGAAAACAGTCGTCCATTGTCCACATTGGAACATAGAATCCATACAGCTGGCAGAGCTGTGGCTGCAAATTCAGGGTTACCTAATTTCACTGCCTGTAAGCATTTCACAATGTCAATCTTCTCTATTGAAAGTTGTAACTTGACTGCATTTTGCAGCTATCTGTAAGGTTTCAGAATTGTTGCTGCACTGAGCAATTGCATTCTAGAGGCAGTTGACACATATTCTCAAGACCTTCATTTACAGCATTTAATACAATGTTCTTAGGATTAACAGATCAGCATTTGGGAATGCAAGTTTTCAGGGATCAGACCTCAAAAGTTCCAAGAGTTTATTTCGAAGATGTAACTCTACTCACATAAGAGAATGCTTAACTTCTGCTTGACAACATTTTCTAATAGTTGACCTATTTCACTTTCAAATATACCCTGGTTGATCATTTTGAAACAGTGCTCCAAGTTGTTTAACTTGAGTATAAATCATGGGCAGTAGGGAACTTGGATCCCTCAAGATGCTGTAAACGCAGTGAGATTACGAGCACATTCCTTAACAAACACCACTTCAACTTTAACAGTGTTAGAATAGAAGTTGAATTGTTAAACTTTTGGAGCCCAGAGCTGAAGTCAACTGTTAAACATCAAAAAGTTAAAACTCTCAATAGAAGAATCGCAAATCATATTTTACAAAAATTGTTACCGGGACTAGTTCAACATAATTTAGCAGCACATTGCCAAATATGGAGCAACACTGAAAAGCACAATGAGGAAATTGGTAACAATATTACCCGCATTGCTAAATAGCCAGTCAACTGTTGAATGCATATCATATTTATCCAAATACAAGACGATCCCCTTTTTTCAGAACTAAGTTTTGGAATTAAGCATATCATCTACATAAAAAGAAGATAACTTAAATTTTAAATGAAATTTAAACTTCTGCCATATATTTTGAACAAACTAAGGGACACTTAAGCTGATTAAGTATTTTTTTTTATTTTTTTACTTAATTTGAATTTATGTGGAAATTGACATGGTGGGTAGGAGAGAGGGGAGAATGGAAATTATGTACCAGTACCTACGTATGCGATCAGAGGTGGTGGCAATGGCAATTTTACAGCAGTGCAACTATAACAATGTAACGGATAAAATTTTCTATTTAGAAACATACCTAATATAACACACAATTGTAAAAAGTTTTATCTAAATTAATAATTTGAATTTATGTGAAAAATCACATCTTGGGCGCTACAGCGATAGAGAGGAGAATACAGAAATGTATGGTATGTGTGTAGTGGGAGAATGTAACAATGGCCATGGCAGCATATCTACTATGATGATGGATATGATTTTCTATTTAGTCAACATACCGAATATAAGACATTGTTGTAAAAGATACCTAATTCAAATTTGCGCAGAAACTCACATTGTGAGTGGGAGAGAGATGGAGAAGAGCAGAAATGTACCACAGTGGTGATGATGGCAGCTTATCTGTAAAGATGAATATGATTTTCTATTTAGACAACATAACCACATATAACTCATCATTGTAATAAGTTTTACTATGGTTTTACCTAATTCATGTTTGCATGTAAATCCCTGTTGTGGGTGGTAGAGTAAAACAGAGGAGCAAACGAAAATGCACCACTGTATGTATGACAGGAGAGAAATAGGCAGCTAAACCTCTTTCTTTGTGCTTGACTGTTGGCTCCCAGTCAACAGCATTATGTACAACCACTGATGTGAAAGAGAGACCTCCATTTTTATTTTAGTCTCAGAGAAAACTTTCTCCTAATGAGAATGCTTATAGGCCTGTTAACAGCAAACCTTTTGGTGTGAAATGAAGAGACTAAATATGTTACGTTAGTTACAACATTGATGGTAAGCATTACCATTTCCTCCAGGTTGCGTCACTGCCATACCCACAAAGAATGAAACTTACCTTTTGCCACATGCTATTCGGAAAACATTGCTGCAACAGAATTTGAAATAATTCTGTAAGTGCTAGTCAGTCAGCTCTAGGACTTGATCAAGCAGCCAAGACAAAAACCAATGCTTACTACAGAATTACCTAATGAACATTAAATAACTAACAGGCCGTGATTCAAGCAAGTGCATGCAAACCATTACTTTCATTGCAGTGAAATGGAGTGTACAACCGAGGCATCACATTTTCACCATTGAAAGCTATTTTCAATTTGGTTTAACAATTTAAGAAATGCTTCCTGCAATGCTGCCTGCTATGTACTGTCTGCACACCTTTTCTTAGGTACTGGACTCCCGATCTTCATTTTGTAGGTTTCACATAATTTCAGAAGCAGAGCAACAACATAGAGATATGCATGCTAAACAACTTAACATCTAGTAGCTTTAAAGCTAAGATTTCATTCTATGTGTAGATCCCAGAATTTATGCATGCACACATGTGCTGTTTCATTTAATAATTCAGCAAGTTCATGATAAATTATATAACCTATTCACTATAGAAGCTGAGGGCAGTGTTTGATAACACTGTGGAAAGAGAGGCAGACAAGCTCTCTTTTTCCTCCCAGCCCTCGGTTCCCCTTAAAACTAATGCCCAAGGAATGGTGCATGCATAATACATGAATTTCTTTGTGATTTCTCAGAATTTCAGTAATTTTTGCAACATTGCTTTAGGTTGAAGTGTGTTTATACTTTTCTTTTTCTGCTTTGTTAAGTTACACAATGGAACTGCTATTAATCTTTGTTTTTGGTTATTGCATTTGATTTACCTATTTTTTTTTCTTTTGTTAACATAAGAGAAGGCACTATTTATATTCTGTTTTATTTATGTTAGTGAAGGCCCAGGTTTAAATTCCAGTAGATGATAGTTGTCTGCATAATTTTTTATTCAAACTTTCTCCACTCTGAGAAGGTGAATATTGGATGACTTAGTATTGTGAAAGGATGTTTAAATATGTTCATAATTTGGGATAGATACTTTTATATGTTTTATCTTGGTCTCTAATAATGAAGTAAAGCTTAAAGCTTAAATACAATTGTGATGGGTACCAGTTTGCATATTTTACTTTGTAGATGCCACAGTTGCAACCCATTTCTGCAACAAAAACCAAGAAAGTAAACAAAAAAATACAGTTATTAAAATCAGCTTATAATCATGGAACAGGATGATTGTGAGAAGATTGATATACAAAACTTTGCAACTTCCCTATAACTCTTAACATTCCTAGAAGCAAATGAAAAGATTTTAAAGTTATTGAGGACATTACCGAGCAACATCAAATGCTATTTAATGGGGAATGAACTCAACCTGATACTAGCAGTTGATAAACAGCTGAAGAGGACAATGTCCTTTAATATGTGTTCTGTAAGTTTTGTGGTAAGTGAAACCTATATAGCACGTGTGAAAATCTGACTAAAGCTTATGTGAACTCTTCATTCAGAGTTCGTCCATCACTGTGTTGATTGCTTGATAAACAATATTTTGAAAATTAAATATATTAAATGCCTCAGTCAAAACCTTCACTTGCTTACCTTCTTCATTTACCACTTTTCTCCAGACATGTTTCATGGGCTTGACCTCATTTGCAGTTGTATGTAGACTGCAGAGTTTAATCTTGACCACAAAAGTTGCACGGGAAGCCAGATAGTATATTTTCATTGGATTCAGTAATATTTACATTGGATTCAACTATTTCTAGAAAGTTTTATTCAAACTGCTTCTCTGCATAGAATATATTTATAAACAATTACAAATTAAAACTACATTATGTTTGGAAGAATATGAACATGAAAGACCTTGAGGAAGCATTTGAAAACATTAATGCATAATTACCTGACTAAGTACTGAGATATGATCCACACTATAGTCATCTGCTAAGGCTGCCATGAAGCGATTACACAGGCAAGACTTGCCAACCCCCACCTGTCCTTTCTCCTTCTCTGTGCCAGAGAGTCCCACCACTGACACGTTGAATGAACGCATTTTTCCACTTTTTCGAGCCATAGTTCATCCCATTTCATGTCATTCTAATACCAATACAATTCTGCTGTCATTCAGCACCGTCTCACCACACCTTAAAAACAAAAATTGACATAAACATCCATCCTTCCATAGCCATTCATTTGCTCACATTTAAATTGGGTTCTTGCAGAGTACCACAATCATATAAAGAAGCTTGAACTTATGCCAAAATGTTTCTCTAATGCACATTATAATATTTGTTATGGTCAGTCTTTAAGTATAAAGACTCTAAAAAAAATGTATTAATCTAAAAACACAATTTTTTTGCCCAAAATATGGATTAAGGCTACAATATCTATATTTTACTGTAGCACAAGTATTCAAATTACATCAACTTCAATTCTCTGTTAAAAAAAAACCAAAAAAATGCAAAGTAATGAAATTTTATTCAGCGCCAATACAAGCGCTATTTACTAGTATTTTTCTGAATGGGTTTTTTTTTTTCCAATGCATCTCTATGCATCCATTCAGATTATCTTGAAAACATGTTTATTCTTTTAAAATTAATACTTTCAATACTGTCAGTATTTGGGACAAAATTCGCTACAAAATGTTTTAACTTCCATCCAATGCCTAAAAAGATATGGTGCAAGAGTGCCTGTCCTTTCAGCTCTCTTAGACATTTACTCAATTCTCAGGATGCTTAACATGATAGCCAATTTGTATTCACATCTGGAGGTACCTAATGGTCATTCCTATTTTCATTGCTGTCCCCTAAAGCTAGTATGTAAACCTGAATACAACACTTTTTCAGCTTACACATGCAATCACTACTGCTTTAACCAACATTTTTATACAGTAAAACCCTGCTAATCCTAATCTGCAAATTGGAAATCTGTGATGGAGAAGAATAAGTGATTTTGTAGTGTAAAGAAACTATTTCCACACAAAACTGAGCAACTCATTACTAAAACTACATATCATTTATCAGAACAAAATGTGTACAGTACAAAATGTTTTACTGAACTTTATTGTAGAGAGTATACTTGTCCATATTTTGCAATGCACTGTTTAAACATTTTTATTTTTCCTTAGGTACTGTATTGATAACTAATACATGATTATGGGGCAGTATTTTCACTTAACTTGAAAAACCTGTCATTTTCTTTTATCATAAAGAACTAAATCTGTTTGATGATGCATTGTTGCACCAGCATTGTATAAACATCACATCAGTTGGTGTGGCAATAGCATGTTGTTCTCCATAGCATAACCCCAATTCCAGGGCATCTGCAGCATCAGAATGTTGCACAATATGCTTAGGGGTGTCTTCTCTTTCATTATCTTCAGATTGTCATCGGGTTCATTCTGGACCATAGACACAATGGCTTCATCACTGTTGTCTTGATGGCCATTGACTGATATCCATTCCTGAAGGCAAATTATCCCCTTCTACTTTACACCCCAGGACTTCTTGAACAACCTGAAGGATACTGTAATTGTTTAATGAAGCCAAGGATCAGGTTTCTTCAACCGGACTTGGCCACAATTTCTTCCACGATTTTTGTATTAAATGTTTATTCACTCCCCAGGGGCTTATACCATACAAATAAATGGATAGTGGCCACAGGGTCCTTTCCTTTTCTCTTCCTTTCTTCCTGCTGATAGGTAATAGGATACTAAGCCATTGCCTGTTTTAAGGTAAGCTATAGACAAGATTAATGAGAGGTATTTCTTATTTCTTGCCATCCTCCTTGGCCATGGGTAAAGGATGCAAAGGCTTTTACTGCTATGAGCAAGCTCACAGGATGTTGGTACAGTGGGTTGGGCTGCACCCAACTCCCAGGCCTTATGACATACATGAGAACTGATGGACTGGTAAAAATATTGTTTTGTTAATAATGTTGTCAATTATCAGGATCATATCGATGTCACTGGTGTGTCAGTATTTCATCCCACAGAAGTTCTTTTACATACCAGTAAATCTATTTTTTCTCACTCAGGCCTTCGGGCCAAAACTTCAAAATATTTATTTAAAAGTTTACATTACGCCTAATATTAATTAAAAGTATCAACTTTTGCATACTTATGCAGTTTTTGAGTTTTGCATTTTTCCATGTTTCCATTACTTTGTTTAACACTTTGCTTAAAGGGTGATATTGGTTGCCAGTTTGACAACAGATGCTTTTATTATTCAACAACAGCTGCTGTGTGTTGTTAAGATGTTATTTGATCAGCAGTGAAAACTACTTTTCTTGAACATCATAATTAAAAATAATTATTAGTTATTATGTACCACAATAGCCGTTGGTTCTGTGTTACCAAAAACATCATTAAGTTTATACCATGGTCAAACTTACAACCCTGTTTTCTGATTTTCTGGAAAAGTGAGATTATGCTTAAATCAAACATTATAATGCATAAAAATTAAAGAAAATTTATATCTAGTTGGAACAAATGAGGTAACACGTGCTACAAATTTTGAAGCACAAGATTTCAAAGTTTGTTTTGTTTTATTATATGTTACTGTACTATTCATCAAAGGATTGTGTAGGTACTTACAGGGAAGATAGTCTATGCTTTAGATTAAGAGGTTTATTCCAATAAAACTAACCCTTTTATTTGTTTTTATTTTAGATAACTGTACTTGACTCTAGAGAGGCAGTGTGACAAACACAGAAGAGAGCGTGACAAACACAAAACAAGGAGGAAAATTATCAGTTACTTGTAGGAAAATATAAACAGTTCTAGAAAGAGAAGTATTCCATATTAGCCCTGTGTAAAATGAAAGCTGATTTTGAAGTTGCCATGGAGTGGAACTTTTTTGCATCAAGTCTCGGTAGAGGTGCTGTTGATGGTATTGGTAGAATAAAGCACTATGTATGGATGCTGGTGAATGGAAATATAATTATTCACTTAGAATCAGCCAAATCCTTCCACAATCATGTTGTGAATAAAGTTCATGGTGCTAAAACCTTTATGTTGACAAAACTGAAGTTTTAAATAATGAATCAGTTTACTAAATCTATTGGGAAGATGTTATCGCACCCTTAGATATTAAGTCAAGTCATCATTTTATAGTTTATGACTAATAATCTCCTGGTCGCTAGAACTTTAACCTCTTTGATGAAATGCTACCGGTTTTCAAACAGGATGGAGGACAACATAAACAACAGTGAGCTCCCTACTTCTAGATCAGATACAGACTATTGTACATGTGAAGAAGAGGTCCTTTAATCAGAAAAAACATCAGTGAGTGGTTTTCAAAATTAAATAAATGTTCACTCTGGAATGTACACACCAGTAGAAGTTCCTTGCTAAGAAATGAAAGGATGAAAGTCTAAAAGAGGAAAACAGATTTATTCTTATGCAGTAATTGGCATGGAAGTGTGGTGATAAATAAGTTGTCATGTTTTTTAAAATCCCATGTCTCTAATAATAGTATTTTCATGGTGATAACAGTGACAGCAAACATGATCATTTTAAGCATATTTTGGGTAAACTGTCAAACCATTTAGTAAAGCCTTCTTATAATTTTGTATAAACTTCAGCAGTAAAAGTGATATATTACAGAAATAGTTCGTAAAATTCTTATATCAGAAAAAAATATATCAGCTTATAAAATAAAAATAGCCTGCTAAAATCATACACCTTTTTGTTAATATACAGTGTAGTCCTCCTATTGTACCTTAAACTTTTATTAGTGGCTCTCTTTTAGTTTCAATATGTGGCAACAATTTCATGTAATTTTAACATTATAGAAAGTAGTTTTGGTTGGTTGTTTGATATAGATTAAACTATAACATATATCATGTCTTGTATTATTATTGCATACTTTTTCCTTTATTTTGGTTATGAACTAAAGGTAATCCCAACTTTAACATCCATTACTTTTACTTTTTAACTGTACTAAAAATATGCAATATGTTTTAAAAAGACAACATTTATATATTATTTTGATCATTATTATTTCAACTAACAGATATAATTTTTTTTCAAAATTTTGGGTGATTATAACTCGGAGTTTTAAGTAAATTATGAAAACCTCAGATACTATGTCCAATTTGTGTAACACCCAATACTACTGTAAAATGGATTTTTAAGAGGAACTATAATGAATTTATTAGAATAAAATTAGACATTTTTTCTACCCAATGATTTCGTACTTGAAGTTTTAACTAAATTTATTTGGTATTATTTGGACATTTAGTGTGTCTGAAAATGCAACACTCATAAATATGGAATGCCTGTACTTTCTTCATGCTGAGAGGGGCTAGGATGCTAAGTCATAGTATGTTTGGAAGCTTAACTACATACGAGGCTGATGTGAAGTATTTCTGCCAAGATCTTGCTCTATTACCTATCTCACCTTTGCCATGGTGGGAGTATACTGTGGGTAAAGAATGCTCAGAACTTTACCACTATGAGCAAGTTCCCAGGATTTCTGTATAATAGGTACAGAATTCCCTGATCTGGATGAAGTACAAGAGCAGTGATTGACTGACAGTAATAAAATATGTTTTAAGGATGCTGCCCATTGTCATGATCATATCAGCACTGCCAGTAAATCTGACATGGGGTTGTGACTTTTAAGCACATTTAAAAACCATCAGTTTGAGTTGGATTTGAACCCACAACCTTGCGATCAGAGGGCCTTGATGAACTGAGGGAGCTCAAGCTCAATAATGTCTGGGGGCATGCCATCATGTCTCCACCTGCTCCTAGCTACACCAAGGTGGCAATCTGCTAGCAATGTCTAACAAAACTTCCTTACAGTCTGTTTCAGGAAACCTTACAAACACTGAAGTAATTGAAGGGTTGAGAACAATAGTGGGTCAAGCATATTTTTTTAAAAATGGAGAAACTGAAGGTCAAAGTTTTTCAAATGTCATAATTTATTGAACCAAGTTACACATAATAACTAAGTACCACAGCAATCTAGAATACATTTTCTATCTTATATTAGTACAACATTAATGTGGCTTCATGCATATTTATTGGGAGCAATTTTCCTTTGCTGGGATTTGGCTCATTCTGGCTCTAAGTATTTCTAAAGGAATCTAACTGGGCCATTTCCATTTGTCTAATCAGAGTCCTGTTGATCATCATTATTGACTTGCACATGCAAATTCTTGTAAAAATCATGATTCACTGGAGCAATAAATGGTAGCATGGATATGAGATAATGTTTGGCTTTTTTTAATGGGATGGGGGCAGTAAATAGAGCAGATAGTTCCCACAATGATGGTATAGAAGATGAAACTTCCACTGGTTGCCGGCCTCTGTATGTTTGGTAAATGTCAACAATATTTCATGCTTCCATTTCACTCTAGGTGTAACAGAACTTGAATTTCATTGGATTATTCCTCTCAAATCGAAACCATTTAATTTTCAGCCATTGTAGTTTCCCTCCCTCAGCTCTTTCTTTGCTTGTAACAACCGCCGACAATGAAGATGAACATCTTTGAGATGCATCCGGGGAAAAAACTAAGTAAGTGAAATCATAGTGTTCATATTTGACTCAATTAGTCACAAAATAAATTGAAAGTTTCATTGTATAAATCACTTCATATCATACCTTGTTGATAATGATTTAGCTTTCCGTTTTGCTATTTTGATGTAAGTATGGTAAGTATGAATGACCAGACTCTAAAAACAATTATGATCTATTGTCTTGAATTGTGTATGATGAATCGAGGATGCCCAAAGAGTTGCAATGTCCTGTTTGCAATTTTGGCCCCTACAAGTGCCTGAGTAAGCAACAAGGCGATCACAGTTTGCATCAAAGTTTATGTTTCTTAAATAGTATAAGATGAATGATCCTATTTAATTTGGACCCCTTTGGGCTGTGTGTTCACCCCAAATATGCATATAAGTTTGATCTTGTTCACAGTTGTGCACCCCTAAGTTGTAAACTTAAAACTTCCACTTGTAAAAATACACATTACATGTCAAAAAGGATGTGGGAGTGTTTGTTGTATATCAAAAGTGATGGTGTGAACTTTCCCATTTTGACATTTCTGCATCATGTTTCAGTTTTGTTAGTGCCATTTTAGCTCTTTGCCTATGCAATTTCCATTCAACATTAAGTTCTTTTCTTTTTGATACGTCAACATATTCATTATTAACACATATTTTCATTTTATCACATAGGGAGCAAGTACCAGTTTTTGGTTTCTGGAAAGACAAGTTAAACTGAGTATTAAAGGTATTTCTGTAACACCATTCTTTCACTGGAGTATGATTGCTTTCTAAGCAACATACATGATGCAGTTCATACATTTTACTTAGTGATAAATCTTGAGACAAATATGAACACATCTCATTGCCCTTTTGGCTGTAATGGCTAATCTGATATGGAAAACTTTTAATGTGATCCTTAACAAATTCTACATCAGTATCTGGTATCTTGGTCCCTAGAACATGCTTTCCACATTTGTCATGAAGAGCCACAGAGGAGTTAACATCAGCTTGTTTGGAGATTACTCGAGACAAACGATCATTCGAAATACCATGTATGCCCAGGAATATTTTCTTGCAAACTCTATAGTATTTTCTCCCTGTAACAAGCAATAGAAACAGGATTATGCTTCCAATTTTATAGTGTGCATATTCAAAGAATGTTCCCTGTATAACAACATGGCATTTCAAATACAGCCCATTGATAACTGCTTCTTAACCTCAAACCAGTCAGTCTGGGTAACTCATGTCAGTACACTTACTAGCATGTAAAAGAACACCTTCAGGACAAAATGCCTGCATATCAGTGATACTGATAATATGACTGTGGTAGTTTTATTGACAGCATTGTTAAAACGAGAAAAAATGTCAAAACTTAAACACACATTGTACCTTCAACTTTATGTAGCAAATCCTGGAATTCTGTTTGTGACTTTCCTCATGATTTGCACTTCCCCGGCATCTTTTATATCTATAATGTGAACCAAACCAGCAATAGGTACATTTTGTTCATCAAAATTTCGTAGATTCCAGAACGAATCATAAACATTTTTCTGGTCTTCACAGGTGCCAAGCCAATATAGACAATGCAGCAGACTTTTACAGTCCATAGCTGCATATTGTTTTGCTGTGACTGACTTGCCACTAACACTCATGTATTCTTCACCACTATTTCTCTTTCGTTTTCTCACATTTTTCACCCATTTCTCATGATTTCCGCACTTTTTTTTTCTTCAATTTTCCACTGTTGTTTGCACTATCACTTAATACAGCATCCACCATATTTTCTCAACAGTATATGACGGAATGTGGTAGCAATATTTACTGCATGGATTTGGACCACTCTGACTCTCAACAGAATTCAGAGCTTCATTTAGTCCAATATTTTGATGCTCCACTGTTTTAAGTGGGAAATGCTGGACATGGCCCACCGCAATATAAGATGTAAAAACATAAAATATACTGACAGATTGCAACAGCTCAATTTCGACCCCACATAGAGATGGCCCACTGTGGTTCTCAGCCCTTCAATTGTTAAGTCACCAACAGTATCTGAGCAACAAACAAGTAATGAAGAAACACCCATGTTGGTAACACTACCCAGTTCCGCCCAAGAATCTCTTTCTTAAGAAGAAAAAATGCTGTAAAAACAATCTTTCTCTGATGACACTAAACAGCCACCAGAAAATCTATCTCATAAGGTGAAAAAATTGTCTACATATCAACAAAAATAAAGGCTAAAAGAAAACATACTGCTTAAAGGATAACCTGGTAATCCTCAAAAGGAGGAAGAAAAACATAAAGGGCCTGGAGCGTGAGAGAGAGGCACTTATCAGTCATTCAGATAACCACACTTGCCCACCATGAAGAAAATCCTAAAGAAACATAGGAAGGAGTGAAAACTAATGACTAAAGCTTGGTCATGGGTTCCAAAATGTACACAGTTCCGAAAACATAGAGCAGTCAGTGGTATAAAGAGAGGATAGTGGGGAGGGCTTTGCAGCATAAACATGCACACGTTGAGGTGTAATATGTTCCAAAAGTAGTTCATTACGTGTATAGACATTATATGCATTATTCTAGTACATAAAGTAACACAATAAAACAATTATTTCATAATATGATTAGTAAATAAAAATTCCTTGTACTTTAACAAATAAAAGTATAAAAGTACAAAAAATGCAGAACAATAATATACAGTGCTTTGAAAAGAAAATGAACATAAATCAATAAACTCACTCAGAATTCATTGTAGTGAATTAAAAAATACATCTTTACTGTATTGAATAAAAGGTTCTCCATCACTCAAAATATGTTTGAATTATAAACACAAAATTGTTCAGTGTCGAACATTTACCCCTTCATATTTTCAACATTTTTCAATCTTCAATCTCCTTCAGCATTTACTGACTTGTCTAACAGCAAGAACTGCACGAAGCCCAGGCAGTGAGCAAAGCCACGTAGTGCAACATGTTTAGAAATGGGCTGTAGAGAACAAACACCTATTCTATCTCATCATTGTTATATTTTGTGTGCACCAAATCTCAATCCAGTAGTTTCCCGACACAAGACCAAGCATTACTAATGACATCCACCTCTATCAAGGCAACCAACATTCACCATGATGATAGTAGCAATTAGTGCTTACCCAAACAGCAAGACCACAAATGATTAGGCAGATAATGTTGAAACAGCCCTAGTAAAACAATCCAAAATGTTGTAACATAATCAATTAATTTCATCATATTTAGAAGTAGGAGCTTTAATCCTAATTTGTTTGTGAGCAAAGAAACTAAAAATTGGTTCATATAAACCATCCCAAGCCTAAAATCTTGGGAAAATGTGAAATTACACACAGGAGAATGGAAAGAGATCCTGAGAGTGACTAAGGTGCTTTTTAAAGCGGCTAAAGTATACTCAAAGAATGAAATAACCAAAGTCCCAAAAGTAATTCAGAACCGAAATAAATACCTGGATACTGACTGTCCACCAGCTCATGATCTCATGGAAATGAAGGGGACAGGGTAAGCAATCTTGTGAATGTTTATAAACATCTCCATCATTGTTCTAATGCTAAGGCTGATGCTTATGTTGCCAACCTACTCTGATTTTGTATATGTGCTGTCTGCTGATTTAACCGTTTCAATTATAATATCTTAGAACAGTGCATTAAAATGGAGTATCTGCAATGTCCCAAGTAAGAAAAAAAAAATTGATAAGCTACATTCATATTACTTTCTCTGCCTATTACAAACGATTCTTACAAATGCCTATTCTTTTATATACTTAATGCTAATCAAAACAAACATTAACAGAAATAGTCTTATTACATATTTCCTTGTAGGTGTAACAGGAATATGGTAATACAGCAGGTAATAGAGATAGTGGAATATCTTAAGAGCTGGTCGCTCTGGATGATTTTAAAATTCTGTTCTATTTCATTACCAGAAGAAAAAGATGCTTAAGAAAAGTTTAAATCAGAAAATTAAACCATCTCAAGGAATATTTTGGAATATCTTGGAAATGATTAACTACACAAAAAACAAACAAACAAAAACAAATTGTGTGCTTTAACAAGATTTACATTTTGTGTAGTAAGGGTATATCTAGCTTCCACTGTTTAACACTTATACAAAAATCACCCAGAATGAAGAGGACTTTAAAGACTTTTTAACAAAAATTATCAAAATCCAAGGTTTTGTACCAAATTTGTGATTTTTTGTATTTATACTTTCTCTATTTAAAAGTGGTTTACTTGTTTATTCTGCACAGTTTTTAAATGTTGAATGGTCATTTAAACATATTACATAACATTTCTAATGGTGAGTGCCTCCTTATTTTCTCTGTTTCTCAAAACTAAATTTTGACCAGATTAGTATGACATTTAGAATAAAAGCTCTTTAGGACCTTTGTTTTATAATTGTTCTGTGTTTTGATGAGAATTACTTAGCTGAGCACTTAAATAGTAGTAAATATTAAACACTTATTTTTTAAAACAAAAACTACCTATACAAAAAATGACTATGACTTTTGTTTTCATTAAATAGGAAAATACAGATCAAACTTTATTTGTTTGTACACTACCAACATGCCTAACAAATAATATACAATAAACATGAAAACTGCTCTCTATATCAAAGAAATAAAATTCTTAATTAATCAATTAATGGTGTGGAAACTAACTGCAGAGAGACTACCAAAATAACAGAAATACACAAACAAAGTTTGAAAGCTCTATCTTTAAAAATATGGAATTTAGAATTTTCACTTGACTGTTCCCTTACAGCCATTTTTGAGAAAATCAAAAAGTTTGAACATTTCCATGTAAAGGATAGTTTAGGGTAGGGGAGGGTGAAAACAGTGATTCTCACTCTTACTCCTTCAGTAAAATGGGTCCAGTTCCAAAGCACTGGCTACATTACTTGTTTAAGGTGAAGGAATCTTAGGTATTCGTTACCATCTGGTAGCCATTTTGAGAAGCATTGTCCAGCTGCAGTTTGGATTTTATAAATATGTATGCTGACTGCTTAAGTTTGCTTATTATACCATAGGTGACATGTATAGCTTCATAATGTTTCACGTTCTAATATGCACAAATATGATTAAAGACCTTACTCCAGGACCAAATTAGCAATGCTCACAGCAGATGTGAAATTTGGAGTCTATTTTAACAGATTTAAGACTGTGGAACATCAAACATGTGTGTGCAAGGAAAGTGAACAACAATCAGTGCAACATATGTGGGAATGTAGATGGTTAAAGATTAAAGAGAAGATAGGAAAGTCAGTGAGAACAAGAAGGCAAGGGCCGATACATTACATTGAACTTGTAAAAAACTTCAAAATGCAATTTCTGAAATTTGTGAACAATTTAATATAAACTTTGATGGACTACAACTTAATAAAGGATGACTTAACAATGCAGATAACACAATAAAATATAACCTTGAACTATGTTAATATAATTGCATTTAGTATTCCAATGGAGCATGTATAATAAAGATAGTGTTTAAAAAATATACTTTCAGGCTTGGGGGGGGAATAAAATATAATTTGCTACTCATAACCATGAAGCAAACTCGGAGACTCATTGCACCAGACTCAAGCACTCTACCCACAGGGCCACACAGACATGGTAGCATAAATGTGGTTATCTACCAGTTATTTGTTACACAGGCATGCTTCACTTCTGTAAGCTTTAATGGGCATATCTAAGGCAACTTTGGACCATTGAGTGTGTAGAGATGTGAGGAAATTATAAGTAAGCTGTATATTGCAGAAAGAATAATTCCAGTAGCAGAGTTACAGAAGTTACAAATTCTGTCAGCCATTCTCTTGAAACGTATTTATTGTCACTGAAGTGGTGCCATGTGTACGTATGTCCATGCTAGATGGCATACAAGTCAGTGGGGATAACAGCATAATTTTTTTTAAGAGTTCTTATCGAAAGAGAAGATTGTGACCTCGATGTTGTATCATTCTATGGTGCCACTTCTTATAAAAGAAATGTTTCTGTCTGTACAGGGTTTTATTTGCTTCTACACAAAAACCTTGTTTCATGAGGCATTATTTCTTCATCTGAAACACTGATTCTTAACTGTGTAAGGAACAGATCCACACTGACCATAGTAACACTAGCTGGAAGTCCGAGACCTCCAATCTCTATGCTACCGGTAGTGTCAAAATAACCATATATAATGTATACCATACCAACTGTATACTGCACATTTGGATCCATGAGTCCAAATAAATCAGAAATCCAGAATACAAAGTTCTTGTATGTAATTTAACAGTTTGAGGTTCAGTTATTTAATGGAATCTATAGTGTCCTTACAATTGACCCCTATCTAAGCAAGTAAGCACCATTATTTGAAAACATTTTACACATTTTTGCTATTTATTTAAATATTAGCATTTACTCTCCAAATCAACATAGAAAATGGCAAATTGTGAGGGGGCAATTTATCCGATTGTGTTTTTTCTTCTACTGAAACTATATTATTTGTAGATTATGCAGAAGTTTCTCTGAGAATTTTTAAGGGTTGGCAATTGTTGAAAAATAAAACTGAGAGCAATGTAAAGAATGTTTTAAAAAATCCATAGTATTGTTTTTGGACTAACTTGTGCTTTCTTAAAGTATAGATATGGGAGATTATTCAGTAAAGATTGATAAGTCTACTGCTGTTCCTTTGAAAGTCCCAGCAATTTGTAACACACAAACACATATACAACAACATTTTTCAAAGCATTTACAAAGAGGCACAGCAAGGTTACTGATAAGTCATTATTGTATGTATACGTAAATCCCTCTAAACTTGTCTAAATGTAGACATTAAAGCTTGCATATAGAGAAGATCTTGTGTTCAACATTATTGATGAACAGCTTTAACCCTAGATTAGTAGTTGTTTTTCTGACAGACTTTATAACTTATGAAGATTAATGAAATATTACCAAACTTTTGATATTAAGCCCAGTTGAGTGCTTTTATAACTTTTCATATTCAAGTAATAAATTCATTACAGGTCATCAATATAAGCTGATCTGTTCAGCACCAACAACCATTACATATCTGAGAGATGAAATGCACCTTCTTTTCTTGGGTACCACTTTACAAGGAAGCAAGGCCCAAGGGGAAGAAAAGAGAGTACACCTGCCTGTGATGTCAACCAAGAATAGGAACTCAGGGATGTACAAGAAAGAATAAAACCTTATCATTGAAGCCACTAGATAATGGGTGTATAGCATATTTCATGTCTCAATCTTGTTGCTCTGCTCTGCTTCCAAAATTGTGCAAAACCTACTGAATGGAAACTAGGGAGCTGAGCACCCAAGAAAAGGTGTGTACATAGTACAAATCTGTATGGCATATAAATATTGTTATTTTATTAAAACTTTGTCATTTAAGATTGCTAAATAAATTTCTCTCAGATTACTCTTTAATAATAGTGTACTTTATGGCTTAGTTTAGTTATACAAAGCTAAAGTAGCTGCTGATATCAAAATATACAGTGACAATATTTATTAATTCCTACATATTTCCAATGAACTTAACATAAAAAGTATACCTAATGGTATTTGCAGATATGAACTTTATACAGCAACACAATACACTGAAGTTGGTATTATATTCAGAAGATCGCTTGCATCCAACACTTAGTTTTCACTAGCAAATAGATAATAAATTTCAACTTACTGGATTCCCAACTCACTGCCTGCATTGTCCCATCAGTATGTCCACAAATTCCAGATTAATTTTCCAACTTATGAGTGGCCCAATCATAAATGTTTTGCATTTTTCAAGAGCTAAATACCTATATGGAGTGATTCAATGAGAACCTACTTTCAGTGTTTATCATTGGACATGTGGGCCAGTTTTGTGTTCCCCAACACTGGTGCCATGTAAGTCATGCTAGATGGCTCTTCAATATCAATCAGTTATTGAGAGTAGTTATGTTATCATGGGTGAATTATTTTGTTGTGTGTTTTTTTCACACAATGTCAATGTTCAGTAACATTTTCTATCAGATATATTTATGTATCATTTCCATGTGTTAACCCAGTCACCTTAAGTTCAAATACATTTTCAGAAAGATTCCCAGATGGAACTGTTATAAGCCATAAAAAATTCATAATCTATATAATGTATGAGCATTCTTGACACAGTAGGTCCTGGATGTCCAGCAAACTCCACCCCTCTCCTTCTCGTTAATTGTTTGCCACACAAGCAGTCTTATAGCCAGTGGCAGTACACTGCTGCACCCAATTACAATATGCATTCCACAATAGTTGCTTGGACATTTAGGGAAGAATGGGCTCTTTCATATTGCATAGCATACAAAGATGGTGTAATGTAAACAAGATGTGTGAGTGTGTGCGCGCATATAATTGAAACTGTGCACAATACAAATTGCTGTTAACAAAGTGGCAACTATATAAAACACTACCTGAAAATACTTCAGATTTTCTTGGACTTACAGCTAGGTGTCGAGTTGGATAGAAACCAACATTTCAGTAATGTATATGTTCCCACCTTCCGAATAACAGTGATTCAAAGTAGTCCTCCATATTTATATTAATGTCTGTGAAACTTGGTCCGGACCTCTAAAAACAATGGCTACACTGAGATGGTCAAATGTGCATACGTTATAGAAAACTGTTGTGTCAGGTAGCTGTCTGTGACAATTTTTGTTTGGTAGGGCTTTGATACATTTTTCAAGCCAATTTCCACACCATGCAGACCTTTAGCCTAGAATCTCAGTTTAGGTTGTCCTTGGAAGAAACAGATAAAGCTTACTCCACCTTTCATTACCAGTAACCTGCACACTTGAGTAATACTGTTGTTCTACCGAAGTAGATCCTGTGGTCTTATTCAAAACAGTGTTCCAACAGACAATTTTTCTGGCTGCATCAGACATGTTTTTGTTGTGTTCATGATCCTGATGGAATTGCATCCTTCATTTGAAAATGGAGATAAGTTCATTACAAGTAATTTTTTAGGAATGAAGAGAAACTGTATAAAATGATTCTTTTGAATACTTTTCCATTCAAAAGTAATTGAAATTGTAAAGTGTTAAAATAAGCATTATAAAAAGTGAGCGAGCGCACGCCCACGCCCACACACACATCACTATTTAAACAATCACTGGTGGTCAAAATATATCTGGACTTATCACATTTTTCAAATGATCTAGGTATTAACTTTATTATTATATTACTATATAGCTTGATTAAATAATCTTAAATGTAATTCAGAGACAATTCTTCAGATTCAAATATGATATATTACAAAAATATTGCATTATTTTTTATTTTCTACTCACTGTTTTCTTCTCCTTCAGTTTTTGGCCATGCCAGTATTTCTTCATAGAAACCAAAATATTCAAAAGGAATGTATTTTATCATTTTTCTATTTATTGGTACTTGACCACAAGGTTGAGCTGCATTTAAGTTCATTCTGGGCTTCGGAATGGTCCAAGCTTGCAGGTGAAATGTATATTTTAGAAGCTCATCCATCATCTCATTTGTTATAACTATATCCTTCAGAGATGACTTATACTCAAAATGATAAAAGGAAGCAACACTAAATGCAACATTTCTGCCTCTCGGAATATTTCTAGGCAATGTTTCCAGAAATAAGCAAGTTTTAGGAAGTTGACCACCAATTCTTCAAATCTTGAATATTAGTTTCATCTATAAGAGTAACAGAGAAACAGCCTTCTGTATGAGCTGCAATTATCATTTCTATATGTTCTTGAATTGTGCATACTCTTGTCTATCTTCTGCACTACCCGCTTAATCAGTACAAAATGTCTATCTGAAGGATGAAATAAAAGCCCTCTTATTGGGAAGTAATGACATATTATCTGGAACCTTCCATTATCTGTTAATGATAAAAGGAATCTTACCATTATGTAGCTGTGGTTTTGACCAGGATAAGCATCAGAAACATATGCAGTTCTGTCAGAAACAATCTATGGGAATAGTAGAAATTGTAGAAGATGATATACTAAAGGAAACAAGCAAGCTAAAAACTAAAAAATCAAGTGGATTGGATGAAATATCAAATGAAATGTTAAAGATCCTGAAATATGAGGTGGCAGAGATTTTAACACATATAGTAAAAGCATCATTAACTCAAGGAATATTTCCAAATACACTGAAAAAGGTAATTGTTAGGCCATTATTTAAACAAAAAGGAAGCAAAATGGATGTTGAAAACTATAAACCGATAACACTATGTTCTACTGTTTCAAAAGTAATAGAGGGAATACACTTAAAAAAATTAAAAACATATTTAAAAAAAAACTGAATGCAATATCGAAATGGCAATATGGCTTTCAAGAGCAGAAATCAACTAACGCAATTAATACAGCAAATAAGTTTTATATAGTAAATGCATTAAATGATAGAGAAAGGGTGGTTGCAATATTTTTAGACCTCACAAAGGCTTTTGACTGTGTAAATATAAACATTTTGTTAAACAAATTAGAAAACCACGGAGTAAGAGGGATAGCATTAAAATGGATCACCTCATACTTAAGAAATAGGGATCAGTGTGTGAAGGTAAACCACACAAATACAAATGGCATAGCAGAAAAATTAAAATCAGAGTTTCAGAAGGTTAGGTAAGGAGTACTGCAAGGTTCAAAATTGGGTCCATTTTTGTTTTTATTATATGTAAATGATATTTTCGAAATAGTTAAAAAAAAATGGGGGTACAGCAATAGAATATGCAGACGATATGACTATTACAATTAAAGCTAACTGAGTTAGAAGTGGAAAAGAAAGCAAATGCTATATTAACTATCATAAAACAATACTACTCCAGTTTAGACATATTAAATGTAAAAAAAAAACCAGCATGGATAAATTTTGAATTTAGAAGATTTTTTTACAAATAGTATTAAATTATAAATAGATGGAGTAAGTATTGCAGAAACTGAGTGTGCAAATTTTCTGGGTGTAATAATCAATAAACACCTAAACTGGAAGCCTTACGTAAAGCACATCATGAAAAAACTATATAAAGGCATTATTATGAGGCAGGTTAGGAAAACGATGAACAGTGATACAGTAAATCAGGTATACTGTGCATTTATATACTCGCACATTAAATACGGTATAAAACTGTGGGGGAATATTACATCTTTTAACTCCAAAAAAAAGGCAATTAGAATATTAGGAAATGTAGATAGAAGACACAGTTGTAAGAATATTTTTAAGAGTTCAAATATCATAACTCTCCCATGCATATATATTTATGTGAGTGTAAAGCAAATTTTACAAGATCTAGATGTATCCAGAAGTAGTAATATACATACATATATTCTGAGAAACAATGCTGACTATTACAGAAAAGCACTTGGAGGTACATTAAATAATAGCAACTTGGATGGCATGGGAAAAGAATTATATAACAGATTACCAAAAGAAATAAAAGAAATTTGTAACACTGAAGTGGCTCTAAGCACAATAAAAAAATATTTAATTGAGAATGCATATTATAGCATGGAAGAGTACAAATGTAAATTGTAAATATACATTGTAATCATTGACATGTCCTTTATTGTACTTTTAAAGGATGAATAAAATGACTTTCTGAAGATGATAGGGTGATCTGCTGGTAGTCGACCAGAGCCCAGTAGCTGACCAAATAAGAATGTTTTCACTACAAATAAGCATTTGGACGACACTGTAAAATAGTTCATCTATAAATCTTTGAAGTGTCTTTATACTATTTGGCAACAGTGCAACAGGAAATGATACTTTCATAAGAAGTAAAGCATTTTAGAACAAGATTCTGTCTTTGTGGCATGGCTTCTCGTGGTGCTTGCTATTAAGTATGTTTGCAGCTTTTCAAAGGTCTAAAAACCTCTATGAAATATATCTTTATTATGTAATATAAATGCATATATTTCCCAACTCAATATATGACTATGTATCACAGTTACTACTTTCTATTGCCTCAAATTAGTGTATATTTTGCCACCTAAATAAGCAATGTAATGCATATTTTCAATTTTAAGAATTCATTAAATAATTTAATGGGTGGTCATCTATTAGTTACCAATTTTACCAAGCATCAGTAATTAATTAAATTTGACAATTACTGAGTCAACTTAAAATCATGTAATGTTTATTAGTTGTCAATTATGTAAAAATGTTATATACTGACATTATTTATAATATGTGCTGTCTAACAGTTGTTTTAATACATTGTAACTATTTCATGTTATCCATATCTAAAAATGAAAAGAAAACATTTCATTAAATACACAGAAGAAGCATTAAATAATACAATAAATGATATTCAAAAGAAATGTGTTCCAATTAGTTGAGCTACAAGGCAAAGAAAAATATGTCTACCACACTGTATTATGAGCACACCATAGGGTGGCTTGGGTGCTGACAAGAAGAAGCAATGCAGAAAGAAGAACAAAAAATAATGTGGGGAAAGCAAGCAACACAACAGTTGAAAATACACAATAAAGGTCTGATTGCAAAAAACCTAAAGGAATTGGAGGACTCTCAAAGACAGTTTTGACTTAAGAGCTAGAACTACAGACATCAACAGATTCTGAGATGGATTTCAATGACATTTCTGAAACAGAAGAAAATAACGAAGGCAAGGATGAAGATAGACATGTGAAAGAAGGATCTTGGGTGTTCTTGAAATACACAGTGAGAAAAACCTGCTGCTATTTTGTGGGGAAAGTGGTGAAGTTAGAGAAAGAGGGTGTGAGAGTTTTCTATCATCGGCACATAACAGGAAATGTATTCAAATGGCCAGCACAAAAAGACATTGATACTGTATCTGAGCATTATGGTGCAGTGTGTTCTTCCTAAGCAGCAAAAGAATGACAGACTTGTGGGGTTCAAAATTTCTATTTGTTTTGCAGAATATAATCTTAGTTAGGACATTGCTTTATGTGTGATAGTGAATGTTCTGTGTTTAACCACATTATTTGCTTTTGTATTGGTCAACTACTGGCCAAAAAAGCTGCCTATTTACAGACAAGTTGCAGAGAGCAATAGGTATTTTTGCAACCTGCTAGTTTATACCTACATAAGTTTTAAAAGTTTACAATATCATAAGTAAATAATGAACAGTGCTACAGTCTTTGTTAAAATTTAACTGTTGTTTTACTATACAACACTTTTCATTGTGATTTTTTTCATGTGCATCAAAGGATGAATTTTCCTTAACTGGTATACTACTGGTGGGTACACCCTATTTCCTCATCAATATACTGCTGTAGGTAAGTATATACTTTGTTGCAACCTTTCTGGGCTTGTCCTTCACCTTCATGATAGACAAATAAACCTGAATATCCCAAGCTCATGTCATATCCATTAAAGACATTTACCTATAGCTGCCTACTGAAAAACACCACTTGTACAAGTATTACCAGGAATGGATGATTCTATATGCAATCAAAACTTAGAGCAGCTACTTGTGCATCATCTTTACATTTCTTCTCAGTTCATTAATTTTCTTATAAAATGTCTGACTTCTCCAATGAATCAGTAGTTCTTACACAGCAACCCATTTAGCCACATCATTTAGGTGAGGATTTTTATTTTCACACCTAACTCCTCAGAGATATAGTATGTGTCAATCTATAGGCTTCCAAAATTCTATAAACTTATAATGAAAACATTTAGACAGAATTTATAAGTTATTTTGATCTTAAAAGAGAGGGTACATATCTTAATAGAAAGTCTGAGATCTAAATAGGCAAATATCTTTGGCTCCATGATGTGCTGCTTTTAAAGGAAAGGAGAAGAAAATAAATTTATGTATTTTTTAACTTTTTCCTCTAGTGTAGTATGAGGTTTCAGAGCATGAAATGCATAAGTAAAAAATGACAATTGCAAAGCATACGTCCATGTTCACTACAGGACTTATACCTTGTTTAAAGTGAAACAAAATTTAATGTGTCAGAAAGAAGCTTATCCATAAGTGGGAATTGGAAACTGTTTTACACAGAATGAGGAGGATTGAGTTATAGGTTATAAAAGCATCCTTATTCCATTTTTTAAAAAATGTTATTTATCTCCTTTTTCAAACAACAGATACAACTGTTCTTACTGTTTCATAGAAGTAGATGGTACTACATTCGCAGGGGATGCGGTAAACTTGTTCTTTAAATTCAAGGTAGTTCTTTGATCACACTAATTATTTTTCTGATTTTGGGCAGAAGCACATGGATCATCTTGTTTAACTACCAATATGCTAATCTGACTTGACAACTTACTTGCAATAGCAACTGTTAAGAGCTCATATTCCACTGGCAATTTATCAAGATATATCTGAATATTTTTACCACAGCAAGATATTTCCTAAAAAATGTATTTTGTGTGAAACTCATATGACTTTCTCTAACCTCTATCATTTATTAGTACTAGCTATTCTAAATTACACTTTTCTACCTACTTCATTTTAATTGAATTAAATATTTGCAAGAATAGCTACATTGCACTAAAAGTAATATAGGGCATCATTAGTAGCATCAAAGCTTTCTTCTGCTTCTACTATGAAGAAAGTATGGTCTGCATACTCTAAATTATCCCAGCTGAATATTTAAAAGCCTGATTATCATGATGGCAAGAATTCTAGCTCAAGTAAATCGCAAACAACACAAATGTATTTGACAGCTTTCAGAGTTAATTAAATATGTTATAATAGGGATTCCTGTGCATACATGAATGCATACATACATACACAAACTAGCAGTAACCTGGGATCACATCAAAACCGCAGGACTGACAGATTTCAATGCAGTTCACCAGGATATGAAACCACTAACCTCCTACAAGTTTTGGGGCTAAAACATGCACTTAAATATAAACTGAATAGTGTGGAAAGTAGAAATGAAACAGGATTCATTCATGGTATGGGTGTCCATATTCTTTCTATGCACAGCCTTTTTAATTGTAACATGCTGTACAATGTGTTTAATGTTTCCGAGTTGTGTTCCCACTATGGGATCTTTCTAACAAAAGCAAAGTAGGTATATGGAAGGTATAAGCAACATTTATGGTCCTTTCAGATCAGTTCAGAAAAGTACACAAGTCTGTGCACCACAACAGCCATGGTAGGCACTTTTCACTTGAGATACATTTTGGCTATTAGAGCAATCAATGCTGTCTTAAAAACAAATGTTGGCTTCCAATGTTAAGTAAATTTGTGTATACAATTTGTGATATAAGTAGTGGCATGCTTTAAAATTAATGCACATGAAATTTTCTCTTGCAGTTCTACTGCTATATGCCCCCATATATTTAAAAATCTGAGTTTCACTTATAAAGGATAAGTTACATTTCCACACAATTTATATTGCACTTGCATTATTTAGTTTACTCACTAAAATGTTAATTTTTTTACACCAATTAAGAAACCTGAGAGTATAAGAGTCAAATAAAATAAATGTGGTTTGATACGCACAACTCAGAGGAAATGTGATCAAGTTGAGATATTAACTTACCTCAATTTTTTTGTCATTGTATAATGCCTTCAACAAGCACATTCTGCAAATCTCACTTCAAACACAGTTCTATTAATCCTGGCGAAATTTCGAAGTCAACATTATACCTATATCAATTCGCAAAACAATATGAGCACCTCTAATAACGCATCAAGAAATTAAAGGCCAAGTTGCACAAGTTAAAGGGGCTTAGTGAATTGCGGTAGATATTAATTTCCTTTTATAAAACTATATCCCACCCTAGCGAAGGGGAATAATTGATAACTTTACGCAGAATGAATTGCAAAAATGAACAAAAATCAAGCACTACATTCTTTTGAAATTGCATTTAAAGAAATCTTGTGTTTAGACTGCCTACATAACAGGAAGGTGAGAAAAAATGGAAAGGGAAAAAAGGAAACATTTAAATGTTACATAAATGTATTTCCAATATTGATTACAAACGTATGCAGATAATTTTGAAACGCACTTATTTTTAAGACTTTTTTTCTTTTACATAAACAGCATTTATGTATAACCTACAAATATGCCCTAACCTCACGTTAAAACATGATTCGAAATTGTATTTTTGTCGTAAAAAAATAACACATTTGTGATTTGTTAGTCATTATAAACACGCATAACCATGGAAATCAATACACCATTTCGAAATAACTGTCAATAAAAATATTCATGTACTATTACCACAAAACGTATTATCCGCTATGCGCCATATTGGAACTTGGAAGGGTCCAATTGTAAATTACTTTCGAAAGCAGGGATTTTGGAATAGAAAAAAATAACCAGTTATCAGTATAGAAGCCTCCGCGTTATAATACAATTTGAAAAGAGTTGGAGAAATTCTGGAATTATTGTTATTTCAGTTAAATTTGCTTTCTTTTCAAAAACTTTACCAATATGTTGTTTCCCGTTGTCCCTAAATTAAATGTCATAAAGTTCCATTTTTTTTTTAATTTTATAGATATATGTATATAAAAGGGGGGACCGTACAATGTAGCCAGCCTGGTGCTTTTCTCAATGAATCCACTGATTCTTAACAACTATCAATGGGTAGGTCAAAACGTGCCTCCCTTGCATTTTTACTAACTCTGCCTTCTGGCGCGCAGATTTTCATTTCTAATATGTACGTAGGCACTGCTAAGGTTAGCTAAGGCTAAGCACGTTAAACATTTCAGTGATTCAAAGAACAACAAAAGTTTTTGCCGCGCTCTGTCTTTAGAGATACACCACAGTACTATGGGGGTCGGATAATATTTCTGTTCACATACACATTTTCAGTGTGTACATATAATTGCTTATTTATCTACCTTGGTGTTTCATGTTGTTGTCTACGAAATAGTTACTAGCTGTAATAAGTTATTTATGAACTCCTATTATTTTAAAGAGATTGTGACATGACACATTTCGTTTTTTTTTTCAAAATTCCTTATGGGTAATCGTTGCATTATACCTTCTAGCACTACTTAGTTACAGCAACAGCAAACAAAAAATAACAATGTGCAATATCCGACCGTTGCAATGTCTTTCCCTCTTTCAACGCTTTTATAATACCTCTCTTTGGGGCGCGCCGTGGCCGATTGGACGATTCGCCTCTCACCAAGGGTTCGATCCCAGGCAACCGCCTCAATGGACAAAGTGGCGCAGAGACAGGTTTTCTCCGAGTGGAACGGTTTTCCCCTGCCGTCACATGCTTCTGGTGCTCCATCTTCAATCCATATATCGCCAGTGTCATCACCTGCGGTGCCATGTGTAGTAAAAGCGACAGCAAGAAAGCACCGTTCCCCGCACAACCAACCTAACGTTTTCAATTGTTACACAAGTAATTGCAACACAGGTTCTACGGTAACCGTCTTTGTTGCCAAATACGCCAGTGGCCGCGCCGGGGCCGAGTGGTTAGACCACTCGCCTCTCATCTAGGCAGCCCTGGTTCGATCTCAAGCGATCGTATGTGGGATTTGTGGTGGACAAAGCGGCGTAGGGGCGGCTTTTCTCCGGATTCCCCCGCCATCGCATTCCATCTGTGCTCCATTTTCATTCCATGTATCATCAGTGTCATTGCCTATGTTGCCATAGTAGTAAAAGCGGGCGTTAAACACTGCCCGTCGGTTCATTCCATGGCAAGCCAAAGTGACCAGGAATCCATACATATTCCACATTAACGCACGTAGGGCTTCCTGAATGCGTAGGATGGTAGTTGTAAAGTTTTCACACACTCTAAGTATGCGCCGAATTTCCATTGGGGCTTCAACTATCTCGGCATAAAGCTCGCAGATGGGCTGGTTGGAAATGTTCCACCAGCCACATGGATACCCTGAATATGGACAATAACTAATCTTCTCAGCACAGAGGGTCGTACCGAAATCTAAAATTGGATCGGATCAGTGCTCAATAAAGTCGCAACAACACTGTCCGATCCGCTCTCCAAGATTTGCTACTTAGTATCCGTAAAATATTCAGAGAATGGTCACATCGCAGTTTTAGCTCTGCAGCAAATCTTCCTATCGAAAATCAACCCAAGCAATATCATCTCATCTGCGAATGGCTGTAAATCTGGATCAAATCTAAGCGAAGGTGGTGATCGCTTCCTATGATAACCCAGAAGCTATGATAACCCTCACGGAAATAAACGAAAGGAATAACAAACTGAATTTAATGAAAAACTCATATTTACAGGAATATTTATCTAACATTTTCGAGATAGAATTAATTACCATAGCAAACGCCTGACGTTTAGTACCGATCCTTGTGATACTCCGTTCTCTTAAACAAAAACATTCGAAAACACGGTCCCTCATAAACTCCTGAATGAATAATGGTAGATCTCCAGCTATATTCCAGTTGTGTAGGAAACACAATATCTTTTGCTCGCCAACACGTATCATAAGCCTTTTTGAGGTTAAAAAGTATCCTAGCTCTTTGACAGTTTTTTATGCATCCGTTCATGATCTGCGTCGATAGTGAAACAAGGTGGTCAGCTGCTGGCCGACGTCATTAAATACCCCACTGGCTGTTAGTGGGTATCGCCTGCGGTGCCACAAGTAGTAAAAGCAAAAAAAAAATGTTAGTGGGTAGATGGTGAGTTTGCAGCCACCGTACAAACCGTCAATTGATCATGCGTTCCAGTAGCTTTAAAACGCAACTGGTGAGGGCAAAAGGACGGCAGCTGGACGGAAGGTGACGATCCTTTCCAAATTTCAAAATTGGTATAATGGTAGCCTCCCGCCACTTTTCTGAAAAAAGAAACGCCTAATGCTCTCGCCCCAGATCATACCCCCTGGGTCCTACAGGCGACTGCAATGCCATCCCGCCGTCAAGAACTGTTTTTCAAAACTCATTCACCTTTACGGAAGGGTGCCACCACCACAGTCCTAGTCGACTCTTACAACCCCAAAATAAACTGATTGGCTGCAATGAAAGGACAGGAAGTTCGGGGAATGAAGGAACCTCCGCAGAGTTTGCCTAGGGACCCGGGAAACCCACGAGAAACTAATGGACTAGAAAAGTTAGTCGCCGGAATCGAACCCTCGAACTGCCGAATGCCAGTCCCAAACATAACACCAGACCCACTGGCTCGGTGAATGTAATGTTACTGTGAGCCAAGTGTTTTTGGGCTCACGGTTTCCTGGTATTTATTCGGTAGATTTCGCGCAATTTGGGAAGCAGAAAAACAACACTGAGATATGAAGTAGGTTATACACCGCGATACTTAGTGACTTCAATACTAAGAAGGCTTCATTCTCTCTATAGTTCTCGGAGTTCACATACATGTACGTGCTCTGTGTTTCGTTTAATGCTTCAACTAAATTAGGTAACCTATTCACCATAATGACTGAGGCCTACAAAGAAAGAACTTTTTTTTTTTTTTTGATCACACTATGGGAAGCGAGGGGGCGACCCGTCGCTTCCTCTCCCGGCCCTCGCTACCTCGTAAAATTGGCGCCCAAGTAAATTGCGTATTTTTTTAATAAGTTCTAAACTATAGCTTATCTCATCTGAAGAGACAGTGTGGAGGTAAACGGGATATCTCTGTCTGTGATGCATCCATGGTACCATTAGCTTCGTCCTTTTCAACAAACGCACTATCGCCAGTTCGTTAATACCGTGGTGCGCACACCTCCCCCCCCCCCCGCCATACACATATTTATTCAGTTACTATACTTTTCAGCTCGGAACACATTATCATACACCGTGTATTTTTCTGTATAGGATCATTTTTTATGCTTTGCATATATTTTGATCTACATTTCTAAAGAAAGCATGTTTTTGCAGTAAACGTCCGATATTTGTTGATTCTATGCTTATCATGTAGTACCTAATAATTAGAGAGTAGAACGCAATTTTTTTCTTAAGTAGGGTAAATGAAATGAAATGGAGTTTTATTTATAAACGCTCTTTAACTGCATGGTTCTCAGCATCCCATTCTATACTGAGCGTGAAAGATCGCTTAATTTTTCTCAGAGGCCTCTTTATCAGTCTTGAGGTCCTTTTACGTGCCGTAACTCTACGACTAAAGGCTTTACTCCTCTTCCGAAGGAAGCAATGTTAAGCGTTTATACGCCCGAAAAAAACACATGGTCCTCCGCCGGGTTTGAACCCGCCACCTTGGGTATATGGATTTAGCAGATAACCATGACACCACGAAGGATGACTTAGCTAGAGTAAGCTACACTGCTACTACTTGATAGCTTGAATTCTTTATCTTTAATAACATTAGTGTTGTCATTTTTAAGTTTAAGATTTTCGGAAAATTCTCTGCCATAACCAAGTCCCTTTATTTAATTACCTGATGTTATAATATGTGTTCAATCGAATGCTGTAGTAAAATTTCATCATTCGTTGCGTAGACGCTCATGCACATTTGACTACTGCTTTCTCTAATTCAAAATTATGGCTCGAAGACGCTGTCGAAGCTGATTTGCGGGCCTTGCAGCTCCCTTTTTAAACACCCGATTGCGTAGCAAGTAACTTCGGGAAGCGGGAATCTTTATTGCATGTGTACACTTCACTCAGGTGTGACCATGTTACACGCAGGTGTGTCAGTGCATGCAGATATGCAATGCAACAATTCAGGATGAACAGTTATAAGTGCGCGCACATGGACGCACAGTCGCACTGCTCCCGCCCCAGGACTAGTAGTAAATACATTTGATTAGAGAGTATTACGGGACAGTCGCACTAATTAGCACAGAAAAATGGTGGACAGGAAGACGGCAGCGCTCCTGGTGACAGAACCTGGTAGTCTAGCGCCAAATTCAAACACTAATGTATTTCTTATGCAACAGATGCAGCTTTTAACGACCAAATCGGTTAAAAATATTCACATTTTCATAGCACAGACTGTTAAACTACACCATAAAATAATTAGTCGCATTAAATAGTAAACTATTTTAACTTTTTAGGTATTTTTACTTTCTCTACACGTACCATGTACATAGTGATAGAGAAGATATGTATTGTATTCTACCCAAAAATTCGCAGCCGATATTTCACCACAAATACATGTTTTGATGTCACCTGAATCCAAAAATAATAATGCAGTTTTAGAAAACGGCCTTGTGTCTGTGGGCAGCATGGGATTAAAACGAAAAGTAAATTAAAAGCCAAACTTGGTATTTAAGTGTTGTGCCTTCCAAGGATGGAAGACGAACATTTTCAGAAAAATCCCCCGCCCCAACTATCCATCACATGGAACATTCTTTGAAATTTTCGATTTTCTAAAAAATTGCTAACGATTTTGATTAAAATGCTGAATATTAAATATATTTTCATAACCAACAAAACGTATATTCTGAATTTCTTGGGAATAGTCTATTAAGTCCTCTTTATTCAGAATGATTTTTGTATTATGAATGATTTCTGGTAAACCGTAAGTGATAGACAAAATCTTACTACACAAAAAATGTAGATTCTGTTAAAACACACAATTTATGTCCTTTACATTTTTTCAGTAGAGTTAACCATTTTAGAAAATGAAATGGTGTTTTATTTACGGACGCTCTTTAACTGCTGCGGTTCTCAGTGTCCCATTCTATACTGGGCGTGAAAGACCGCTCAGAGGCCTCTCTATCAGGCTTGAGGTTCTTTTACGTACCGTAAATCTACGACACGGGACCAACGGTTTTACTTGCCTTCCGAAGGAAGCCATGCTAAGGATTTTTACGCCCGAAAAAAATCCATCGTCCTCCGCCGGGTTTGAACCCACGACCTTGGGTACATGAAGTTAGCATGGTAACCATTACATCACGGGGGACGACTAACCATTTTAGAGACATTCCTGGTTATTCGTTTCCAATTTAAAATGCTTAAACTTTTCTCAGTTCGGATATTGTGCAATAATTTGTTTTTCGTTTTTCTCCTAGTCATGTCTTAACAGCTAGCTTTTAAAAGATATGACTACTGTTTTAGCCTAATGTACTACCTCATGTTGCTTCTACTTACAATGAACTAAGTAATAAAAATCATTTCGGTTATGGTTATCTTCATTAGGATGAAGAATATACAAGAATGAGCTTTTGAATGGATAGTTTGTCACAGAATAGGTAGAGAAAGTCATGTCACCAAAATCTACCTGTTACAAGTGCATAACTTTTGTCTTTTTGTTTTTACAGTTATTGTTGTACATCTATTGTCCTTTTCATTTTAATTATTTAAATAGCACTGAATAAACACATTAAAACATTTTCTAATAAAAAGACTAGCACATTCCTTGCAGATACAGCTAATGGAATCAGTATTTACATCTTGTATTAGTCCCTTATAAACCTTATTCAAGTCACTCCTTCTACATTTCAATATCCATTTGGTCACACCTGAAAATAAGAATTACACATTAAACTTCATTAGTCATCCGGTTGTAAATTAAAATAAGACAGAGGGAAAAGCAGGATTAATTGCTCAAGTTGTTATAATGATCGAATACTTATCATTCCTTATCGGCTAGAAATGTGAAAAAAGAACGCGATTTCTTTTGTATCTCGTAATTATAACAGCCGTAAACTGCACATATTTTACTGGGCATTTTTATGAGGAGAGCAATGTAACAATTGGCTTCAATATACTGATAAAATGTAAACCAAATAAGAGCAACACCTGTCTTATTCAATATCCACAAAATCAGCTGTGAAGTTCTGCCAGGTTCTCACACTAGATGGTGCGTCTAGCGCTGAGTCGCGATATATCGCAAACTGTCGTGTATTACTCTCTAGTGTATTTGCTAGTAGTTACGATCAGCACCATCACAGAGGGCTAGACGATCCACATGAGCTACTAGCGACTTCCGTTGTGGCGCCTCTGAGATCGGTAGACGATATCATTAATTCTCTTCACCACGAGGTACGACCTTTGCCATAGTTATTGGCGTTTGGGGATGCGTCTCTCGGTCTGATTAGGGCAATTTAGCCGCACCAGATCACCCTGTTTAAACTTCGTCTCCTGTACCTCCAGTCGTAACTGGTCTTCATCCAGTCGCTCGCTACCTGGATATGTTAACAGACCATATCATGTATATTGCGTAGTTCGGTCTGCGAGATTTTCCAAGTAGACTAACGCTGGCTGATCTGCCCCAAGGACATTTGGTCGCATAGTAGATGCAGCTCCCTCCCAAAGACCAAACTGGCTGATGTCAATCCGGTGATGTCGTGGGTCGAAGGGCATAGACCAATGAGAAATGCGGCACCCTGACTTCCCAGTCTCTCTAGTGATTAGCTCAAACCTTGCAAAATTGCTTTTCTATAGTGTTGATATACCGCTCAACGATACCGTCTGACTGTGAATGGAGAGGTTCTGTGCACGTTTTTTCACTCCAATTCGCCCCATTATTTCCCTCGTCCGATTAGAGCCAAATTTGAATGCCCTGATTGCTAGGTAGCTCTAATGGTACCTAAAGTGGCACAAAAGTTCTTCAATGTGGCAGTTCGCAATTGTCTTGGACTCCTGGTTAGGGATGGCCCAGCTTTGCCAATGGTTGTTTTCGAAGGGTGCTCCCACGTTATACTGCCACTTGAAAACCCAAGCCGTGACTTACCGCACACATTTGACATTGGCGGCACTACTTCTCAGTCAGCCCGTAACCTCAACTAGTAGCAATGTTGTCGGAGCTTGCCGATTGTCTGGTTGAGTCTAAGATGTCCTCACAAATTCCACGCCTGTACCCCCTCCAGAACTCCCGAAGCCTTACTCCATGGGAGGATCAATCGATCTCTCTGGGTATTTCCGTCAGGTGACTCCCATGCTCAAAAAATGCACCTCCCTAGGTCATCTCTGAGTCCCACTGGGTCCGATAGGAGTTATTTACACTACAGCTGGGTGCGAAGTCTTCCCAGTTTGGTCTAGTCCCTTTCCACCTCCCTCAGGCATGGCCTATGTTTGCGTCTGCCAATTACTCCCCCTTAGACCTGCGCTATCCCAACCAGTGGCAGGCGCCGCAAAATCACACCGACAGCTGCGCAACACCTCTCCTCCACCTTAGTGCAGTGACTGCACTTCTTTGGATGTCTTCTTGAAATGTCATTTGCATTGGAATGACATCTTACTTTGCGGTGTTCTTATAAAAAGCGGAATTCCTGGAGCCCCTGGGCCCAACTGGCTGTCTGATCCTCTAGGTTCTTGAAACCCAATAGCCAGGTAAGTGCAGAGTGATCAGTCTTCAATTGGATTGGCGGCTCGTATCGGTACTTTCAATACTTTCACTACTGCCAGAAATCCTCGGCGGGTAACGCTGCAGTTCGTTTCCGCCTTGGAGTGCATCTTGCTCTCCAAGTAGGCTATTAACGCACCTAGCCATCCTGTATATGGGATAGAATACCTCCAAAACCAGTGTCATTGGCGTCGGTGTTGTCAATAAATTCCTGCCAGGTTTCAGAAATCCTAAAACCGGCGCACTGCAGAGAACTGGTTTAAGCGCCGGGAGGTGCTCGCTGCCTCTTCTGGCCACATTTAAAATCGGTGCTCTTTCGTCAGATAGTGAGGGGTTTCACGATGTTGTAGAAACCTCTGACGAGTCATCGATAGTTGCTGCATTGGCTCGGGAAACTTCATAACTTTTGTTTATCTTTCGAGCGAAGCCAAACTCTCACTGCCCAAACCTTTTCTGCGTGAGATTATATGGCCCAAATAGGTAATCTCCTTGCAGAATTGTTTGTACTTCTTCGCATTCAGCTTCAAGATAGCTACCTGCAGATTCTGCAATGTCCTGGTCAGGTTCTGAAGATGATCTTCGAAGCTGTTGCCCACGAAGATTATGTCTAAATGTAGCAGGCAGGCGTCTTAAGTAAAGCCTGATATCACTGATTCTGTTAAGCGCTAGAAGGTGGCTGGTGCGTTGCAGAGTCCAATGGGCATAACGTAAATTGCCAATGTCCTTGGCCTGTCAAGAATGCAGTTTTCTGGTTCTCCCTGGAATAAAGATCAATTTGCCATTACCTTGATTTCAAGTCTAAAGTCGAGAACCATTGAGCACCGGCAAGTATGTCTAGGATGTGGTCATTCCTGAGTAAGCGGAAACAGTCGTTTCTGATGATAGTATGCAGCTTCCGATAGTCCAAACAGAAGGATAACTCGCCATTCTTCACCTGACCAACGCCTGTCGGACTTTTCAATGATTCCTCAAGACCTCATATTCATTAGCATATTCCGTACCTCTGTTTCCTTCGTTAGAGAAGCATGTTTTGGTAATTCCGGATAGGTCTACGGTGTCGATGCGATGAAGTACTACATATAATCACCGTTCCCCTTTCTTTTTTTTTTTTTTTTTTTTTTGGTAGTGTTTAACGCCCGCTTTAACTACTAATGGCATCGCAGGCGGTGACACTGATGATACATGAATGATGATGGAGCACCGGTGGAATGCGATGGCGGGGGAAACCGGAGTACCCGGAGAAAACCCGCCCCAGCGCCGCTTTGTCCACCACAAGTTTCCCTTTCTGAAGACAAACTAGTATCGTCTAAGAAGACGCCGGATCCTCTTCAGTTGTAAATCAGCCAGATGATCAGCCGCCCTCTTCACTATGCATTTCTGTTAATATCCTTAATCCCGGGACGGCGCACAGCGATATACTCGCTTGAATGCACTGCTCAGCGATATACTCGCTAATAATAACTCAGATTAGGTGTTTTATTCTCTTCAACCTCGTAGATATGTGGAAAGCTGATATATTCTTACATGAGGGTTTTGAATAAGTGATAGGAACTAGAACTTAGGGGAATCACCAGATACCGTCGGATTTAGTTAGGGTTGTTGGTTAGAATTTAGAGCCATTCATTGCCCTTCTTTTATGGCAAGGCCGCAGCTCCTCTATATGCCACTCCGCAAAACGGCGCGGTAGGTGTCAAAGTTGCGTTTATCAGCTGTGAGCTGTCTCAGTTTTTGTTTTGTCTTCGTGTTGAGGGCTATTTTGACAATACTAGTGCTGTGTGTGATTTCCTCAGAAATGCTATTCTCTTAGCAGTGCAGGAGATTTACTGCCAACAAATTCACGCTTGAAATACCGTATTTTTATGTGCGATATACATACGTGAAAAGTGAATTATGTAGACAGATGTGTGGACAATTTCAGGAACGATTTCCTGATTATCCAGTAGACACTGTGTGATATTTGGCCAATAAATTTAGAACAACAGGATCGCCAAACCTAAAAAGCAAAAACGACATGTTGAAGAAAATCTAGAGAAACTAGACAAAATTGGCGCTGCATTCGAACGCTTACCTAAGAACTCTCTCAGTCATGTAGCACAGCAAGATGACATTTCAAGAACATCTGTTCATAAAGCTATTCAACGTTTAAAACTGAAAATCTACTGTGTGACTATATTACAGACATCATGAATAATATTACAAGAAGAACTTATGCGAGTGGAATTAAATTCATTTTACGATGTGAAGAACGCCTTCACATAGATGGACACCACCTTGAAGCACACTTACAATATGGTTAGCACTCATATATATATATATATATATATATATATATATATATATATATATGATTCCTGAGTAAGCTTCGCGGGTATTACTGTACGGAAAGCCCCTCAGCACAGTAGAGTGTGTGGTACCACATTCGCGCGATCCATGGCCTTGCCAATAATTGAAGGCATTTATAGATACCAGCTACTTTATTACTGGATGCGTTTAAAGTCTATTAAAACCAAATATTTAATAAATGTTTGGAACAAGATGTAAACTCGTAAGATAAAAATAAACAAAAATAAAATGAGGTGTTCATTTAAAGTAAAACAACTGAAATAGTAGAAGTTAAATTGAATTTGTGTACGAAAATTAAATAACTTGGGAAGATAAATGTTTATGAATATAAAGGAATGGTTAGTTAAGGTGAACATCATTTGTAAAATGATTAAGATTAATATTACGAAAATGAATTGATATCTGCCTTAATACTTAACTACTATCAACATCACCAACAACAATAGTAATAACAAAATAAATTGATTTAATAAAACATGCTCTGACGCAGCCTTTCTCGCCCATAATCGCAGGACGTGTGTGAGTGACTTACTTTCAAATGTATAGCAGTGGTTGCACCTCAGTGGTAGGCTTCTTTTCATAGTTCCATTGCCATTGTCGCAGCTGTTCAAGAAATTAACACATGAAAAGAGCCGGTATTACCCGAAAGTCTTGAATGGGACACCAATGGACACGGTGAGAATATAAGCTTTTTCTGGAAATTTCTGTTTACGTAATCGACAGCTGTATAATAAAGAGCTGCATGCCAGATGAGTCAGTTTTGACCGTGTGTGACGTCGGATGGGATTCCACACTGCAGCCATTGACTCATTCCAACACCATCCCGCCGCCAGAGCTTAGTCACCACCATGGAAGGGCGCCACCACCGCAGTTCTCGCCGTTACTTAAACCCTGAAAGAGAACGATTGGATGAATTGGATATGAAATGAAGCAACAGGAAATTCCGTGGAATAAAGAAACCTCCCCAGCATTTGTCTAGAGACCCAGGAAAGAAAACCGAAAAAACATGTGGCAGAGAGTTCGAACGCGGGAATCTATCCCACGACCGCCCGAGAGTCAGTATCAGACGAAATTCCCCAAACCACCTCTCTTGGTAGTTTCGACTGTGAGTTCACATCGTACAGCAGTTGTCCTGAAGCAGCGAGGCAAGAATTGCAATACGTCGAAGCAAAGGAGAAAATTTACTGCATTATTGTTGCCAAACCATCGGAATAAAGACGTTTATTTGTAAACAGGTTTGTAAATAAGGATACCTTCTTTTCACTAGTGGTAGGAGCCGGACTAACACCAATATGGAGGAAATGATAAAATATTATTGGCCGAAATTCAGAACATCAAATACGAAATGAAATCCGGCATGGAGGAAACGGACACAAAAATAGATTCTACGATAGAAAAGATGCAGATTAAATGAAGTTAAATTAAAATTGGAATGGAAAAGATAAGAGACATGACATCAGTAATGGAGGAGATGATGGAGGATAAAATGGAAAGAGCCTGTGAAGGAGGCTCTGCTGGAGTTTACATTGGAGGGCCTGTGGTTATTCGTTACGAGGGTGCCGGAGGATGTAATATTGGGAATGGCTGCCCTCAGGAGTCATGAGGGGATAGTAGACGTCAGCCAGTAGATCTTGCGTCTGGGAATTGAGAAGATGTTGCTTCGGATCCCCCAGAAGCATCCGGGTATCCGCAGGGTGATCCTGAGGGACGATGTGGTTAAGAGGACAAGAAACGAGGCGCTGGTCAAAGAGCACCTGCAGAGCCAACCTACAAGAAACATTTTTCTGTACCGGAATATACCATTCAAAGGGTTATGCGTTACCCTAACATTGTTATATTGTCGCGAGTAGGTGCCTGTGAGGTTACTCAAACCAACGGACAACAATTAGGACGTCCAAAGGGAGACAAAGTTAGGAAAGTGGGAGCCAGCAGCGAGCGCCTTACCCGGCGACGGATTCGATCAATCAGCACCGTCGTAGGCTCTGAAGACTGGAGTTAAGAGAGCGCCCGACCATTTGACTGCTTCACGACTGGAGAGCGGCCGACCATTTGACTGCTTCACAACTGGAGAGCGGCCGACCATTTGACCGCTTCACAACTGGAGAGCGCCCGACAACTACTTGGACTTTACCAGTTTGTCTTCGCCCAAGGGAACGGAAATTATCACCTCTGACGAGTACCCAATAACTGCCACCATAGACGCTCGGCATATCCGGCAACCACCAAGAGTGCCCCTCTGGTGATGCAGGATCAGGTACGGAACACGCTGGATGATATGAGATTAAGGGGAATCATTGAAGTCTCCACCCGCCCTTGGTGTTCCATGTAGTCTTCGTGAAGAGAAAGAAGAAGAACGGACAACTGCGTTTCTGCGTGAACTACAGGACGATCAATGTCATCACCAGAATTATCTGCTTGCTTACCCCTACCCCGCATTTGGCTATACCCTGGAAACATTTGCTGGTGCCCAGTGTTTCTGTATTTGGATTTAAAATCGGTATACTGACAAGTGGCCCTAGACCCCAGAGACAAGGACAAAACCGCATTCTCGATAATCCAAGGACTTTTGGAATATACGTTTAAAGCCTTTGGCTTCTGCAATGCGCCAGCTGCCTTCCAGCATCTCGTGGGATCAGTGATAAGAGGGTTGACCTATGTCGCCTTCTGTATCTGGGTTACATCATCATTGTTGGCAGCAACTTCAAAGATCGTCTAAGAACCTGACCAAGATACTGCAATGACTGCAATCAGCTAACATATAGCTGAAAATAAAGAAGTGCCGACTGTTCTGCAAAGAGGTAACCTACTTGGACCACACAGTCTCGGCATCTGGGATTGTCACACACCCGGGGAAGGTTCGGGCAGTGAAGGATTGATCTCGGTGGAAATACAAACGAGTGCTGTACAGCTGCCTGGGCAAGCGGAACCCCTCACTCCTCTGACGGAAGAGCCGTGTTCCAGCGGCTCTAATCAGTTCTCTGTAGTACGCCTACTTGATTTTCACAACCTGGTAACATGTTTGCGGACTTCGAACTGTGACATTCTATCCCAGCTCCGAGATGACCAGGTTCGGGTAATAGCATACTACAGCAAGACCTCTCCAAGGCAGAAAATAACTGCTGCGTCACCCGTCTGCAACACTTTCACAAGTACCTCTACCGCCAGTCATTCCATCTGAGAGCTGACAACTCCACGCTCACCTGGCCGTTGAGTTGCAAGAACCTGGAAAGCCAGGCAGTCGTTGTGTCCAGATGTTGCCAGTTTACAACCTCATACCAGAAAATCGGAAAGGAAGGAATCACTCAAATGCGCATAACATGTCACGACGACCCTGTCCAGAGGATTGCGGCCACTGTAAGTTTGAGTAGAAAGAGCGTCTTACAGTTGTCCGTGTCATTTCAGCGGTGCCTGCAGCTCAATGGGATAGTGCAGGCTGGAGGAAGGAGTAGCCGACAGACGCCGACTTGGGCTAATCCTGAGAGAAGAGGAGGCAGGGACTAGACCAAGTTGGAAAATCAAGCACCCCGGAGCAGTTTGTATAAGACCTACTAGGTCTAACGGGACTCATTGAAGGCCAAGAATGATATACTTTTCAGAGTATGGCCTTAAGGAAAGACCTAGAGAGAACAGCTGAACCTCCCTCGAAGTAAAACGACAGAAGTCTTGTGGAAGTACATGCGGTGAATTCGGTAGGTCATCTGGGGCTCAAAAGAACAATCCACAAGCTCGACAACGGTACTTCTGGTTGAGGCTATGGATAAGTGCTGAGCGGTGGTGCCGCAAATGTCATCAATTTGTTGCAAGTTGCGGCCCACAGACCAGGAGCTGGGGTTGTAAGCAGCAAACTACTTGGGAGTACCCTTCGAACTCATACTCATTGGCATACCTGGACCGCTCAGACAGATGTAGTAAGTATCTGTTGGTGGCTAGGGGTTGATTCACTAAGTGGCCGGATGTGTATGCCGTCCCTAACCAGGAGGCCAAGACTATGGTGAACTGTCTCACAGAAGAACTGTTTTGTCGCTATGTGTATTGTTGGAGTTACACAGGACCAAGGCACCAAATTTGAGTCCAACCTCATGAGGGAAACACTGGAGCGACTTGGAGTGAAAAAATGCGCAAAGCACCTCTCTACCCACAATCAGACAATATGTATAAAGCTTATATAAATGATTAGTGATATATAATTGTGGTAGCTATAATTTAATATTGGTAATGTAACATTTTTATTTAAAATAATTTGTAAACTAGTAAATCGTTGTTTGTATTATGATACAGGAAATAAAGGTAGGAATTTGGAATACATGCCCGGTTTAAGTAATTAAGTACGGGGAATGCTACTGCAGATTTTTACTTATTTATTTGTTCATTTTTTATGTTCAATTGCAAGCTCGAACTCCTGCATCGTTCTCTCTGGCTATTAGAATCTTAGGCTATCTTATGCTCAGTACGGTAGTCTGTAGTTAAGGGATGATTCCCGTACCGGTTCTCGAGGAACTTTCATACGTCTCCAGACTTCGCCTACTTCGGAATCGCATCTATGGCTATCAGCTGTGAGCATGTTATGTGTGACGACGGCGGTGAGGTGTGTTGGAAGACTTCAGTGGTTGACGTCCTGCCATATTTGGGTGACTTGACATGTACAGTTGCTGTGACGCGTCCTGACGTCTCGACCTTCAAGTCCTTAAGCCTTCCCTTGAACGTCCTTTCCACCATGATGTGGAGTTTTTTGGAGCTTCCGTCGATTCCTTCCTCCAGGGCATTAAATAGTTGATCCTGGTCTTCCTCCTTTCCACCAAGCTTTTCCATAGTTCCACCAATCCCTCCATTTATCCTCCTTACTCTTCCATGTCCTTCATGTTGGCCAGTTGTTCTTTGCTTTTGGTCGATAGCTCCGTCTTCAGCTTCTCCATTGCAGACA